>OZ010604.1:58110331-58710331 GCA_963932145.1 Acanthosepion lycidas
AGTTCTTTTCTTATCAGAACAATCAGTGAGTTTTCGAAGCTGCCATACCTTTTTAATCACTATTAAACTCATCAAACTCTTTCCAAATCTTCTACATTGTCCTCAAATTGACACCCAAATCCTGTGAAATCTTCATATTGGAGCTTCCAGTGTGAATGCCAAGCAGTACAGTATGGCATATCTAATTTTCTGGTGGAGTGAATTGTCATAGTTCCCTTTTCTCACAGATGATGCACAACTGACCCTACTGTACTGTACAGTTGATAAAATGAAAAACAAACAATGCTCATGCAGGAAATTAAAAATTTAAAAATTAAAAAAAAAAAAAAATGGCGACAATTTACCTATGGCACCCTGTAGCTACTATTTCTAATGAGGTCTTCTAGTTTTCCTGTATATTCTGTTCATCACTACAGTTGCATTGCCTTTGTTAGCTGGTAGCATGATGTCATTCCTCTGTAGGGTTTTGATTGCCAGCCTCTCCAGTTTTGTGATGTTTGATTTGGGTGGTTTGGCATTCTCCAGTATCTGTTTCATTTTCCATCTTAGCTCATCTGCCTGAGCTTCATAAAAAAGTTGGTTGAGTGATCAAAAAAAATTTGATCCAAAGAGTTGTGAGTTCAATACCTGGCCACAGCAGAGGGAAAAAAAATCTACCATTGTGGACTAAATAAAGGGTTTGGTTCAAAATTTCAATGTATATCACCTCAAAAAAAGGCCAGAGTGTACAATGGCCAAAACGTTGTGAATATGGCAATAAAGATGAGGACAACAGCCCAACCAATGTAAATAGTGTATATAGACAGATGATGAATTTTTTGGACTATGATCCTAATTTTTTGTTAGAAAAAATAAGTAAATGTTATATATACCTGTTATAAAAACTGGTACCCAACCAAAGTAATATATAAAATATCATGGCTAAATATTGCTAAAGTATTTTATATGCTAAATAAATTCTGTATGTGAAGAGTTTAAGCAGTAGATTTAGATTGTTGCAGCTGCTGCTACTAATAATAATAGGGTAAATTATAAAAATTGCATGCACTAAATAAACTCTTTCTGCAGTGGAATTTTCCACAATTTAGAACTAAGATTACTGTATTATATTGCATATGAACACCCCCACCACTAATATCTTCTGTCCTATTATTCAAAGTTGAAGTAGCTGATGTTTATTTAGTTACAGAGTAACAGTATTTATACCTAAGAACCATTTCTGCCTTCCATCAGCATGGCTGATGCTAACCTCTAGAGAGTGACTCATGACACCTTCTCTGGCATTTTCTACTGACATGAAGTGGAAATATATTGAATCATTTTCTAAGCCTGCTGCTAGGAAAGTTGGTTCACTGTGTTGTACTAAGTAATATTTCTTGCCAGAATCTATCTTGCATATTTATAAGTCTATCATTCATTCTTGCTTTTAATATTACTGCCACACCTGACCTGCTGCTCTTCATGTTATTTATTTAGAGATCCTTGATAAATCCAAAGAAGAATGTTATTGATCCTGCCTTGGAATCTCAGCTTCAGTCACTTTTCCACTGCCATAACATAGCTTCCCTGTGCCTTTTCTATAAATATTTTTATGATAAATGTCCGGATGAACTTTCCTATATGGTATCTAGACTATGATTTTAATCGCAGTACTAGATTGGCGTATCAATCTCATTTTATGATTGAAATTGTAACTGAGATTTATGCTAATAGCTTTTTCTCACAGTTCTTGTGGAATTCTCTTCCAACTTCTTGCTTTCCAGTCAAGTTTGATCTTCAAAAATTTAACTGCAATGTCAAATGTTATCTTCTGTTTTAATTTCTGTTCTAAACACAATCATTTGTGTTTAACATGAAACACTGTTGTCTCTGGGTGTTGACTTTAATGTTCACACATTCTGAATTTTAAACCTTTCTCTCTTTGCTTAATTTCTGTCATATGGTTAATAATTAATATTTAATAAATGTTTATCATACTGATTATATTGGTATCCTTTCATTTTGTCCTTGTTTTATTAACTGACCTATCTATTTTATATATTATAAGAAGCACACATGGACCCATTTTTTTTCTAATTATATTAGAACTAAGTGGCTTGTAGTACATCTATGTAGTGGCTTGCTTGTGGTGAAATGATTAAAAAAAATTTCCTTAGCACTTCCTTTTTTGGGACACCCCAGGAATCAGGGATTGACTTTGATCCCCCCCCTCCCACCTTTAAGTGCAATGGAAAAGGCACAACTTGAGGGATAGCTCCCTGGAACTTAGGTTAAATTTTGTTTCGTTTCATAAAGGGGTCAGGAAGCAATACAAATAAAAGCAGGAGGATCTGCTGAGAAAGTTGTGTATCATTTATCAATTCCAATAATTAGTGTTTGGGTCAGGATTTCAAATGCTGATTTTCAAGGTAGGTAGGTTATCATGCCAACTTAGAAAAATTGTGTTATGGTAATCATCTACATTGCATTTTCCTACTATTTGGTTCTGTCCCAATTTAAATTAAGTTCATTCATTACCAATAAAGAAATAGTAAAATTATCTAACTCTAAAACTTCTGACATAATGAATCTTTCATTAGCTGAAATGTTACTTGGAGAGATTGTCTGACCAATAAGCAATTGTATGATAACCTTCATCCAATATCGGACATCATCAAAAGGCATAGTCAAATTCACAGGGCATTGTCATTGAAGTATTTTTGTGGGGAGCCAACACAAGGAAAAACTAGCAGAGGACAACAAGCCAAGACCTATATCAGGCAGATTCATGATGAACTATAATCCCTGATCTGCCAAATGTGGTGAACAATAGAATTGGAAATCGATAGAGAATGTGTGCAAGCAGTGTGACTGTATGAAAACTTCTGTTTATCACTCATGCTCACCAAACAGAATTGGCAGTCTGTATGTTTCTAATTTTTTGACATATGATAGATTATTTCATAATAAGTAAAAACAACACTAAGACCCATGACTTGAATGAAAAAATTCATAATGGAAATATTTCATTAAAATAATACACTAAAATTTTGTACAGAGCTCTTCAAAATGTTTCAGTTGTAGTAGTGAAACACCAATAGCCAAATATCATTAGTAATAGACTAGATATTTCAAATTAATTTAAAAAGAGATACTAAGCCACTAAGATGTGTTAGGGAATATGAGAAAAAAACACTATTAAGGAGAAAGTATAATAAAAGAACAAGAATTAAGAAGACAAACGATAATGACTGACATTGCATTTAAATTTTTGAAGATCAAAGTTGACTGGATAATTTCTTGATGTAGGGCTCCACTTTATGATCTTGTGTTATACCTACCATCTTTTATGTGACAGGTTTGCCAAGTGTGCTGTTGGTTAATAAACTGTTTACTGAAAATGATTTCAAGATTGTTGGCCAAATATTTATCAGCTAATGTCTGCAATATAAAAAGTTTGTATACAACATGAGGTTGCTCTCCGTTTTGTTATCTCTTTAAATTTAAACCTGATGCTGTTGTAGATAAGCATCTATTTTCATGTAAATGTATATGTTCTCTACTCTTATCTCAAAAGTAAATAATTACCTACCTCCAGCTGTTGTATAATAGTATTTATTTATTTATTTTTTTTTTTAAAAAGTAACTATTTGGACTCCTACCTGTTTTTTTTTTTTTTTAACAGGAGTAGAGGTTTATCCCTTGTTTCCTGTTAGAGCTGAGTTTTTGGTTCCTTCTAAAGTCTTTTTCATTCTCTTTCACTCCCAGTAGCCCCTTGCATCTTTAGTGGTATTATTGCTTTGTTTGGGATGAATTGATTTAAAAAAAAAAAAAAAAATCCACAAAGCATTGGAGGAATAATTTCATTATCAAATTATAAAATTTTTGAAAATATGAATTAATGAAAATCATGTATCAAACAGATGCAATTACTGATGCACCCCCCCTTAAAAAAAACACTTATTGGGATGACTTTGGAACAGATAACAATAACTGTCTAATAACACTGAGCAGAGTATAAAAAATATTGGACCAGTTTACATTCATTGTTATAAAGAACTTTATATTATAGAAATACTCACAATTTTGATTATAATAAGCAAATAGATATTTTTAATTAATTTTTAAATAAATTATTATAATGGACTGATTTTTATTAATAACAATGAGATTATAATAAATGTCTTCTTCTGTAATTATTTAATAAAACCTTGGTGTACACTGAATTATACTCTTTCTGAGTTGTTCTTTTCCTTACTGTCCTTCTCATGGCATTATAATATAACGGAATTTAAATTTTTTTTTAAAATATTTGAAATTTATAAAAAAAATTTCATTTGTAAATTTTCTTCTGGGAACAAACTGAGTTTTTTTTTGTTTTTTTTTTTTTAAGAGAATATTCATTAATTTTTTTTATAGTTATATTTTTGATTTTAAAGATGAAGCGACCAAGTACTCTCTGATCATCTTCATTATTTTGGTTGATATGAGATATCATATACAGGGAGTGACAGAAATACCTTCCACATAATGGTAAGAAATGAGCTAGATGAAGACGCCATTGTCACTAATGTCTTAACATTATGTGGAAGTATTTCTGGGATGTATATGTAAGAGGTACTTTTGTCACCCCCGCCCCGTATGAGGGGATTGTTATTTTGTTCCTGTAATGATGTTTCTTATTTATGGTTATTTATAACCAGTTTGTTATTTGACTCCCTGATACTCTGAATGAATTGAATAAATCAAAGAATATTTTTTTATTTTAGTAAAGAGTTTGACTCTGAAATGTAGGCAAGATTTGCATCTAATTTATTTAAATGTATATCTATACTACAAATACAAATGTTTTTCTGATTTTCTTTCATTATAGTAAAAAAAAAAACGAACCCAAAAAACTCTGTATTTCTTCATGATCAAAATTATAGATGGAATTAGATATTTTTTCTTGAACTGTCTTAGAGGACTAATTTCCTACCACTTTCTTTTCTATTTATGGCATACACCTCATTCATCATTACCATTTTGGCTTTAACCCTCTACCTTGAGTGGCTCTCAGGCCTTTTATCTGGTGAAAGTTAGAAGAAAATAAATAGACAGCAAGTTAACTTCTTGAAGGTTTGAAAGTAGAATCCTGCACATAGTTTTATTACATATAGATCAATAGGATATATAGTTAAATTTAGATTTGCACTTATATATAAGGTTTTTTTTGTTTTTTTTTGTCGTAGGTGTATGGTTTCCTTGAATTTCAGCTTGATTTTTTTTTTCTCGATCTTTTTATTATGACCTCAAATAGATTTATTATGGTAAATGGCCTTCCTCATTATATTTAACAAATGCCTTTATATTAATGCATGAATATATTTCAGAAATGATAGAATGAATTTGATAATCATTCCATAATGAATATCATTAATACTTATTTACTAAGCTTAATGACACAAACCCATAATTATTGGGCACCTTGCAAAGATGGAACTAGTTACAGTTGTAATTTATTTATTTATTTTTTTAAGTATTCAAGGGATTCAGTCAGTTATGTGCCATGTGTGATACATGCTTAGGCGACCATGTATCTTTAAATACATGACCGACGACGATGCAGATTTTTTACCGCAGTAGGTTACCATTTCTTTCTGCAGTAGAACAGTTGCCACCCAAAGCTATAGAACCCAGTCTTACCCATAGCTCGGGGGAGAAGAGGATTCATACCTTTCCAAGGGTATTAGCATGTAAGTGAATGTATAGGATTCAAATGGAATTTGAACTTGGCTCTCTGATTCTTCAATCTGAGCCACTATCCTTTACTCCACCATGCCTCTCATGCAAGGGACTACAGGAAGTGAAAGTGAGAAAAGACTGAGTATAGGGAGGATCTAGGAAAAGACAAAAGATGAACAGGATTCAAGAAAATATTAGGTTGGTGCAAAAATATCGTTTTTGACGTATTTTTTAACGTCAAGAAACGATATTATTTTTGCACCAACCTAATAGATGGCAATTGATGCTGCATTTAAATTTTTGAAGATTGTAGTTATCAGGGAAGCAAGGAAATGGAAAGAAGTTCCACGGGCAAGAAAAGAAACTGTTGGAGTAGAAGTGGCGGTTGCATTTAGCTATTTAAAAATGGGTGGGGCCTACCTGCCAATCTAGTACATGCTTAAATTCATGTAGTTGGAGCACCAGGAAAAAATCTCATCAGAGCAGTTGCCATGAAAATATTTGTAGAAAAGACAGGGTGAGGCGGGGAAAAAATGTAAAATTAAACTTTTTGAGGGAAAAATGTGTATTTCTTAGTAATTACAGTGGTATGTACTGACAGTAGATACAAAATATAAACATAGAATGTTGTAACTGAATTTTTCTTTTCTTTTAATTGTAAGTTATTGGTTGATATTTTTAAATAGTTTACTGCATAATTTACATATTAACAGATACTTCAAAAGCACAGCTGAGCATTGCATACAGTTCACTAGATTAAGAGCAAATGTTTGTGTTCACTAGAAGATTTTTCAAATCTGCTAATAATTGCTTCTGCATTCAATTCACCTAACAATTACTTTTCAATGGATAGCAACGCATATTCTAAATTCTCTTTGGACAGCAAATTTCTTAACCTTGTCTTTATGATCTTTAGGTTTAAAAATGTTCTCTCACATTGGACTTGTGTAACTGATAGCATGTGGATAACTTTACAAATTTCCTATCTTTTCTTATTACTAAAACAGTTGCCTGCATTTGTTCCTTTATTGCATTTTTAACATAGTGGACACACCTGCTATTGGGCCAGTTGATACCCTGGCCAGTTTTACCACTGGTAGGGATGATTATTTTACTAACCAAACCATTACTCTCTAGTTAAATATCTAAGATTGTTTACAAGTAAAACATTGCAGGAGAAATGAGGGCATTAGTCCTATAAATACTTGAAAGCTATCTCTGTTCCATTTCACAAATCAAGTAGCAAAAACAAAAGTGGGGTATAGAATTTCACATGATTTTTATCTCATGGTTCAGGTAGTGTAACATTTATCAGCTTGGAAAGTAGAATCTATGAACTGGATTAAATAGCAGGGCAGACTGGGCTCTCTAGCCCTGGATGGTAGCCAGTTTAATAGGAAAATTCAAAAATTAAAGGGGTGGTAGCACCAGTTAGGGTCCCAGCTATGGGTAAATAGTGAACCCCCTAAATAAAAACAAAACACTATGAAAGTATAAAAATACATTTTTATAGTAAAAATATCAGCAATACCTTTGTATATATATATATATATATATATATATATATATAAAAAAAATGACTAACAATATATTTTATATTAAGATATACTGACTATACACTTTATAGTAGAATTACCAATAATACATTTTATCTGTAGTTGAAGGCATACAATTGCTTTCAAAATATTTAGATTTTGGCATTAAATAACCCCTAGAGATTGATATACTGCTAAACAAAATCAACCAACCAATCAAAATCAAAACCATGGAGAAGGTAATGGGAAAACCATTATATTTCCAAAGAATGTGTGGCAATTCCCAATAATTAAAGAAAAGGAATCTGGAGGGCTATGATTGCTAACATTCTGAAAGAATCTGGTATAAAAAGAAAAAAATGCATAGATTGGCTTATCTTAAAATAATAAAATATTATGGAGACATCATGAAAATACTTTGTGAAAATAATTCTTACCATCTTAGTTGATTGATAAATATTTTTATTTCTTGGTAGTTAATTGGTCTACCAATTAAGTAGTGGTGAGGATGTAACAATTGTTTACTGTTCCTTCCTTTGTTGGTAATGTATTTAGAAGAGATTAGATTAACCACATCAGCCACCATAGCAAGTTAATGACTGATAATTTAGTTGGAATGTAGGGAGAAGTGGAGTCATGCCTTTGTCAAGTCAAATTCAAATTTGGTTTGCTAATTCTTTGTTCTGTGTAACTATTAAACCATCCCATATTGCCCAAATTATCTTGCTCCAGTACTTTCTGTGATCGGACCCTGTCAAGGTTGACAGTAGAGGTAACAGCGATTTGCTGTTACTGCCTGGATAAATAAGGTAGGAACAATAGTTTGATCAAATTGTTTTTTTTTTTTATACTCATTTTCCTAATACAAGGTCCAAGAGTCACTCAAAGTAGGTTACTGGATGAAGGGGAAACAAAAAGCAAAGATTACAAGGATATGGCAGATAATGATTGACCCTAGACTGCAAGAGGTTAAGGTTATAGTGTTTGAAGAAGCATCTACACAGGAATCTGTTTTACAGAGTAGCAGTTTTGGGGATGAAGCTTTTAAAGTGGAACATCTTTCTTACTGAAGGGATATGTAAGGAATGGGGGATATTCAACTTTGTGGATGCAGTAAGGTGGGTCTTGATGGCAAAGCTTAAAGCTGGTGGTATTAAAGAACGAACATTTGCCATGGAAATAGTGATTGGCTTGCAAATCTTATAATAATTTTTTTAACTCAACAACCATCATGTTATTCTAGTAACAAAGCATTAAGCCAAGATATCAAAGTACAGAGTGAAATGGATTCATGACTTTATTAATTATTATAGTATTTCAGTTTTATAGTTTTGTTGTCATGTCTTTCTATGGTAGTGTTTCTCAAACTTTTTAACCAGTGACACATCTAGGAGCAAATGAAAATATCACGGCACACTTAGCAACATTTTTAAAGGGTATACATTTAAATGTTCAGAAACTTCAAATATTAATTCATAATCCAATATAACATTTTTGTTTTTAAATTTTGAATTAAACAAAGACTGTTGAATAGAATTATATAAAAAAAGCTTAAAAAAATAAAAGTACTTTTTAAAAAAAATGTATATTAAAACAAATTATTTAAAATAATGTAATCAAAGAATGGTGAAAAAATTATTTGAAAAAAGTTTAATACATATTCATTTATTCAAACACTAATGCTGGACCATTACTACACACGTGTGCCATGGTAATATTTTGTATCACATTAGTTTGCCGCAGCACGGCGGTTGAGAATTACTGTTCTATGTTGACAATACAACCTCCCCTCCACTGTAGTTGAGGGGAACTGCTAATGACTGTAGTAGAGAAGTAGTATTTATGAATAGTGTTAAGTTAAAGAATCCTTCTTAGTCTACATCTCTAGATAAAACTATTGGTTGGGTCTTAAGAACTGCTGAATGCTGTGTCCATCTGATAAAGGCTAAAGAACATATTGGTTAAAATGTGATTTAAAAATGACAAAAATGAGGTTAGGAAAGAAACCCCCCATCAATATTGGAAAGAACAATAACACCTACTGGATTTGAAAATCTTATTTTTCTGAAAAATTGTTTTATTAGAAAGATTTTATAAATTCTAAACAAACAACAATGGCTGCTCAGTCAATGAATGCTAAACGTTTACTTATAAGGAAACTGCTAATATTACCATTATCACAGAATTTTATTGTTTGATTAAACCAACTATGACAGATGGTTCTATTCATGGAGCACCAAGGGAAAATTAAACTCTCTAACCATGGTTTATAAGATTAATCATAATTCAACAGCAGTCAATATAAGTACATAGTCATTTAGTGTGTTGACTGCTTCTATAATTAATGTAAGGTTTCTGCAAGAGTATTTTACATGAAATAATGGTGGTGAAGAGGTACATGTGCAAAATAAAAGAAAAAAATTGAATTGCAATGAAAGATAACATTTATTAAAACACCAAAAGGAAAGTTTTAGAGTTCCTTTTTCTATAAATAAATTGCATACACAACAGAAACTGTTAATGAATGCGTTTGTGGGGAAAGTGTCTGCATCCCTTTTTGCTTCAGTGTGAAAAGTTGATAGCACACACTTCAAAAGGAGGAAAAATAGGAAGAGAGAGTTGCTTAAGTGTTCACTTGTTTTTGTACTCTCTCTGCTGCTGCTGATATTATATTTGTTAAGGGATTCTGCTGATACTATGTTTATTAAGGCACTACAGTCATCTTCAGGGTTCAAGAGTAACATCATCCTGGGGACAATAGAACATTAGTTTGGGATGACTGGTTAAGTTTTTTGAGACAATACAAAATTTTTGATTAAGAGTCTATTACATATTTATTCTAAGAAGTATCTAATTTTTTTAAATTAAAAAATTCTTCTTGCCAATAGTGAGCTTTTAATGAATAGAACACATGTGTATATGCACAAAACTTAAGTGCTTCTTTTTAAACTGGTGAATGAAACCCAAATGAAGCTTGAAGGACTTAAATTCAGATGTTTTTTATTATATATTTTGAAATAGGGAAAAAACATTGGAATCAAAGTTGAAGAATTAATTTTGCTTAATAAACAAAGCAAGAAGATTATATTTTTTTTTTTTTTTTTTTTTTTTATCAATTTTTCGTTAATAAAAAATATAAGAATTGAGTGTGCTATTATTAACAAATAACATTTATGTATCATATTTTCTGCTTAGACTAATTTGAAAATACTAGGGAGTTTTAAAAAAATGATAAACAAATATAGAAAAATTAGTCCTACAAGGCAGGTAATTGTAAATTAATTTTTTTTTTATTTTTTTATGATAAAGACATTAAAAACTTTTACTAAAAATTTAATGTCATTTTTATTATCCTATTGTAATTGTGCTTGTCCCTCCCTTTGTTAGTTCACACGACTGTTATGTCCTGTCAATACTTCATAAATAATGGACTATTCCATTTTGATCATGGGGGAAAAGAGGGGAAAAGACACTACTTTGTTTCAGTGAGAAAATGAAAGAAAGAAAGAGAGATATAAGTCTTTAACATCTCTTGCCAATACCTCATAAATAAGGGATTATTTCATTTTGATAAACAAAACAAGCAGAGACTATTTCAGTTCAGTGAGAAATTGAATGAAAGAAAGAAGGGAAGACAGTGTTTAAGGCATTTGTATTTGCGATTGTTATTGCAATATTTTATTAAAGTTGCTAAGCTCAAATATTTAATGATGAGATAGGGACATTTCTACAGATATTTTATTGTCATAGAACTCTCCATGAGCTTATTCACTCATTAACTTAAGAATTAAGATTCATCAGAAAATTCAAATAGGAATACTGACATTTTCATGGGCTAAAACTAGTATTCTAAATATTATAAATGATGTCATATTCCTTCAAGACATAGGAGACCTCTCTAGAGAATTTTCTTTATTTATTGTGAATTGCTATGTATTCTTAGGAAAGATAGTGGAGTGGTTTCCTGTTGCCTTCTCCACAGTTTGAAATTCAGTTTTCCTTCTCTTATACTATTTGCCACACTAATCTTGATAATCTAGTTTATCCTGTTATTTAATCTCTAGCTGGGGTGGGGGGAAGAAGAGATGGGCATTTGTACCAAAGTGAATATTACAGGATTTACTGGGTTTTGAACACTACTTGCCAGTTCCATTTGTTGCACTTGTATCTAATACACTATCCACAGATTATATCAAAATTTATGTTGTGTGTTGTTTTGTTTTGTTTTTTTGTTTTGTTTTTTTTGTTTTGAGAGACCAGGGAGGGTATGAACCAGATGATAGGTGAACATATCTACTTCTATTGAGGAAAAAAAAAAAATTAAAAAAAAAAATAGTAAACAAAATTCCAGAGTTTAGGCGGAGACGTTAGAAGTATAGTTGAATTAGAAACTGGTTATCTCATCTTGGTTGTTATAATAACAATGTTAAGAAAGAACAGGCATTAGTTTCAAGACTTCAAAATTGCATCTCAGACAGAACAATCAGTGAGTAAGTGTTTGTTAAATGCATGTAGTTCACTTGGTATTTATGAGTTAAGTCCATCTAATTCATTGACAATGAAATTTACATATTTTGGTCGAATAGATGAATAAATACAAGATGTCTTCTAGCATAGCCAGTAGAGTGGGAGTAATCTGTAGTTTGGTTCACAATTCCTATATTACCAAATACAAGTACCTGAAGAAGATTGGAGAATACAATGGTCAAGACATTGTGACTCTATTAATCCTTTAAGGCTGGGAATGTGCCCACAATTGGATAGCAATGTCTATTTAATATACGGCATTAACAACACCATCTTATCAATGAGAAGCACTACAAATATCTAATTTTTACAAAGATATAAATTTCCAAAACCATTTACATTATTTGGACTATTGTCCTCATCTTTGTTGCCATATTTATTACAATGTTTCGGCCGTTATACGCTCCGGCCTTCTTCAGGTGGTTGGAATGTCAAACTGAACCCAATTTCGCTCACTGGGGTAGACTGTTCTAGTTCCATGTGCCATGTATAATGAATGTCAGTTATAAGTTATCTCCTGTTAATTCCCTTCTCTAAGTTCTCCACTACCTTAACTGGGTATTGAACTCACACTCTTTGGGTCCTTTCACTGGATCTAACTAACACCTTTATCCACTGTGCCATGTGTCCTTGAGGGCACATGGTATAGTGGATAAAGGCGAAATAAAGGGTTCAGTTTGACATTCCAACCACCTGAAGAAGGCCGAGGGTACAATGGCAGAAATGTTGTGATAAATATGGCAACAAAGATGAGGACAATAGTTCAAATAATGTAAATAGTGTACATAAAACCTTATCTCATAAATATAGACTCCAAAACCATAACCAGTAATACCAAGAAGGCTAAATTTAAAAGAGAAATCAATTTACTTTGATATAAAATCAATACAATACAATTAATCAGCATTAACACGCATCACATTATCAATGAAAAGCACTAGACATATACAATTTATTTTCATATAAACTCAATTTGTAAGACTTGATTTCCAATGATTTTAGAAATATCTGTTTAATTGCACTAACATAGCATGTTCAAATTTTTCAACAATTTTGTCAGGACTTCAGGATTACAAATACCCTTTAGAAAGGTATGAATCTGTCCCTTCTCCCTCCCAGCTGTGTATTAAATAGTAGGGCAGACTGGACTCTTCAGCCTTAGTAATCAGTCTAGATAAAGAACAACATTGAATTTAAAACTATGGCATGGGGCTAGTAACTCCATCCTGTAAAAACCTACTTGCAACAGAAGCCATAGCAGCAACATCTAACTTGTTGAGAGCTGTGGCTCGAATCTTCTCAGTTGAGTTTACAAGACTTGACTAATTGACCATTTCAAATAATCGTGTACATGGTCTGTCCGGAAAGTATACAGCCATTTTGAGTTTCTTCCAAACAAATTGTGTAGGTCTTGTGTAATTCAGCAGCTAAATAGAGTGAAACTTACTGCACATGTATAAAGTTACTCTCCTGTGAAATTACTCAGTCAAAAGTGAGATACCATTTAGTGAAAATGTGCAGTCTTCTATTTACATTATTTGGACTATTGTCCTCATCTTTGTCGCCATATTTATTACAACGTTTCGGCCGTTGTACGCTCTGGCTTTCTTCAGGTGTTTGGAATGTCGAACTGAATCCTTTATTTCATTCACTGGGGTAGACTGTTCTAGTTTCACGTTCCATGTTTAATGGATGTCAGTTATCAGTTATCTCCTGCTATTTTCCCTCTGCAAGTTCTTCACTGAGGACACATGGCACAGTAAATGTAAATAGTGTACATAATACCTCATCTCAGAAATATAGACAGATAATGAAGTGCAGTCTTATTTTTGCATTCTTGCACAGATTTTTAAAATACAGCATCACCTAGATATGTCAGTCATCCTACAGTCCAACTTCTTCCCTGAACTAAAATCACTGTTGAAAGAGATTGACAAGATTGAGACTCTGACTAGACAGCTGATGGTGATTCCATAAGAGAACTTTGCAGGTTGTTTTGAAAAATGGAGTGGATGCTGGGATAAGTGTGTGTGATCCAAAGGGTAATAATTTGAAAGGGACTAAGGTACTATTGCCTGATGTAGACTATTTTTTTTTTTCATTAATATTAGCTGATTACATCCTTTTCTGGAAGACCTTAAATAATGGTAATTCCTCATCTCAGAAATTCAAGCAGTAACTAATTCTAACAAACAATAATATGATTATGATCTGCCTTTATCATTTATCATGACCACAGTGAGGAATTTCAAGCTGAAAATAGGAAATTGTTGCCTTCATTTGAAATTGAACCAAATCACCTAATTAGAAGCATTTAGTTATTATAGATTTTTATGAATATTTGACTGACACAGGCAAGAAGTAGAATTTTTTAACAAATGATTTTTCTGTTAGATTTATAAGTTATATAATTTTATGCTTCTCAGTTACCATTCTATTGAGTCAAAGGAAAGATAGATCTATGTATAAAGAAATAAAATTCACTTTTTCAGTTTCATCTCCACACCGTGAAACCACATCGAAATTTTTTACAAAATGTAATTGAGTAGTTTCGGGAAATAAATGTGAGATCTATTTGTTTACAAAAGAGATGAAGAAGAAAAAAAACAAATACGACCTGTCTGAAACTGAAAGTGAAATCTATTTGTTTCAGTTTTCAAAAAAAAAAAACTTTTTGTGGTAAAATTAAGTTAACTGAACAAAATAACAAGTAAAAATAAAAAAAAATATATAGTTGCCAGTTTAGTCTTAAACGTTAAATTTTATGAAGTCGGATTTTTTGTAATCCATTTATGCCAATCACGAAATAAAGTTGTAAACAAGAAAAATGAATAAAGATTTTTTTTTTTTTTTAATAAATAAATTTGTTTTTTTTTTATCTAGGGTATGCACCTAAATTACATATTAAGAATAATTAAAATAGTTCTAAATTTCACTTTTTTCATTTCTGTATATTTCCAGATATGTGAGTCTGTTTTCTACAAATGTTTCTATATAGCAAATACACGTAAAAGTAGATAGTAATAAAAAAAAAAAAAAATAAAGTAAGTTTTAATCTTAGTTTTAAAATGTGTACATTTTCAAAACTGCAAGTCATTTTTTTTAAACCCAAAGCTAAAATTATATTCTTTAGCCACTAGTATTATTCAGTGGGTGTTTGTTACTGTTCTGCTTATAAAATTCTTCTAAACAAGGAAAATTAATTCATTTTATTTTTACAAATATCTTTATGGTTTCATCTGACGAATAATACACTTTAAGTAAGGTTATATTAAAATGATTAAAATAGTTTTTAATTTCAGTTTTAAAATGTTTATCTAAAAAAGAATAGGTGATACTTACAGATTTGGAAATCTACACATTCTAAAAATGAAATTAAAAGCTTTTAATTATTTTTAATATTTAATTTTAGGTATAACTGTATTTGCTAGATAAAAACAAATTTATTTAGGGGGAAAAATAGCTCATTGATCATTGATTTTCCTTGTTTAGAAGAAATTTTTTGCAAAACCCAAATAATAGTTGACAGGCATACCACAAAAGAATTGCTGTGTTTTTTTTTTTTTTTCTTACTTTGAAGGAAATTGCTTCCTCGAGTCAGAGAAGAAATGAACATCTTCCTGGTTTTAGTTTAATTTGTCTTCTAATTGAGTGTACAATTTCAAGAATATTGATAAAGATTGGTCACTTTGATTTTCCAAAACAAAGTAACGTGTAAAATTTAGTCTCGAAAAAAAAAATTATTTCGCATTTTTGGCTGGTTGAAGCAATACCATTTTAACTCGCTGTAAAAAAAAAAAAAAAAAATAATTTAACAAATAAAAGCACATTTAGAAATTACATATTTAGAAAGATTTATTTTATTTCCAGCCATATGAATATTTTTTAAGATTGGACCAGAAATAAATGAGATATTGCAAGTTGAATGGATTAAGTATTATCAATCTCAAACGAAATCAGATATCAACTGGAAATGCTATCATTACACAAGAAAATGAATGGGTTCCTTAGAAAGCAAAAATACTAAATTAAAAACCCAAAAAACCAAATTTATAAGCGCAATATTGAGGAAAACTATACAAGAAACTGATACCGAAACATAAATTGCCAAACCGCCCAACTCTATAAAATATATATATATATATATATATATATATATATATATATATATATATGTGTGTGTGTGTGTATGTATTTAATAGGAAAAAGTTGAAAATACAGCTGGAGTCGTTAGTGTTATGGATTCTATAAGATTGCTAATGGAAAGTGGCATATATTCTAGAATGACATGAAACCTTGATTACACTAAGGTGAATATGTGCTAATAGGTTTCATCAAACTAGCACTTGGGAAGAAATAAATTTGCTGAATTTCAATTTTGCTAATTTCATAAACCAACTACTATAGGTTTAATGGCTTTTTTCCATTTTACAATAACCGTTTTCTTATGGTGAGAAGATAATTTTAAAAATTGGTTGCATTTTAGAATTTCTTTTTTTCTTTTTTTTTTTGTCTCTTCTTCGCTTTTCCTCATTTCCCTTTTTTCTTTCCCTTTTTTCTTTCCCTTTTTTCTTTTCCTCTTTTTTCTTTCCCTCTTTTTTCTTTCCCTCTTTTTTCTTTCCCTCTTTTTTCTTTCCCTCTTTTTTCTTTCCCTCTTTTTTCTTTCCCTCTTTTTTCTTTCCCTCTTTTTTCTTTCCCTCTTTTTTCTTTCCCTCTTTTTTCTTTCCCTCTTTTTTCTTTCCCTCTTTTTTCTTTCCCTCTTTTTTCTTTCCCTCTTTTTTCTTTCCCTCTTTTTTCTTTCCCTCTTTTTTCTTTCCCTCTTTTTTCTTTCCCTCTTTTTTCTTTCCCTCTTTTTTCTTTCCCTCTTTTTTCTTTCCCTCTTTTTTCTTTCCCTCTTTTTTCTTTCCCTCTTTTTTCTTTCCCTCTTTTTTCTTTCCCTCTTTTTTCTTTCCCTCTTTTTTCTTTCCCTCTTTTTTCTTTCCCTCTTTTTTCTTTCCCTCTTTTTTCTTTCCCTCTTTTTTCTTTCCCTCTTTTTTCTTTCCCTCTTTTTTCTTTCCCTCTTTTTTCTTTCCCTCTTTTTTCTTTCCCTCTTTTTTCTTTCCCTCTTTTTTCTTTCCCTCTTTTTTCTTTCCCTCTTTTTTCTTTCCCTCTTTTTTCTTTCCCTCTTTTTTCTTTCCCTCTTTTTTCTTTCCCTCTTTTTTCTTTCCCTCTTTTTTCTTTCCCTCTTTTTTCTTTCCCTCTTTTTTCTTTCCCTCTTTTTTCTTTCCCTCTTTTTTCTTTCCCTCTTTTTTCTTTCCCTCTTTTTTCTTTCCCTCTTTTTTCTTTCCCTCTTTTTTCTTTCCCTCTTTTTTCTTTCCCTCTTTTTTCTTTCCCTCTTTTTTCTTTCCCTCTTTTTTCTTTCCCTCTTTTTTCTTTCCCTCTTTTTTCTTTCCCTCTTTTTTCTTTCCCTCTTTTTTCTTTCCCTCTTTTTTCTTTCCCTCTTTTTTCTTTCCCTCTTTTTTCTTTCCCTCTTTTTTCTTTCCCTCTTTTTTCTTTCCCTCTTTTTTCTTTCCCTCTTTTTTCTTTCCCTCTTTTTTCTTTCCCTCTTTTTTCTTTCCCTCTTTTTCTCTATTTTTCTTTTCTCCCCTCCTTTTCTGATCCTTTTCTCTATTTCTTTTTTTTTTTTTCTCTATTTCAATTATTGATATATATATATATATATATATATATATTTTTTTTTTTGTCTGGGGGCTAATGGAATCTAGAATAAAGTAATTGAATATCATTTTTATTTTTTGCTTACAAAAAGTCTGTTATTTTGTTCATTAATGAAATAATGCAGCAAGTGTAGTGGGGTATATAATATCAAAAGAGGAGAAGGGGGAAAATTGCATTATTGAACCACAGTTGTCTGCTTTTTTTCATATTAACTATTATTATTATTATATGATCTCTTAAAAAATCTTTCTTCATTGATGGACTGTATGAGTGCATATATGTGCAGATAATGAGTGATGAGTATGGAAGCTAGCATACAATCTGAAGACTAACAACTTCTCCATCACTATGAAACTGCTGCTAATGATAAGTAGTAGGAAGAGTGTAGGGCAAATAAGAAGGAAGCAAGCAAGCCGTGTGTACCCACCCTGTGTCTGCCAACAGCCACTGACTCATAATCTCTTGTATTGATCTTTGTTAGTATCATGTGTAGCCAACCTAGCTTTGGAGTGTGACTTATTTAGTACCAGTCTGTCTTGTTTGGGCTGCTTTGAACAAGACTTTCATCCATTTTAGCCACGAGAAATTTTATTTTCTTCTTCTTTTGAACTTGTTTCAAACTCTTTTACTTCCTCCATTGCTTTATTTTGTCCTGGGATGGCCACTGCAGTATTTAACTTAATATCTCTTCTTAATATCTACGAACACACTTTGTACTAAGGGCATCTTGAATGTACCCTGACCTCGCACAATAAGACTGCATACAGAACTGAAAATGCAAGTTGAATTTGGAAAAAATCATTATGAAGAAGCCAAGCAGCAACTGGATGCAGAAAATAACATTCTGGGGGAAAGCCATTTCAAGACGACCTCGATTCTGACAGGTTTTTTTGATGAGGAAAACATCTTTCAAAAGTTTATTTCTAGTTGTTTTGACATCTCAACATTTGTCCTTCTCAGTGGAATATGTTTCTTCAGTTGTGCCTCTTTGCTGACCTACGCTTGGCACACGTTACTACATAGTACATCGGCGTATTCATTACTGGCTCTCCATTTGGCTAGTATCCCAGAACATAACAATACATTCAGTGCCTTTATGAGGAATACCAGTTTTTCCCTTCTTTGGAACTGAAGACCATTTAGATGGAAAGATATTAACAGAAAAATGTAGGTTGGCACACAAATTTAAATAGAATGTCTTTTTGTATTTTATGATTCTTAAAAGTGAACAGGAATAAATATATATATATATATATATATATATATACACACACACATGGGGGTACTGAAATTTCTCTGGTTAACTAAGTCCAGATTCCTCCCCCAAATTCTGATATTTGATCTGATTTGGGGAATTGGTTTGAGCCAAGAACTTTTCAGCACCCTCAAATATAATACATTTTACAGGATGTTTCAGAAATGTCTGCCCACATTGGATGTTAATTTCCATCAGGATTGACTTCATTTATACTCTCAGAATTCCAGTACTACTTCAGATATGTTGTTAAGCATAAGTTTATCTATTTCTAAATGTAAATTTATACTTGGAAAAAAGGAAAAGTATCCCAAACTTATGGGATGAAGTGTATACAAAGGATTTGATGTATATAATGTGTATGTATGTAATATATAAAAAAAAAAAAAAAAAAAACTATATAAACATAATGTCTTTGTATGCACACACTCTTACACACAGTGCTTTTTTTCAAAGTTTATGAAAATTGACCATAAATTATGCAGCAATTATTTTGATTAACTTCACTACTTAACGATTACTTCACTACTTATGTAAAAACAGTGTTATCTGTCAGTAATATAACTGACAGATGGCTATAAAAAGACCCTGTTGATTATTTACAGCTAATTTGTTTAAATAATTCACTGACTATTTGTGTTATGGCAATAATTGTAAGTAAAATGATGTGATAAAATAAGTAACCAAGTAATCGTTTTAAGTTCTCTGAATATCAGTGCCTAAAAATTTGACCGTAAAATATTTACTTTCCACTGCTTACAATGAGTAGCGACAACATTCAGCTCATATAAATAAATGTTTGTGACATTTGAAATGCTTTCACTTTTAATTCTCAACACAAATATATACTTAAAAAAATATAAACTTGTAGTTGATTAGTGATTACACTATATATATATATATATATATATATATATATATATATATATATATATATATATATATATAGCCCTCTGAATATGTATATTTAGGAAAACAATGTTAAGATGTCAGCCTAGAAGAACATAAAAATACATTTACTTTACTATCTATAAAATGGTAACCTATTTACTCAATTTTATAAAAACTGACTACATTGACTTTACAGTATTTTATTATTGAAAGGAACCAAAGGTGGAATTTCATGTGTGTTCTTTTGATTTTAAAAGGTTATCTTCCTTTATTTTTAATGCTGTTTTTATAGGCTTATGGAAGCCTCTCTATATAAGTTTCATTAAAAATGATTGAATATAGTTTTGAGATTATTAATTTTTTTTTTTTTTTTTCCCAGCTAAAATAAAAATATCATCTACATGTATTTTTCTGAGTTTAGTAACTTTTTTAAATACCTTGTTTTCTTCATGGGACATGTAATAGTTAGAGAAGCACCGACCAAATGGATTTCCCATACTAACACCGTTAGTTTGAGTGTAAATATTGTCATTATGGTCCTGAAAGAGGGCTTTATTTATTTACAAGTTATTTAAAAAAGTTACTAAATCCCAAATCTGTGTGCAATGTAGATGATATTTTTATTTTATCTGAAAACAAAAACGAAATAGGTAATCTCAAAACTACATTTAGTCAGTTGTTTTTAATTAAACTTGTATAAAAGAGGGATTGCTGCCCAAATACACAAATATATGTATGGCGCTTAATTGAATGACAAAATGTAAAAAAAAAAAAAAACATATGGGGGTTATGTTTTTTGATTCAAAAGGAATTCAGACTAATCTTTTTATTGATGGAATTATATTTAGGGGTGGGGACAAAAAATGATTCCATCTATAAAAATATTAATATAATATTCCTTTAGAAGGAAGACACACATTCAATTACCTGACATTAATCTGATATATTAGGTTGGTGCAAAAATAATGTCATTTTCTCACTTAGTAAAATATGTGAGAAAACGACATTATTTTTGCACCAACATAATATAAATTCTCTCTCACTCACTCACTCACTCACTCACTCACTCACTCACTCACTCACACACACACACACACACACACACACACACACACACAAGCTGATGAAAGAAATTTAACAGATAAGTGCAATGATGATAAATATAATATTAATTATATATTATTAGGCCTTTAGAGCAAATAGAAACCTGAGAAAAGATGTTAAAAATCAGAATTTTTGGACACACCTTTAGCATCTTGTGCTTCTATTTATTCTAAAGGCCTAATAATATATAATTAATATTATATTTATTTTTTTTATCTCTCAAATTTCTTTAATTGTCCTACTATATATTAGGTTGGTGCAAAAATAATGACGGTTTTTGACATTAATGTCAAAAACCGTCATTATTTTTGCACCAACCTATATATATATATATATATATATATATATAATGACGGTATTATCATTTATATTGGTTTTATTCTACATTTTGAAATCGTTCAGTTTTGTACAGTTATTACTTTGTTGAATAACTGCTATAAATTGTTTCCTTTTTAATTAACATGTCCTAAATATATACTTTTAAATTCAAGTACTATAATATAATAAAGATATTTTCTGAAAAAAAATTCTTTTGTACATAAATTTACAAAATTAGATTTTTCAGACATACTAGAATATATTGATTATTTAATACAACCTTGAAATGAAGAACTTTGTGGAGTTATATTTTTAAATATCCATTCAAAATTTCAAAATGCTTTCAATATGAAATTTACCTGAGAGAATATTATGAGTTTTTTTTTCCCCCCCCAATGGGAATCCAATTGTTCTGTTCATCTTACTGTAGATTTTAAGATGAAATTCTCTATGTGAACTGACCAAAGTTAAGCAACAGAAAACCTGGTTAGTACCTAAATAGGTGGCCACTTGGGAATACCAAGTACTGTAAGCTTGGATGTGTGGGTGGTGTAAAGGATAATGCTTTGAAATTGTTAATTGGAGAACTGAGTTTCAATTCCAGTTGGGTTCGTTATATTCACATACATGCATATACCATTGGGAATTGTATCTTCTTCCTGTTGATATGGGTTAATTAGTAAGAATTGTATCAATAAACCATTATCTCTAAAAAAAATAAAATCAAAATAAAATCCTTACAACGTAAAAATATTTTCTGGCTTTAAAATAACCTGCAAGGGGTTGATAAGCCATAGAAAACAAATCAATCTATGTGAAGTGAATATAATATATAATTTCAGTTCGACATTCCAACCACCTGAAGAAGGCCAGAGCATAGAATGGCTGAAATGTTGTGATAAATATGGCAGCAAAGATAAGGACAATAGTCTGAATAATGTAAATAGTGAATATAATTTTTGTTTTGTTTCACTGTAAGAAGACTTACTTTAGAAAAAGTGTATGGTTTCAATGGTTTTATTCTGAAAAATCCACCTTAAGATATTTACTTACTTTAAATTTAATGCAAACTAATGAAACAGTTTACAAAAAATTTGAGTGTTAAATTGTTTTGTCTTTTTTTTGTTTGTTTTTGTGGGTTTTTTTTGTTTGTTTTTTCTGGGGTAGTGTCTTTTTGTTTTTTTTACTTTCTAGGTAAACATATAAACTGCAATCATTTAATCTTTTACTTTTTTGTAAATATAATTAAAAGCTTGGTAATATTTTTACTTATAATGAAACAGTTTTATTTATTTTTAAGAATTTGGTATGATACTAACATATGTACACTAGTACTGGTTGTATACCGCCAATAAGCACACGTTTCTTGTTTTAGATTTAGGTTCCTGACTGTTCATAACTGCTCAGTTTCATATCTGAAACTTAAACAAGGCAATTTTTATTTATTAATCCAACATATTTTTATCACTTCAAACCTTTTTTTTCTTTTTCTTTTTTTTCACAACCTTGCTTAATCAACAACACTCTTCATGGCTGAGTCAGTTTAATGTCAGATCTAACAACGCTTTCTCTTTTAAAGAGGCCACAGGTTCAAATCCTGCCAGAGGGTGCATTTTTCTTTAATGAGATTTCTCGAATATTCAGGCCAGTAGACGAAAATAAAATACTGTTTAAAAAAAAATAAACAAAGCTTCTACTCAAATACGGGTATCAACTAAAAATGTTTAAAATGATAAAAACATGTTAGATTAATACATAAAAATCCAGTATTTCTTTAGAAATTGCTTTGTTTATGTTTTGGATACAAAACAGCAGATATTAACTTTCGGGAATCTAAAAGACTAGTACTGTACAAATTTATACAAAGATAAAAATTAATTTGCAATAAAAGTATTGAAATTGAAAATATAATTATGTATAAAAGACAGATTCTCAAGGTCTGTGATGAAAGTTCAAATTTTGTCAAAAGCTATTTTTTTTTTTTGCTGTTTCTTTTTGTGGCTAAAAATATATCACCCTATAGTATTGTGATTTAAAAAAAACAACAACAATTGGATGGCATAAAACCAGTAATAATTCCTTTTAATAATTTTTAGCTAAATTCTTTTCAATTATTTTTATTAAAATTTAAACTTGTACTTGCAGTTTGTCAGTTTAAAATAGCATTCAAATCATACTTTATTTTATTTCTAATTTCATATTCTTTTGTGAGTTTTTAGATCCAGTCAGTAAGTCTTTCTTTTTTTATTGCTTTTATTATCATGTTTTGGCTGATTTCTTCTGCAGCCCTCTTCAGATTTGTTGAACAGGTTTTTTCAATAAAAAAGAGAAAAATATTAAGACAGTATCAATAGATAGAACATTGCATAACTTGAATACCTGGAAACTTAGAGATAAAGAGAGTACCCATATATAAGATGTAATCTACAGTGATATGCAAAAGTATAGTACATGTAGGTATTTTCAAGCAAATGATAATTTCTCTTATTGATACTAGCCTAAAGGTTGAGATAAATATAGTAAATACTTCGGATATGTTATATAAGGAGAAATAAAGAAATGTATATTTCAGGATAAAAATTGCAGTTTGGCATTAATATTTATTCAAATTATTTACAAATTTTTGTTGGCCGTCAGTGTAGAATGAATGGCCATGGTTAAATAAATGGCAGAACTGCCCAAGAAACAGAATTTGACAAAATTTGTAATGAGCGACAACAAGAAAAGGACAGAACAAAAAAAAATAATAGAAAGCAAGCAAACAATATATGCAAGGCAAAGCAACAGTAATATGGCAAAAAAGTTCACAAACTAAAAATTGGGATTGACACAAAAGAACAAATTTGGATAAATGAACATAGTGTTTTGACTTTAAGGCAAGACTGATCAAGACTGAGTTGTATGAAACTGAGAACCAGCCTATTTTATTGACGAGGAAGAAATCCCAGCATGCATTTATGTGCTTCTGCCTATAAATCGAGGAGGGGAAAGTATTTTGCAATCATTCCAATTGGAACCAAGAGCCTTCTATGTATTTGTTAAATTTCCCTCCAAAATTTCCCCCCTTTTTTTTTATGAGTGGACCAGTCTAATTAAGTAAACTCAAAAAGAAAGAAGCTTATTTACCCTATCCTCCTGGCTAGGTAGATATGAGCTAATTTAATATTTCAAACACTTTAAGAAACAGCAATCCCAATAGCCATTTGATGATACTAAAATACATATAAAAACAAGCAGGGCAGGTAAAGAATATTTGCACTTCTTTTTAACAAGGAAAAATCACATTAAATATTAGATAATAAGTGTTAAATTATATGACTGTTCCAAGAGTTGGTCAGATGATTGAACTCATTCTTTTTTTATTGCTTTTATTAACATAGTGATAGGATTGCTTTTTCTATCTCACTCTCTCTTTTTTTTTTTAACAACAGGGGAAAAAAATAACAAATGTACTGATAAACCAACCCATGTCTGGTACTGTCGAACATTTCTCATACCTTTTTATTGTGCCGATTTCATTGGCATACCCTTTGAAAAGAATATGGTGTAAAATCTCTGTATGCCATGGAATAGATAACAGACAAGACAATTGTGTTTATAATTTTATTCAATTCATTTTTATCCATTCAGTAACATGGATGACCTTGTCTCTTCAACAATTCAGTTTTGGTAGACATTTCAGTCACGCACATGGATATCGTTTTCAATTGACAGTCTTGCATGAAATTTGGTCTTGATCATACACATTGCTGGAAAAATATTGTTCCCAAAAGAAGATGCAACACATTTTTGTTTTTATATACATTGTTTTCATGCAAACTCTTTGTTATTGTAGTCATAATGTTTCAGCCATTGTGCCATCCAACTTTCATCAGGTGTATGTTGATCCAGATAACCTACAGGGAATTCTGAATTGAACCATTTATTTAATCTACAGGGGTAGACTGTCCTTGTTCCACTGCCCATGTCTATAAGAACTAGACAAGATATCTGTAGACATGGGCAATGGAATTGGAACCGTCCACTCTTAAATAATTTTGGAAGATAGCTTAATGTCTTATCTGAAAACCTGTAAAAAAAAAAAAAAAAAAAAAAAAAAAAAAAAAAGAAACTCAATTAGTCCTGTGGTTTTTTTAGATATTAAACATCTTGTGGGATATACAATTATGCTGTTACACCCTCTGTGTGTGTGTGTGGGGGGGGGGGGGGCTAGGATGGAGTCTTGAATGGCAACCTTCTTAGAGATTGTGTCTCAGTAAAAACATTCAGTATACTTAGACTATCATGAATGTCTGAGTTGGGCATCAGGAAGAGTATCCATCTTTGTAAAACCTTGTTTTAAGTCATTGACAACTTCTCTGTCAGACAGGATCCACCTTGCTGAAATTGTGTGTAATGTTCTTTTAACATCATCTTATTCATTGGTCATTTTATAGTTTGTTTTTAATAATATATACATGTCAGTGTATCATACTTCAACTTGAAAGGGACACACCTCTTTTCAGTAGCTCATTTCAAATGAAAAATTACTGATGATGGTAAGCAGTGTGTCTTCAATGTTGGAAGTTTGAGTTTGCCTGGAGTGTGATTGATCGTTTAGGTTATAATCACCCCTGAAGAAATCTGTCAACCCACTTTTTTGACCATCTGAAGAGCTGGAGCACAATCCAAATAAATCTTCTGAATGTTTTTTTTTTTTTTTTTTTTTTTTTTTTTTTTTTTGTTGCAGTTCTGGTGCTTACACCTTTCTTAAATTTATAGAGCATAATATGGTGAAAGTGCAACTTTTCATCCTTCATCTTTAATGCATTCATTTATGGATGCCTTTGTCAATATTCTACAAAGTCTGACTCAACTGAATGATGCAAAACACACCAGATATTGACAACAAAACAGACCCCAGTGTCGTTTTGGGATCATTTTATATTAACAATGAAAGTCAGGAAAAAACTTTTGCAATGATCTGATAATTTCAATTGGATAACAAAAAATGTTGTTTTTATATTTTTTTATTTAGTTGACATGTAGAATTGCAATAAAGCTTTTGAAAGAATCACAAAATTTTCAGTCGCTACTGCAACTTTTTTCAGAGCTTGATATTGAATTTTAGTATTTCTTTCAAAAAAATTATTGTTCCAAGAAGTTGATGCCAAATTGCATAGTTAAATATAGCTTTATCTACATGCAGATTGTCATAACATTTTGGCAGTTGTGCCCTCTGACCTTCATCAGGTACTTGTCCAGTCACAAATTGAATTATTCACAAATTGAGGACCAATAGATATTGGTGGACCATAAGGGAGGCAAAGACAGCAGTCTTCACTGAGTGGCAAGGTTTGGCAGTAGTGGCATTTAGGTGAATTGGTATCAAGTCATGCAAAATCAATTGTTTTTTGTTCACACTCTCTCTTTCACTCTCTCTCTCACTCTCTCTCACTTTCACTCTCTCTCACTCTCTCTCTCTTTCACTCTCTCTCTTTCACTCTCTCTCTCTCTTTCACTCTCTCTCTCTCTTTCACTCTCTTTCACTCTCTCATTCTCTCTCTCTCTTTCACTCTCTCATTCTCTCTCTCTCTTTCACTCTCTCATTCTCTCTCTCTCTTTCACTCTCTCTCACTCTCTCTCTCTCTTTCACTCTCTCTCACTCTCTCTCTCTCTTTCACTCTCTCTCTCTTTCACTCTCTCTCTCTCTTTCACTCTCTCTCTCTCTTTCACTCTCTCTCTCTTTCACTCTCTCTCTCTTTCACTCTCTCTCTCTTTCACTCTCTCTCTCTTTCACTCTCTCTCTCACTCTCTCTCTCTTTCACTCTCTTTCACTCTCTCTCACTCTCTCTCTCTCTTTCACTCTCTCTCACTCTCTCTCTCTCTTTCACTCTCTCTCTCTCTTTCACTCTCTCTCTTTCACTCTCTCTCTCTTTCACTCTCTCTCTCTCTTTTACTCTCTCTCTCTCTTTTACTCTCTCTCTCTCTCTCTTTCACTCTCACTCTCTTTCACTCTCTTTCACTCTCTCTCACTCTCTTTCACTCTCTCTCACTCTCTCTCTTTCACTCTCTCTCTCTCTTTCACTCTCTTTCACTCTCTCTCTCTCTTTCACTCTCTCTCACTCTCTCTCTCTCTTTCACTCTCTTTCACTCTCTCTCTCTCTTTCACTCTCTTTCACTCTCTCTCTCTCTTTCACTCTCTTTCACTCTCTCTCTCTCTTTCACTCTTTCACTCTCTCTCTCTCTTTCACTCTCTCTCACTCTCTCTCTCTCTTTCACTCTCTCTCACTCTCTCTTTCACTCTCTTTCACTCTCTCTCTCTCTTTCACTCTCTCTCACTTTCACTCTCTCTCTCTTTCACTCTCTCTCTCTTTCACTCTCTCTCTCTTTCACTCTCTCTCTCTTTCACTCTCTCTCTCTCTCTTTCACTCTCTCTCTCTTTCACTCTCTCTCTCTCTCTTTCACTCTCTCTCTCTCTCTTTCACTCTCTCTCACTCTCTTTCACTCTCTCTCACTCTCTCTCTCTTTCACTCTCTCTCTCACTCTCTCTCTCTTTCACTCTCTCTCTCTTTCACTCTCTTTCACTCTCTTTCACTCTCTTTCACTCTCTTTCACTCTCTCTCACTCTCTCTCTCTCTTTCACTCTCTCTCACTCTCTCTCTCTCTTTCACTCGCTCTCACTCTCTCTCTCTTTCACTCGCTCTCTCTCTTTCACTCTCGCTCTCTCTCTCACTCTCTCTCTCTCACTCTCTCTCTCACTCTCTCTCTCACTCTCTCTCTCTCACTCTCTCTCTTTCACTCTCTCTCTTTCACTCTCTCTCTCTTTCACTCTCTCTCTCTTTCACTCTCTCTCTCTTTCACTCTCTCTCTCTTTCACTCTCTCTCTCTCTTTCACTCTCTCTCTTTCACTCTCTCTCTCTCTTTCTCTCTTTCTCTCTCTCTCTTTCACTCTCTCTCTCTTTCACTCTCTTTCACTTTCTCTCTTTCTCTCTCTCTCTCTTTCTCTCTATCTTTCACTCTCTCTCTATCTTTCACTCTCTCTCTATCTTTCACTCTCTCTCTATCTTTCACTCTCTCTCTATCTTTCACTCTCTCTCTCTCTTTCACTCTCTCTCTCTCTCTCTCTTTCACTCTCTCTCTCTCTCTTTCACTCTTTCTTTCACTCTCTCTAAGCCATCCACTGGACATTTACTTTGAGTTGCACTGAATCAGTTACTGCAAGGGTATTTTTCATGGGACTTATATTGTTACTGTAATAACATTTTATTCAAAAATTTATTTACAAACAAGCTTTATTTTTTTTTTTTATCTAATGATTTTTGTTGTTGCTGTTTTTTCTTTTACTTTTTTTTTGCCTGCAATCAAAACAATAAATGACAGTAATTATAATCTTTTATATTTGGTAGATCTTGTCCAACTTTTTAAATGTTCTTTCAAGGGTGAACATAAATGCTAGGTATACTGCTGACAATAAACTATTAATCATATCTAATAGATTATTCTTGAACATAAGTTGTCAAAAGTAAAATTATTGCACATGGGATTTATTGTGAAAGTAGAATTAGAATATGTGAGAAAAATATCAACAAGCTATAAAATATGGGATATATTCATTAATGATGTAAATAGGTTTCAATATCTCAAATTGAAAAAGAATCTGTTCACAATTCCATAGACATTTTTTTATTATTATTGCTTTGCTACAGGTTTCTGCTGGTAAATTAATCTTAAAATTTTAATTTATTTGTCAAGAATTTCCACTTTGCTTTTGTTTTTATGAGGAAGAGTCTGGTTGAGGTTTCTAATGTATACTTTGTCAGTTCACTTCTTTCAAAGAAAGTGTCTTGCATTTTCTATAGGCACTAGTTTGGTACCTGTCACTCCAGTGACAGCAAGATGATCAAATTTCACATCTAAATTGTCTGTCCACTCTAAACTATTATTTATTAGAAAATATATTTGGTTTAAATACAGAAGGAGTCTATAAAATGACTTTAAAGCTTTCACATTTAGGTTTATATTCTTTTCTGGTTACCCAGGATTTGTTGCCAGACAGAAAGGGAAATTAACCCTCACAATACAGAATCTCATTTCAATTTCAGTCAAATTGTGTGTGTGCATATGTATGTTCATATGTGCATGTATATTTTAATTCAGTGAGAGACCTAAAAATATTTAGGTAGAATTAAAAAAAAAAAAAATAAAAATTCTATTATTCTATCTATATATTATCAAATAATTTCTGAAAAGTTTGATAAAATCTTCTCTTTAATATTCTTTTATTTTTTGTTTTGTTTTTTACTTTTTCTTTGTTTTTACTTTTACTTTTTTGTTTATTTTTTTGTTTTTTTTACTTTTGTTTTTTTTTTACTATGTATTGCTTAGTAGCTATTTCAAAAGCTTGTGCATTGTCATAAAACCAAAAATGTATTTAACTTACAGTCCATCTGAAATTATTATGCAAATCCAATAAACCACAATAACTCAAAATTTTTTTTGTTTAATTTTATGTCTAAACAAAGCTTGAGTTAAATTTTTAGGTAGTTTGAACATATTTCATTAAAGTTATTGGATTTATTGTAAAAACTGCAGTCTGAAGTTATTATGAAAAGACTAGAAAATCACTTCAAAAAGGTAATAAAATCAACAACTGATCAACACTTATAATAGAACAAATAACATTATTAATAAATGTGATATCTGTTAAGAATCAATAGATTCATGATGTACAGTTTCTGCAAAACTTCATGTCAGAAGATAAGTCATTTAAACTAATATATATATAAAAACAAAAATCATTAATGCCTAACAAGACATATGTTGACCAGTAAGTAAATTATTATTTTGTTCAAGGTGAGCAAGTTATTACAAAAGGTGCTTAAAATAAATAATAAATGTGATATCTGAGTTGGGCATTTATTTATTTAACTTCTCTTCATCTGGTTGCCTTGTGTGTGTATATCTTAAGTTTAGCTGAACTGACTTCCTCTTTATGTTGATGCAGCCACCGACATCCTTTGAAGTCTGATTCTGCACTTGGTGGCTATTAGGTCACCTTCTAGATAACCTTTTGAGGTGCCTGATTCTTTTGATGTAAAACCAAGTACAGAACTTATTTGGCATCTCTTAGGATGGACACAGTACAAAATGGCGGCAGCACAGATCAACTCTTGAATTAAAGGTTCCTGATTAACATTAAATTCTATTCAAACCTCTGTTATTTCCTAGCATGGATCATATACTATAGGAGTGTTATTATAGGGTATTTATGTTCATGTAACCACATCCTACTTAGACCTACTTGTTGGCTAAGAAAGTTAAATAATTTTTGTTCTTGCTAGTAGTCAGTGTTTAAGCCTGAGTAAAACCAGGACTTCTAAAGCTGATTTTCAATAGAGCTACACCTCCCATTTAATACAACGCACAATTTTCACCAGCTGTATTTTTTTTTTTTTTTTTCTTGGACCTAGCTAACATTAGTAAATGTTTGGTGGCTGAAATTTACCACTGGTTTTGAGCAGTAAAGCTTAAAACTTTCATTGTTGCTTTTTTATGACATAAGCAGACCTTCCATTGCAATCTTCCTCCCACTATTTACTTATGACCTTGTTCTGTACTAAGTTCACTAACTTTACTTACTTGGTGGTTCAGGTCGGTCTATATTTTTCCACTGGCAACAACATTTAGTATTTATATCCATTAAAAAAAAAATGAATAGATTTTCAAGACAGGCCCTCACCACTTGGAAGATTAGTGCAATACTATCTTCCTATCTATTATTTGACCTTGTTGTAATGTAGGCTAAATTTAGTAAATGTCTCGAACCACATACTGTTATTTTTCAAACTGTTGGCTTTGAGAAGGAACAATGTTGTACATTATATTAGCTTTGTACAGAGAAGTGCTGCACTTGTGCCTGTTATCAGAATGAGCAATCAAAGCAATTATAAGAAGTTGTAACTTTGCTCGCTAGTAGTTAGATTGCAACTGAAATGTATGAGGCTCTACCTCTTATAAATTTGTAACTTATGTTCTTCCAGTTTTAAACAGGATAAAAATATTAATCGCTGTGTTGCAGAACTGCTTATATTTGGCAAACAGTGGTAAACAAAATTTACAAGTGTAAATGACTGGTCATCACTGTTAGTAGAGGTAAAAGGAAATGGAAATTTGAATGAGGCGATGTTTTTATGTATTTGTATATAGCTAATAATTTATTAACAAAGGAAAAATACAACACTATTATGCATGGAAATTAGGTACCTCACCAAAATTTGCTAAAAATGATATATATGATATAAAAAAAAAAATGCACAAAACATAATAAATACAAAATACTATCGTCAAAATCTTTGTGTTATTATTAAAATGAAAGATCAAAGTAGATTTTTTTTTTTTTTTTTTTTGTAAAACTTTGGTTAAAAATCTTATTCTGGCATCAAAATTCACCAAAATATTAGAATGATTAAAATATTTCAAATTTTTAAGATTACTGGGGGGTTAAAAAAATTATATAAAAAAGACATTTATATTGTATTTGTCATATGTTTTATTTCAATTATCTATTCCTTATTTAAATTTCCCAAACATCATGCAACATGTAAAATAACCAAAAAAAAACTGTTTTACTATAATATTTTAAACTAAAAGTAATATTTGTTTCAATTCAGATTAATTAAACTTTAAATGGGATAATTTTTCTTAAAGATTTTTCTCTTTTTTTTTAAAATGCATTTTGAGCCTTAGGTATCGTTTATTTTATTTTTTGTACCTCATGTAAATGAAGCTGAATGGTTAGAATGTTCACATTCTGACAATGAGACCTGGGTTCGAATCTCACCATGGTCGATTTGTCAGGAAGGAGACTTCCTGATGTTATCGGACTGGAGAGGGTCAATCTCAGTGTGCGGCACCTTTTGAAAAGTGCACAGGTTGACCAAAGCTTTGTGAGTGAAATTGGCCAAGGGCTTGAGTGTGCTGGCCTTGTTCAAATTGTTGATCATGCTAGATAACATGATCTTTCTAGAAACTGTAACTAAGGTCTGCTCTGCATAGTTGCAGTATAAACCACAGGTGGATTCTGGGTGTTGAATAAACACAAATGTGCCTGAGTAAGGGTCTGCAATAGAGATTGGCTAACTGCTCTAGTAGACAGGTATCCTCAAATACAAGTGGCCAGCTATATATATATATATATATATATATATATATATATATATACAAATATAGTTGAAAAGAAAGTAGGCATTAAAATTTAGCAATTAGGGATCACATATATTATCCACTAATCCATTGTCATCCATTGCTCAACATCTACAAAAACATTCCTGTCAACATTTACAATTTAGAAGTGTGTGTGTGTATGTATGTATGTATGTATGTATGTATATATATATATATATATATATATATATATATATATATATATATATATATATAATGTGCATGCATGCAGGGAACAAGTCCTGAGCTGGTGTTGTCACTAAAGTATGCTAGGAGAAAGAAAAGAGGAAGAGTCCCATTTTTATAGTAGTTTAACAGTGCCACCTAAGAGCATCTTGGCAAAGCTAAACAGGGGTGACCCACACGTGCTATCATGATACAGATATTTTCTGGGAAGTAACTATGTTATAAAGTAGCCATCTTGATTTGATGATACTTGATGTTTCATTAACCAAAAAGCATTTTCATTCATTAAATTTAAGCATTTTTTGTGTGTGCACATGTGGAAATATAACATATAATGCATATAGCTGGTAAAGTTAAACAAACTATCCTCATTTATCTTGTGTAGCTTAGAGTAAATAACCTTTTAGTCACTAATGTTTCAACCATTTCTTTGAGGCAATGGCTAAAAGTGTGTGCTTAATTACAATTAAATTATAATTATTAATAGATCTATCATACATAAGTAAATATGTTGTAGTTTAGATACAAGCAGATTTTAGGATAATTTCTCATTGTTTTACTAATAATATCTCAGAGCTTTTTTTAATTTAATTTTTTTTATTTTACTTTTAGTTAGTTCAAGAGTGGCTGATAAAATATCCTTTCAATTCTTAAACAGCTAATGAAATATATTGTAAGAAATTTATCATTAGTCTTCTCCATCTGTCAGTGTATTAAATAGTGATTCAAGACAATTGGTAGCTGTGGATGTACTGGATAGTGGCTCGGAAATGACAAATTGGAGAATGGGTTCAAATTCCAGTCAGGTCTGTTACATTCACTTATGTGCAAATACCCTTCAGAAAGGTATGAATTCATGTCTTCTCCCTATCTATGGGTTGAATATTAGAACTTGTAAAAGAAAATCATTGTTATTCTCAAAAAATGTTAATGCAATATTTACTAAAAGTAAAAATGAATTATTCTTACAGTTCAAAACTGGTTGTGGTCTAAAATAACACACAAAGGGTTGATAAGCTATAAAAATCAATCAACAATTGTATAGATGATGAAAGCATTGAATGCAAGAGTTATTATTAATTTTGCAGCTGGTATTTCTTGCATTTAAAATTTCAGTTGCTTTTTATCATAGCTGTCATGGATGTCAGTAAGCAACATGGATTAGAAATTAAAAAAAGTCTTTTTGGAGTTTTAAAACTTGCCTCCCTTTTCTAAAAAAATTTTAAATTTAAAAAAATTCTAAAACTTCTCTGTCTTAATGTGATAGTTGCCTTTCTGATTAGGCCATTTAAATTTAACCATGTACCTACTCTTTATTTCTCTCCCCCAGACAACCTGATATGTAACCTGCCCTAATTTTATTTATTATTTTAAAAGAATATTTTTTTTTTTTTTTTTTTTACACATATTTATATTATCAGTAACCAGTGTTATCTGATATGTAATCTTGACTAAATGTTTTAAGCACATCATGTCAATGTATTTATCTGTTGCTTAAAACTATGATTCTAAACTTTAAACAGACATAAATAAGGAAATATTAATCGCAAAACTTTCCATATATGTTGAACATATAAAACATTTTAACGAAAATTGCAGAAGTTTTAAGAATCAGAGCAAATATTTCAGGCAATTTTATAATAATAAAAAAAAGCTATTTAAAAAATAAATAAAGAAAAACATAATTATAAAATTGCTTTAAACTTTGTACTACTATCTCTACTTAAAACAATCTTTGGTAGAGAAATATTAATTGAAAATAATGCTAAGTATTTGCCTACTTTGTGAACTCCCAAATCTGATCAATAATCTCTGAACATTTCTTTAACTTTGAAATGTTCAACATATTTTACCATTAAATAATTTTTGGTTGACTTTGAAGTATGATGGCTTGCACCACTCTTTTGAAATACAGTGTGTGGCAAAAGTAACGCCATTTTTTTTTTATTTGACTTTTATTGAACAAAAATAAATTACAGTACTTTAAGAAAATTTATAAGTATTGTCACATCAAAACCTGATTTGTTATGGTAAACAAACTATTTAACATGTTCAATACAATGCTGAACACTATCATCAGTGTCATATTAAAAAGCATTTTTAATTCTACAAATTGTTTGACGCGTTTCTACATTAATTTCAGAAAATTTATCAGAAATTGCTTCTTTTAAGTCAGGAATTGTTTTCAGTTTGAGCCTGTAAACAAGATCTTTCAGTACACCCACAAGAAAAAGTCTGGTATTGTTAAATCTGATGATTGTGATGACCATTCAATTGCTCCACATTGTTCTATCCATCTTAGCTTGCAAACAAAAAAAAAAGGACATTACTTTTGCTGCGTGCTGTATATTTTGGGTATGTCTCTGAGTATATGTTGATGTTCTTTTGAATTTCAATTGCATAAAATGATTTGCTTTTTTTGTCTCCTTGAATTACTACCCATACTATAATTTCTGTTGAATTTTTTTTATAGTTTTCATTATATGTTTACTATTAAATTGTTAATTAGGTTTTCTCACATTTAGTTTTATACTTGAGAAAGTTCAATTCAACATTTGTCTGAGAAATTGATCTTTTTTACTGCCTGAGCTTACCCATACAGTTCTGGAAGCACATCACATTTTTATATATTTCATTTGTTTTGAAACTATGTTATATATAGATGAAGGTTGGGCTAATACATAAGTAAAATTTACTGTCTATAGTACCATTTTATTGTTGACTCCATTTGGTTACAGTGGGTGAGTATCATCTTAGTCCTTCTTGTGAGAGTTCATACATGGTTGCTGTGTTTTTGGCTGACAGAAATTAATTTGTTGAATTCATCCTTTCTTCTTCTTTTTCTTCTGGAGTTGTACATCCTGTCAAATTTTCAGTCGATGAATCTCCAGCCTTTACATCTTGAACTGCTACATCCAACCAATTTACCATTTTTTCTGCTGCGCACGTTTTTTTCTTTTCTTTTTATTGGGCCTGACACTTCTGTGTTTTTCATTTGATTTTTGGTGGGACGTGTTGTCATTAGCTGATTATTTTTTTAATTTTCTTTTTTTTTTTTTAAATGACGTTCACTAACCTACATAAGCTATGTCCGGGTTCTGTCAGTTATCGAGGATAGGAACGATAGAAAGGAAAGGAAGTATATGTAATAGAGAAGGGAGTTTTCTTTGTCACTCTCTTAGTGAAAAGAAGTGTGTATATTTCCATATTGTGTTACTACTACCTAATACCTTCTACAAAGCCATCTACTTTGGTTTTTAGCTTATATTCAACCAAATAAGTTATTTTGTTGTATATATTTGATAGTATTTACACTCACAATATTTGTCAGTCATTTTGAATTTACTTGGTCATTTTTCTTAGGTTTTTCTTCAATGATTATTCTTTAATCTCATTGAGACAAGTTGTATTTACAACCAGATTTGTGTGATCTATCTGAAAAACCTTACTCTTCAGAATACTGTTTATAAATTTGTCACACACAACAGAAAGGTATTCTTTGAATAGAAGCAACTTTCATTTGGGATTATACCCTCCTCACAAAAAGCAACTGATAGACTTCTTTCACTGACATATTGCATTCTGCACTAAGATAAGCTGAATAAAAAGCATTACTGCCTGTAAATTTAATTTAATAACTAAATAAACCATGGTATCTGTGTAATGCCACCTTTTTTTCTTTTCTTTTTTTTTTTCTTTTCTTTTTTTTTTTTTTTTTTTTTTTGAGGGAGAAGTTTTTTATGTCACTTTACTTTTTTTTTCTTTTTGATTAAAGTCAATTGTTGGATGAAAGGTAAAACCTGTTTCAGCTGAAGATAAAAAGGAAATAAACAATTATGGTAGAGAAAAATGTCCAAACAAGAAACGTTTGTTTATGAATGTTGTGTAAAAAAAAAAAACATTGCTGTTAGCTTTCTTAAAGGTCAACTGGGATTTTTTTCCAATGTGACCTTTAGAAAAAGCTAAATAGTTTGTATGCTTAAAAAAATATTAACAGTAGATTATTTGCATGACCAGGAAATCACTTTCCGGTGTGAAGAATAAATTGCCCATGAAGCTTGCTTCCTCTGCACAAGGATTTTTCTCAGTACTTTAAAGTGTAAAATGATTTTTTTTTCCAAAGAATGAACACATTTTAAAGCCTGTATGTACTAAAAATGAGTATCACTTAAGGGGAAATAACTCTTAGTTATTTGAATTTTCAGTTATATTGATAGTTTATCCACTTTATGGAAAATTATTTTATCTTAATTTATACTTTCATTTACTGTTGCTCTCTTTATTTCATGTTTTGTATTATAATTTTCTTTTTTTTCTATCCACTATCAGTAGATCATCTTTTATTAACTCACTAATTTGTTTATGAAGGCCTCCTTTTCATAGCATGATATTTAAAAAATGTCTTATCTGGGAATCAAGTAGGTGCCGATAACATACTCAGGTTAAGATCAAAGAAAAAGATTTACTTATATAGATAAAAGAATCTGAAGTGTGACAACTCTAAACAGTTTATAGAGAAGCGCTCTTGAGAAAGAGAGAAATATAGAAAATGACTTTCTCTACTATCCCATTAAGAAAATTTCCAATATAAAGTTCATTGGTGATGACATCTCTCAACGTTTATTAGTTTTAAATTAATTAAATTGTAACACTGTGTTGTTACAGATTAAGTAGCATTTAATAGAATCGGTTAACTGATTTCAAATTTTTTGTCTCGTCTGTTGCAGTCACTTTCACACCCTGGGAAATGCTTTTTTGTCTTAAAACTAACTGTAAAGACTAAATTCTCTAGATTTGGTTGACAACCAAAGACCACATTTTTTTTCCTTTTTCTTTTTTTAACCGGAAAAGGTAAAAGGTAAAAAAATATTGCGCAATCTTTCTCAAGAAGTTATATGCACAATTTAAGGAAAGCTTTTGAGAGCCATAATTATCTTTTAATATAGGCATGTAAATCTTAGATTTAAAATGTAATTTTTTTTATTAATATCACAATGATAAATTTTAACTTAAGACTTTATTTATATCTTTAATATGATCAACAAAGATTGCTATAAATAAGTTTTTTTTATATGGGTGTGTATGTGAGGATCTACAAAAATGTTAATGAACCAAACTTTTCTTCAATCCTTGGGGGAAAATGTCTCTCTTCATTTTCCATGCTAGTTGTGATATCTCCTAGCTTGGATGGTAGAATGAGAATAGTCTATTCTCATTGATTAAATAAAGGGTTTTGTTTGAAATTCAAGGAATGTTATTGAAGATAACAATAATTTTAATAAATCTGTGTATAATTAACATTCACCAAAGTGAGCCCATTTTTTATTCATGCATTCAGAATGGGGGGCAGTCAGAACTGGTAACGTACTTTCATGGGTGGGGGCAGTATTTGATAAAATATCATAAGAAGTAAAAAAAACAATAAAATAGTCATAAATGTTAAGGTCTGAAACTCACTTGGATTATTATTATTATTATTTTACCATCCCCACCCCCAATATTTTAATCATGCTGAATCACTTAGATTGACGGAACAATATTTTTTTTTTATTAATTAAATTAATAAATTCAAAGCAAAAACAGTATTTACACTTAATCACAGTTCAATTAAGAATCTATATTTCTTTGAAAATTATGACAATTTTTTTCTATTGAATAAATAAATTTGTCACAGGTGCCATTGGCCGCTACTTAGAAAAATAACAGGCAAGACGGCCTTGACCTTCACAACCACTTTACTCACAGAATTAAGGTCGAGTAACTGGACAACTAGCCCAATATGGTTGAAGCATAATCTGTGCCTTCAGAATATTGACCAAACATTGGAACAACATCAAGAGTAATTTTATATCTACAGTTTATTACTTCCATTAGCCAGAGAGTACTTGAACAAATGGTTCAATATAATCTTCTTCCAACAAAAACTAAGCTGCTCGGCCCGGGGACAGAATCAAAGTGTAGTATCTGTATACTGGCCTTGCGATCTTCCCAGTGCTTCGTTGAGAGATACCCTTTGGCATGATCCCATCTCCACAGTTGATCTGCCCTGCAAGACATATCATCTTACTGACTTAACCCTGTTTAGGGATTCCATCTTCGTCAAGAGATACCCTTTGGTGCAATTCCATCTCCGCGGTAGATTCGCCCTGGAAAACATATCATCTCAGGTAGGGATTCCAGCTTCGTTGAGAGATACCTTTCAGTGCAATGAAAGAAAGAAAAAAGTGAAACAAAGGAAGGAAGAACTAGTAAAAAGTATTTGAAAGAATACATGGGAAACTTTAGATGTATCCCTGGGATGCATAGATGGGGACCTATTTTTGTATCTTCAGATCCTTTACCCAAGGAATGATTTTTTGTTGATTGTCTTGACTATGATTTTATCTTATATGATATGAGCAAAAAAAAAAAAAAAAATTGTTGAAATGGCCATAGTCTTTATTTTGACATCTATCATTTTCCTGTAACATCTTAAAGTAACTATATAAACCTGCTAATGTTTATTTTTTATTTTTGTTTTTAGGTGTTGCTGATGGTGTAGGAGGTTGGCGGAGTTATGGTGTGGATCCCTCCACATTTCCACGTACTCTTATGTCCACGTGTGAGCGTATGGTCAAGGAAAATAAATTCCGTCCACAGGCACCTGCAAGCATCATTGCAGACAGTTATTATGAGCTGCTGGAACAAAAACAGCCCTTAGTGGGTGAGGTTTTTTTTCTTCATATTTAACCAAACTTGTATATATTAGTTTGTGATTCTGACTTGATTTCTACTAAATTATAAACTAGTATATAATGTATAAAGTAGTACTTTTGATGCTTTATTATTTTGTATTTCACTTTTTATACTTATATGTGGTGGATTTCTTTGGAGATCAAGTAATAGGAAGTCTCCTTTATACCTTGACACCTTTTTCAGGACCCTTCCTAATTTTAGTTATGCTGTCATGTGGATGGTTAAATATTTTGTTTAGTGAATATCTATACAGATAATACACAATTTATAGGTGCACCTCTTAAAATCTGGAAGGCTAGAACTTGGCAGTTGATCTCTTCTCTGACTTAACTCTGGTAGGCATCCTGGGTATGATGATAAACTACATCTGGCAGCAAGGCCTCTGATCAGGAGGTGTGGAACCCTGGTGTTCTCAAGTCTACCTTGACTTGGGGTAGTAGCACCTGTTAGCATCCCAGCTATGGGAAATAGTTAAGCCCCCAACTGGGGTCAAAACACTACAAAAGTGTAAAAATAGGTTTTAATACCAGCAATTCATTTTCAAAAACAATTCTAGGAATAAAAATCTTGGCATTAAATAATTCATTGAAGTCAATATTCAGTAAAATGAAATAAAAAAAAAAAAAAAGAAAGTAGCTCTGGTAGCTGAATGGGTGGGAGGAGAACTGGCTTGTAAAATTTAATACGTCCAAAACCAAACTAGTAACATTCTACCATAATTGAGCAGACCTTAAACTTTCACCTATCAATATGGATGGATCTCCTCACAAAGTGGCTCCTTGCCTTGAACATTTATTGGGATTCAAGCTCTCCCCAGGAACTCTCAAGTGGAACTTGTATACCTAGTCTATCGCTAAAGCTGCTGGAAAAATGGTTGGTTCTTTATACCATTCAAGTATGTATCTGACTTCCCCTGCTATACTCTTTACAAGAGCCAGATCAGCCCCAAAAATGCAGTATTGCTGCCATATCTAGTCATCACAGTCATCACTTGTATATCTTGATAGTTCAAAAGAATCTATGTTGACTTGTAGGTGATGAATTACTTTCCATTATACAACTCCTTTCTCACAGACAAAATATTGCAAGCTTCTCACTACTCATTTGCTATTTCCATAACAAGTGTTGTGGTGAGTTACATTCTTTGGTTCCACCCATCCTGACCTTTGCAGCTGGGACCCACCATGAGGGCTATACATGAGGATCAATCATTCTTATTCCCTTTGTATTCTATTAGTAAGAACTAACTTCAACTTGAACAATTTCTTCTTAAGAACTGCAACTTTGTGGAACAGATTACTGGCAGAATGTTTTCCTGATCTCTACAATCTTGACCTCTTCAAGTATAGTGTTAGTCATTATCATTCCTACATGTACTGCACATCTTGCCTTTTTTTATACTAATACAACACTATACGCTCCCCCTATAACTTGAGGAGGTTTTGTATTAGGTGAACATTAGTATAAAAAAACTTCAATTCTTCCAATCTTTTCACAAAGATATTTGAGGCTGTTCCAAGTGCACCAATGATGGATACAATTATCATCTTTATATTTCACAACACAGATTTTTTTTTTTTGTTCTCTGGCAAGGTCTTGGTATTTTTCCAGATTTTCACTCTTTCAATCTTACTCTGTGATCTGCCGGAACTGCATCATCTGCTGTTTTTATCTTCACATTCCACAGCTTCTTCAGTTCCCAGGTGAGGTTGTGGTATTTTTCTATCCTCTTTCTTTATCACCCTGTGGTTCACTGGCACAGCTCTCTCTATGATCTATCAAACTAACATTTTCTTGTTAGCAATAACCTTCTGGCTTGAATTAAGCGATAAGTCTCCATCGCAAATTCCTAGAGTATTTTACTCTTTATTTTCTGGGACAGCTTCTGGTTTTTGTTCATATCATTTGTTTATATGGTCAAACGTAAACTGTTTGCACAGTTCTCAGTGCATTGCTATCTCTCCCCTGTCATGCTTGTTTTTATATTTCCTTTGAGCCAGCTTGCTGCATTCACTTATGCAGTTTTCATGCCTTTTGCAGTTTTTCTCTTTTATTTATTTTGCTTTGAAATGTTTTTCTGATGGCTTTGTTTTGAGCTATAATAAGAGACGTTCTTTTTATGTGACTTCTGCATAATTCCGTTTCTGACTTTTCATCTGCAATAGGTTCCATCTCTGCCTTGTGTATTTTCTTTGTTCATTTATCTTTCTTGGTTGCATTTCACATTGTTCTCACAGTTCTTGTCTTTTTATCAATTGTTCTATTACTACTATTAACTAATTTATAAAAATATTGAATTTCTTCCTATTCTGGCAGTAGAAGCTAAAAAAAACCAAGCACTAATCATGTTTGTATTATAGTATTAACTTCATTTAAACCTGGTATACATCAGCAAGGGTTTCACTTATTGCTATTCTGCTATTTTTCTGCCATGGTAGGGAAAAGAATTTCTGATTTGGTGGGAGTAAATAATTTCTAGTTGTGAAATGCTGAAGAAGGAATGTCTGGTTGAGGGGGAATAATTTCTGGTTGCAAGGGGGGCAAAATAATTTCAAGTTGTAATGAGGGAGAAATAATTTTTGTTTAATGAGGTAATGGGGATTGTATAAGTGTTTTAACCTAGGGAAGGTTATTGAATAGAAAAATCAAACTAAGGTTGGTAATGAACGATAATACTTAGGACAAGAACAACACACATAAGATTCGCCAGCAGTGTGTAGAAGTAGTCAACTGAATTCTACAATGAATCTCCAACTCTAGACCAACATACAGTATTTACTACTGTATTTTTATGAATGGGGATATACCCATTATTGTCTGTAGGTATGCTACAACAATAAGTAAGAAAGAATATTTCCAGTTTGTATTTCCTCATTCTAGACATTATTATATCTGTGATATAGTAACACCTTAATACATGAACGGAACATAATAGCTGAAAGAAAGGAATGACAAATGTGCACTATTCTCAAAGATTTTATATACACCACTGTGTCATATAAGAAATTACATGCAAACATATAAATACTTGTCACTAATTTGTCCCACGTGGATGAATTGTAACATGAATAAAACAAGCAACGGAAAGGCAATAAGAAAGAGGGCCTTGTAATATTTCCCAAAGGGGAAAATGGCCAGGTTGGTAGTATGTTTTAACTTTGAACTAACATCTGGGTTCTTCTGTTCTTCCTACTGCTGTGGGCTTACAATGAAATCTAGTGCCTTATTGATCTATATCATGGCATCCTTACAGAAGGAAGTGACTACTTTCATTGCTACACATTAAGAAATTTTTGTGCATGTTTACAAATAGTTACAAAAAAAAATTTGATATGATTGACTTCTGTTCAAGCTTTATAAGCAACATTTTAGTCAGGAAATCAAAACTTATTACTTATAAGTTGGCAATGAAGAGAAATTTGGCATGTGGTATGGCTTAAATGGTTTTTAGTGGTGACATCATTGTTTCCAACAATAACACTAGTTATAAAGCAAGATGTTAATTTGTGTCTTTTAAATTTGGAACTAGACTGACCATCTAGTTAAATGGGGCACATCAAATATTAGGTTGGTGCAAAAATAATGACGTAATAATGTCGTTTTTGACGTATTCTTTAATGTCAAAAAACGACATTATTACGTCATTATTTTTGCACCAACCTAATACATTGATTGCCTATTTTACTGACAGAATAGGGGTATGTCTAATTTAGAAAAAATCACTTGTTTTTATAGAAAGTATAATACTGTTATCTATTCAGAATTAAACAGGAAAAATTTAAATTATAGATATAAACTCTATATACATTTAACTTTTTTTTTGAATCCCTTTGATTTATCTTATATATGTTAATAAATTCAATTGATATCATATTATAATTCCGTCCTGAGTAAGACGTTAAACTACATCCAGCAGCAAGGCCTTTGATCAGGAGGTTTTGAGGAGCATGGGACCACTTAATTGCTGATGTTCCCAGGTTCACCCTGACCCAAGGTCCCAGGGTCCCAGCTATGGGCAAGTAGTTAACTATTACCAGCAATACTTTTTTTGAAAACAATTACTACCAACAATACAATTATGAAGGAAATATATTACCAGAAACTGATTTTTGACAAAATAAAATATTACCAGCAATAAAAAATGTTGTCGGCATTAAATAACCCATTGAGGTTGATATGCCATAAAACAAAGGATGGAGTCTTGAATGGCAACCTTCTTAGAGATTGTGTCTCAGTAAAAACATTCAGTATACTTAGACTATCATGAATGTCTGAGTTGGGCATCAGGAAGAGTATCCATCTTTGTAAAACCTTGTTTTAAGTCATTGACAACTTCTCTGTCAGACAGGATCCACCTTGCTGAAATTGTGTGTAATGTTCTTTTAACATCATCTTATTCATTGGTCATTTTATAGTTTGTTTTTAATAATATATACATGTCAGTGTATCATACTTCAACTTGAAAGGGACACACCTCTTTTCAGTAGCTCATTTCAAATGAAAAATTACTGATGATGGTAAGCAGTGTGTCTTCAATGTTGGAAGTTTGAGTTTGCCTGGAGTGTGATTGATCGTTTAGGTTATAATCACCCCTGAAGAAATCTGTCAACCCACTTTTTTGACCATCTGAAGAGCTGGAGCACAATCCAAATAAATCTTCTGAATGTTTTTTTTTTTTTTTTTTTTTTTTTTTTTTTTTTTTGTTGCAGTTCTGGTGCTTACACCTTTCTTAAATTTATAGAGCATAATATGGTGAAAGTGCAACTTTTCATCCTTCATCTTTAATGCATTCATTTATGGATGCCTTTGTCAATATTCTACAAAGTCTGACTCAACTGAATGATGCAAAACACACCAGATATTGACAACAAAACAGACCCCAGTGTCGTTTTGGGATCATTTTATATTAACAATGAAAGTCAGGAAAAAACTTTTGCAATGATCTGATAATTTCAATTGGATAACAAAAAATGTTGTTTTTATATTTTTTTATTTAGTTGACATGTAGAATTGCAATAAAGCTTTTGAAAGAATCACAAAATTTTCAGTCGCTACTGCAACTTTTTTCAGAGCTTGATATTGAATTTTAGTATTTCTTTCAAAAAAATTATTGTTCCAAGAAGTTGATGCCAAATTGCATAGTTAAATATAGCTTTATCTACATGCAGATTGTCATAACATTTTGGCAGTTGTGCCCTCTGACCTTCATCAGGTACTTGTCCAGTCACAAATTGAATTATTCACAAATTGAGGACCAATAGATATTGGTGGACCATAAGGGAGGCAAAGACAGCAGTCTTCACTGAGTGGCAAGGTTTGGCAGTAGTGGCATTTAGGTGAATTGGTATCAAGTCATGCAAAATCAATTGTTTTTTGTTCACACTCTCTCTTTCACTCTCTCTCTCACTCTCTCTCACTTTCACTCTCTCTCACTCTCTCTCTCTTTCACTCTCTCTCTTTCACTCTCTCTCTCTCTTTCACTCTCTCTCTCTCTTTCACTCTCTTTCACTCTCTCATTCTCTCTCTCTCTTTCACTCTCTCATTCTCTCTCTCTCTTTCACTCTCTCATTCTCTCTCTCTCTTTCACTCTCTCTCACTCTCTCTCTCTCTTTCACTCTCTCTCACTCTCTCTCTCTCTTTCACTCTCTCTCTCTTTCACTCTCTCTCTCTCTTTCACTCTCTCTCTCTCTTTCACTCTCTCTCTCTTTCACTCTCTCTCTCTTTCACTCTCTCTCTCTTTCACTCTCTCTCTCTTTCACTCTCTCTCTCACTCTCTCTCTCTTTCACTCTCTTTCACTCTCTCTCACTCTCTCTCTCTCTTTCACTCTCTCTCACTCTCTCTCTCTCTTTCACTCTCTCTCTCTCTTTCACTCTCTCTCTTTCACTCTCTCTCTCTTTCACTCTCTCTCTCTCTTTTACTCTCTCTCTCTCTTTTACTCTCTCTCTCTCTCTCTTTCACTCTCACTCTCTTTCACTCTCTTTCACTCTCTCTCACTCTCTTTCACTCTCTCTCACTCTCTCTCTTTCACTCTCTCTCTCTCTTTCACTCTCTTTCACTCTCTCTCTCTCTTTCACTCTCTCTCACTCTCTCTCTCTCTTTCACTCTCTTTCACTCTCTCTCTCTCTTTCACTCTCTTTCACTCTCTCTCTCTCTTTCACTCTCTTTCACTCTCTCTCTCTCTTTCACTCTTTCACTCTCTCTCTCTCTTTCACTCTCTCTCACTCTCTCTCTCTCTTTCACTCTCTCTCACTCTCTCTTTCACTCTCTTTCACTCTCTCTCTCTCTTTCACTCTCTCTCACTTTCACTCTCTCTCTCTTTCACTCTCTCTCTCTTTCACTCTCTCTCTCTTTCACTCTCTCTCTCTTTCACTCTCTCTCTCTCTCTTTCACTCTCTCTCTCTTTCACTCTCTCTCTCTCTCTTTCACTCTCTCTCTCTCTCTTTCACTCTCTCTCACTCTCTTTCACTCTCTCTCACTCTCTCTCTCTTTCACTCTCTCTCTCACTCTCTCTCTCTTTCACTCTCTCTCTCTTTCACTCTCTTTCACTCTCTTTCACTCTCTTTCACTCTCTTTCACTCTCTCTCACTCTCTCTCTCTCTTTCACTCTCTCTCACTCTCTCTCTCTCTTTCACTCGCTCTCACTCTCTCTCTCTTTCACTCGCTCTCTCTCTTTCACTCTCGCTCTCTCTCTCACTCTCTCTCTCTCACTCTCTCTCTCACTCTCTCTCTCACTCTCTCTCTCTCACTCTCTCTCTTTCACTCTCTCTCTTTCACTCTCTCTCTCTTTCACTCTCTCTCTCTTTCACTCTCTCTCTCTTTCACTCTCTCTCTCTTTCACTCTCTCTCTCTCTTTCACTCTCTCTCTTTCACTCTCTCTCTCTCTTTCTCTCTTTCTCTCTCTCTCTTTCACTCTCTCTCTCTTTCACTCTCTTTCACTTTCTCTCTTTCTCTCTCTCTCTCTTTCTCTCTATCTTTCACTCTCTCTCTATCTTTCACTCTCTCTCTATCTTTCACTCTCTCTCTATCTTTCACTCTCTCTCTATCTTTCACTCTCTCTCTCTCTTTCACTCTCTCTCTCTCTCTCTCTTTCACTCTCTCTCTCTCTCTTTCACTCTTTCTTTCACTCTCTCTAAGCCATCCACTGGACATTTACTTTGAGTTGCACTGAATCAGTTACTGCAAGGGTATTTTTCATGGGACTTATATTGTTACTGTAATAACATTTTATTCAAAAATTTATTTACAAACAAGCTTTATTTTTTTTTTTTATCTAATGATTTTTGTTGTTGCTGTTTTTTCTTTTACTTTTTTTTTGCCTGCAATCAAAACAATAAATGACAGTAATTATAATCTTTTATATTTGGTAGATCTTGTCCAACTTTTTAAATGTTCTTTCAAGGGTGAACATAAATGCTAGGTATACTGCTGACAATAAACTATTAATCATATCTAATAGATTATTCTTGAACATAAGTTGTCAAAAGTAAAATTATTGCACATGGGATTTATTGTGAAAGTAGAATTAGAATATGTGAGAAAAATATCAACAAGCTATAAAATATGGGATATATTCATTAATGATGTAAATAGGTTTCAATATCTCAAATTGAAAAAGAATCTGTTCACAATTCCATAGACATTTTTTTATTATTATTGCTTTGCTACAGGTTTCTGCTGGTAAATTAATCTTAAAATTTTAATTTATTTGTCAAGAATTTCCACTTTGCTTTTGTTTTTATGAGGAAGAGTCTGGTTGAGGTTTCTAATGTATACTTTGTCAGTTCACTTCTTTCAAAGAAAGTGTCTTGCATTTTCTATAGGCACTAGTTTGGTACCTGTCACTCCAGTGACAGCAAGATGATCAAATTTCACATCTAAATTGTCTGTCCACTCTAAACTATTATTTATTAGAAAATATATTTGGTTTAAATACAGAAGGAGTCTATAAAATGACTTTAAAGCTTTCACATTTAGGTTTATATTCTTTTCTGGTTACCCAGGATTTGTTGCCAGACAGAAAGGGAAATTAACCCTCACAATACAGAATCTCATTTCAATTTCAGTCAAATTGTGTGTGTGCATATGTATGTTCATATGTGCATGTATATTTTAATTCAGTGAGAGACCTAAAAATATTTAGGTAGAATTAAAAAAAAAAAAAATAAAAATTCTATTATTCTATCTATATATTATCAAATAATTTCTGAAAAGTTTGATAAAATCTTCTCTTTAATATTCTTTTATTTTTTGTTTTGTTTTTTACTTTTTCTTTGTTTTTACTTTTACTTTTTTGTTTATTTTTTTGTTTTTTTTACTTTTGTTTTTTTTTTACTATGTATTGCTTAGTAGCTATTTCAAAAGCTTGTGCATTGTCATAAAACCAAAAATGTATTTAACTTACAGTCCATCTGAAATTATTATGCAAATCCAATAAACCACAATAACTCAAAATTTTTTTTGTTTAATTTTATGTCTAAACAAAGCTTGAGTTAAATTTTTAGGTAGTTTGAACATATTTCATTAAAGTTATTGGATTTATTGTAAAAACTGCAGTCTGAAGTTATTATGAAAAGACTAGAAAATCACTTCAAAAAGGTAATAAAATCAACAACTGATCAACACTTATAATAGAACAAATAACATTATTAATAAATGTGATATCTGTTAAGAATCAATAGATTCATGATGTACAGTTTCTGCAAAACTTCATGTCAGAAGATAAGTCATTTAAACTAATATATATATAAAAACAAAAATCATTAATGCCTAACAAGACATATGTTGACCAGTAAGTAAATTATTATTTTGTTCAAGGTGAGCAAGTTATTACAAAAGGTGCTTAAAATAAATAATAAATGTGATATCTGAGTTGGGCATTTATTTATTTAACTTCTCTTCATCTGGTTGCCTTGTGTGTGTATATCTTAAGTTTAGCTGAACTGACTTCCTCTTTATGTTGATGCAGCCACCGACATCCTTTGAAGTCTGATTCTGCACTTGGTGGCTATTAGGTCACCTTCTAGATAACCTTTTGAGGTGCCTGATTCTTTTGATGTAAAACCAAGTACAGAACTTATTTGGCATCTCTTAGGATGGACACAGTACAAAATGGCGGCAGCACAGATCAACTCTTGAATTAAAGGTTCCTGATTAACATTAAATTCTATTCAAACCTCTGTTATTTCCTAGCATGGATCATATACTATAGGAGTGTTATTATAGGGTATTTATGTTCATGTAACCACATCCTACTTAGACCTACTTGTTGGCTAAGAAAGTTAAATAATTTTTGTTCTTGCTAGTAGTCAGTGTTTAAGCCTGAGTAAAACCAGGACTTCTAAAGCTGATTTTCAATAGAGCTACACCTCCCATTTAATACAACGCACAATTTTCACCAGCTGTATTTTTTTTTTTTTTTTTCTTGGACCTAGCTAACATTAGTAAATGTTTGGTGGCTGAAATTTACCACTGGTTTTGAGCAGTAAAGCTTAAAACTTTCATTGTTGCTTTTTTATGACATAAGCAGACCTTCCATTGCAATCTTCCTCCCACTATTTACTTATGACCTTGTTCTGTACTAAGTTCACTAACTTTACTTACTTGGTGGTTCAGGTCGGTCTATATTTTTCCACTGGCAACAACATTTAGTATTTATATCCATTAAAAAAAAAATGAATAGATTTTCAAGACAGGCCCTCACCACTTGGAAGATTAGTGCAATACTATCTTCCTATCTATTATTTGACCTTGTTGTAATGTAGGCTAAATTTAGTAAATGTCTCGAACCACATACTGTTATTTTTCAAACTGTTGGCTTTGAGAAGGAACAATGTTGTACATTATATTAGCTTTGTACAGAGAAGTGCTGCACTTGTGCCTGTTATCAGAATGAGCAATCAAAGCAATTATAAGAAGTTGTAACTTTGCTCGCTAGTAGTTAGATTGCAACTGAAATGTATGAGGCTCTACCTCTTATAAATTTGTAACTTATGTTCTTCCAGTTTTAAACAGGATAAAAATATTAATCGCTGTGTTGCAGAACTGCTTATATTTGGCAAACAGTGGTAAACAAAATTTACAAGTGTAAATGACTGGTCATCACTGTTAGTAGAGGTAAAAGGAAATGGAAATTTGAATGAGGCGATGTTTTTATGTATTTGTATATAGCTAATAATTTATTAACAAAGGAAAAATACAACACTATTATGCATGGAAATTAGGTACCTCACCAAAATTTGCTAAAAATGATATATATGATATAAAAAAAAAAATGCACAAAACATAATAAATACAAAATACTATCGTCAAAATCTTTGTGTTATTATTAAAATGAAAGATCAAAGTAGATTTTTTTTTTTTTTTTTTTTGTAAAACTTTGGTTAAAAATCTTATTCTGGCATCAAAATTCACCAAAATATTAGAATGATTAAAATATTTCAAATTTTTAAGATTACTGGGGGGTTAAAAAAATTATATAAAAAAGACATTTATATTGTATTTGTCATATGTTTTATTTCAATTATCTATTCCTTATTTAAATTTCCCAAACATCATGCAACATGTAAAATAACCAAAAAAAAACTGTTTTACTATAATATTTTAAACTAAAAGTAATATTTGTTTCAATTCAGATTAATTAAACTTTAAATGGGATAATTTTTCTTAAAGATTTTTCTCTTTTTTTTTAAAATGCATTTTGAGCCTTAGGTATCGTTTATTTTATTTTTTGTACCTCATGTAAATGAAGCTGAATGGTTAGAATGTTCACATTCTGACAATGAGACCTGGGTTCGAATCTCACCATGGTCGATTTGTCAGGAAGGAGACTTCCTGATGTTATCGGACTGGAGAGGGTCAATCTCAGTGTGCGGCACCTTTTGAAAAGTGCACAGGTTGACCAAAGCTTTGTGAGTGAAATTGGCCAAGGGCTTGAGTGTGCTGGCCTTGTTCAAATTGTTGATCATGCTAGATAACATGATCTTTCTAGAAACTGTAACTAAGGTCTGCTCTGCATAGTTGCAGTATAAACCACAGGTGGATTCTGGGTGTTGAATAAACACAAATGTGCCTGAGTAAGGGTCTGCAATAGAGATTGGCTAACTGCTCTAGTAGACAGGTATCCTCAAATACAAGTGGCCAGCTATATATATATATATATATATATATATATATATATATATACAAATATAGTTGAAAAGAAAGTAGGCATTAAAATTTAGCAATTAGGGATCACATATATTATCCACTAATCCATTGTCATCCATTGCTCAACATCTACAAAAACATTCCTGTCAACATTTACAATTTAGAAGTGTGTGTGTGTATGTATGTATGTATGTATGTATGTATATATATATATATATATATATATATATATATATATATATATATATATATATATAATGTGCATGCATGCAGGGAACAAGTCCTGAGCTGGTGTTGTCACTAAAGTATGCTAGGAGAAAGAAAAGAGGAAGAGTCCCATTTTTATAGTAGTTTAACAGTGCCACCTAAGAGCATCTTGGCAAAGCTAAACAGGGGTGACCCACACGTGCTATCATGATACAGATATTTTCTGGGAAGTAACTATGTTATAAAGTAGCCATCTTGATTTGATGATACTTGATGTTTCATTAACCAAAAAGCATTTTCATTCATTAAATTTAAGCATTTTTTGTGTGTGCACATGTGGAAATATAACATATAATGCATATAGCTGGTAAAGTTAAACAAACTATCCTCATTTATCTTGTGTAGCTTAGAGTAAATAACCTTTTAGTCACTAATGTTTCAACCATTTCTTTGAGGCAATGGCTAAAAGTGTGTGCTTAATTACAATTAAATTATAATTATTAATAGATCTATCATACATAAGTAAATATGTTGTAGTTTAGATACAAGCAGATTTTAGGATAATTTCTCATTGTTTTACTAATAATATCTCAGAGCTTTTTTTAATTTAATTTTTTTTATTTTACTTTTAGTTAGTTCAAGAGTGGCTGATAAAATATCCTTTCAATTCTTAAACAGCTAATGAAATATATTGTAAGAAATTTATCATTAGTCTTCTCCATCTGTCAGTGTATTAAATAGTGATTCAAGACAATTGGTAGCTGTGGATGTACTGGATAGTGGCTCGGAAATGACAAATTGGAGAATGGGTTCAAATTCCAGTCAGGTCTGTTACATTCACTTATGTGCAAATACCCTTCAGAAAGGTATGAATTCATGTCTTCTCCCTATCTATGGGTTGAATATTAGAACTTGTAAAAGAAAATCATTGTTATTCTCAAAAAATGTTAATGCAATATTTACTAAAAGTAAAAATGAATTATTCTTACAGTTCAAAACTGGTTGTGGTCTAAAATAACACACTAAGGGTTGATAAGCTATAAAAATCAATCAACAATTGTATAGATGATGAAAGCATTGAATGCAAGAGTTATTATTAATTTTGCAGCTGGTATTTCTTGCATTTAAAATTTCAGTTGCTTTTTATCATAGCTGTCATGGATGTCAGTAAGCAACATGGATTAGAAATTAAAAAAAGTCTTTTTGGAGTTTTAAAACTTGCCTCCCTTTTCTAAAAAAATTTTAAATTTAAAAAAATTCTAAAACTTCTCTGTCTTAATGTGATAGTTGCCTTTCTGATTAGGCCATTTAAATTTAACCATGTACCTACTCTTTATTTCTCTCCCCCAGACAACCTGATATGTAACCTGCCCTAATTTTATTTATTATTTTAAAAGAATATTTTTTTTTTTTTTTTTTTTACACATATTTATATTATCAGTAACCAGTGTTATCTGATATGTAATCTTGACTAAATGTTTTAAGCACATCATGTCAATGTATTTATCTGTTGCTTAAAACTATGATTCTAAACTTTAAACAGACATAAATAAGGAAATATTAATCGCAAAACTTTCCATATATGTTGAACATATAAAACATTTTAACGAAAATTGCAGAAGTTTTAAGAATCAGAGCAAATATTTCAGGCAATTTTATAATAATAAAAAAAAGCTATTTAAAAAATAAATAAAGAAAAACATAATTATAAAATTGCTTTAAACTTTGTACTACTATCTCTACTTAAAACAATCTTTGGTAGAGAAATATTAATTGAAAATAATGCTAAGTATTTGCCTACTTTGTGAACTCCCAAATCTGATCAATAATCTCTGAACATTTCTTTAACTTTGAAATGTTCAACATATTTTACCATTAAATAATTTTTGGTTGACTTTGAAGTATGATGGCTTGCACCACTCTTTTGAAATACAGTGTGTGGCAAAAGTAACGCCATTTTTTTTTTATTTGACTTTTATTGAACAAAAATAAATTACAGTACTTTAAGAAAATTTATAAGTATTGTCACATCAAAACCTGATTTGTTATGGTAAACAAACTATTTAACATGTTCAATACAATGCTGAACACTATCATCAGTGTCATATTAAAAAGCATTTTTAATTCTACAAATTGTTTGACGCGTTTCTACATTAATTTCAGAAAATTTATCAGAAATTGCTTCTTTTAAGTCAGGAATTGTTTTCAGTTTGAGCCTGTAAACAAGATCTTTCAGTACACCCACAAGAAAAAGTCTGGTATTGTTAAATCTGATGATTGTGATGACCATTCAATTGCTCCACATTGTTCTATCCATCTTAGCTTGCAAACAAAAAAAAAAGGACATTACTTTTGCTGCGTGCTGTATATTTTGGGTATGTCTCTGAGTATATGTTGATGTTCTTTTGAATTTCAATTGCATAAAATGATTTGCTTTTTTTGTCTCCTTGAATTACTACCCATACTATAATTTCTGTTGAATTTTTTTTATAGTTTTCATTATATGTTTACTATTAAATTGTTAATTAGGTTTTCTCACATTTAGTTTTATACTTGAGAAAGTTCAATTCAACATTTGTCTGAGAAATTGATCTTTTTTACTGCCTGAGCTTACCCATACAGTTCTGGAAGCACATCACATTTTTATATATTTCATTTGTTTTGAAACTATGTTATATATAGATGAAGGTTGGGCTAATACATAAGTAAAATTTACTGTCTATAGTACCATTTTATTGTTGACTCCATTTGGTTACAGTGGGTGAGTATCATCTTAGTCCTTCTTGTGAGAGTTCATACATGGTTGCTGTGTTTTTGGCTGACAGAAATTAATTTGTTGAATTCATCCTTTCTTCTTCTTTTTCTTCTGGAGTTGTACATCCTGTCAAATTTTCAGTCGATGAATCTCCAGCCTTTACATCTTGAACTGCTACATCCAACCAATTTACCATTTTTTCTGCTGCGCACGTTTTTTTCTTTTCTTTTTATTGGGCCTGACACTTCTGTGTTTTTCATTTGATTTTTGGTGGGACGTGTTGTCATTAGCTGATTATTTTTTTAATTTTCTTTTTTTTTTTTTAAATGACGTTCACTAACCTACATAAGCTATGTCCGGGTTCTGTCAGTTATCGAGGATAGGAACGATAGAAAGGAAAGGAAGTATATGTAATAGAGAAGGGAGTTTTCTTTGTCACTCTCTTAGTGAAAAGAAGTGTGTATATTTCCATATTGTGTTACTACTACCTAATACCTTCTACAAAGCCATCTACTTTGGTTTTTAGCTTATATTCAACCAAATAAGTTATTTTGTTGTATATATTTGATAGTATTTACACTCACAATATTTGTCAGTCATTTTGAATTTACTTGGTCATTTTTCTTAGGTTTTTCTTCAATGATTATTCTTTAATCTCATTGAGACAAGTTGTATTTACAACCAGATTTGTGTGATCTATCTGAAAAACCTTACTCTTCAGAATACTGTTTATAAATTTGTCACACACAACAGAAAGGTATTCTTTGAATAGAAGCAACTTTCATTTGGGATTATACCCTCCTCACAAAAAGCAACTGATAGACTTCTTTCACTGACATATTGCATTCTGCACTAAGATAAGCTGAATAAAAAGCATTACTGCCTGTAAATTTAATTTAATAACTAAATAAACCATGGTATCTGTGTAATGCCACCTTTTTTTCTTTTCTTTTTTTTTTTCTTTTCTTTTTTTTTTTTTTTTTTTTTTTGAGGGAGAAGTTTTTTATGTCACTTTACTTTTTTTTTCTTTTTGATTAAAGTCAATTGTTGGATGAAAGGTAAAACCTGTTTCAGCTGAAGATAAAAAGGAAATAAACAATTATGGTAGAGAAAAATGTCCAAACAAGAAACGTTTGTTTATGAATGTTGTGTAAAAAAAAAAAACATTGCTGTTAGCTTTCTTAAAGGTCAACTGGGATTTTTTTCCAATGTGACCTTTAGAAAAAGCTAAATAGTTTGTATGCTTAAAAAAATATTAACAGTAGATTATTTGCATGACCAGGAAATCACTTTCCGGTGTGAAGAATAAATTGCCCATGAAGCTTGCTTCCTCTGCACAAGGATTTTTCTCAGTACTTTAAAGTGTAAAATGATTTTTTTTTCCAAAGAATGAACACATTTTAAAGCCTGTATGTACTAAAAATGAGTATCACTTAAGGGGAAATAACTCTTAGTTATTTGAATTTTCAGTTATATTGATAGTTTATCCACTTTATGGAAAATTATTTTATCTTAATTTATACTTTCATTTACTGTTGCTCTCTTTATTTCATGTTTTGTATTATAATTTTCTTTTTTTTCTATCCACTATCAGTAGATCATCTTTTATTAACTCACTAATTTGTTTATGAAGGCCTCCTTTTCATAGCATGATATTTAAAAAATGTCTTATCTGGGAATCAAGTAGGTGCCGATAACATACTCAGGTTAAGATCAAAGAAAAAGATTTACTTATATAGATAAAAGAATCTGAAGTGTGACAACTCTAAACAGTTTATAGAGAAGCGCTCTTGAGAAAGAGAGAAATATAGAAAATGACTTTCTCTACTATCCCATTAAGAAAATTTCCAATATAAAGTTCATTGGTGATGACATCTCTCAACGTTTATTAGTTTTAAATTAATTAAATTGTAACACTGTGTTGTTACAGATTAAGTAGCATTTAATAGAATCGGTTAACTGATTTCAAATTTTTTGTCTCGTCTGTTGCAGTCACTTTCACACCCTGGGAAATGCTTTTTTGTCTTAAAACTAACTGTAAAGACTAAATTCTCTAGATTTGGTTGACAACCAAAGACCACATTTTTTTTCCTTTTTCTTTTTTTAACCGGAAAAGGTAAAAGGTAAAAAAATATTGCGCAATCTTTCTCAAGAAGTTATATGCACAATTTAAGGAAAGCTTTTGAGAGCCATAATTATCTTTTAATATAGGCATGTAAATCTTAGATTTAAAATGTAATTTTTTTTATTAATATCACAATGATAAATTTTAACTTAAGACTTTATTTATATCTTTAATATGATCAACAAAGATTGCTATAAATAAGTTTTTTTTATATGGGTGTGTATGTGAGGATCTACAAAAATGTTAATGAACCAAACTTTTCTTCAATCCTTGGGGGAAAATGTCTCTCTTCATTTTCCATGCTAGTTGTGATATCTCCTAGCTTGGATGGTAGAATGAGAATAGTCTATTCTCATTGATTAAATAAAGGGTTTTGTTTGAAATTCAAGGAATGTTATTGAAGATAACAATAATTTTAATAAATCTGTGTATAATTAACATTCACCAAAGTGAGCCCATTTTTTATTCATGCATTCAGAATGGGGGGCAGTCAGAACTGGTAACGTACTTTCATGGGTGGGGGCAGTATTTGATAAAATATCATAAGAAGTAAAAAAAACAATAAAATAGTCATAAATGTTAAGGTCTGAAACTCACTTGGATTATTATTATTATTATTTTACCATCCCCACCCCCAATATTTTAATCATGCTGAATCACTTAGATTGACGGAACAATATTTTTTTTTTATTAATTAAATTAATAAATTCAAAGCAAAAACAGTATTTACACTTAATCACAGTTCAATTAAGAATCTATATTTCTTTGAAAATTATGACAATTTTTTTCTATTGAATAAATAAATTTGTCACAGGTGCCATTGGCCGCTACTTAGAAAAATAACAGGCAAGACGGCCTTGACCTTCACAACCACTTTACTCACAGAATTAAGGTCGAGTAACTGGACAACTAGCCCAATATGGTTGAAGCATAATCTGTGCCTTCAGAATATTGACCAAACATTGGAACAACATCAAGAGTAATTTTATATCTACAGTTTATTACTTCCATTAGCCAGAGAGTACTTGAACAAATGGTTCAATATAATCTTCTTCCAACAAAAACTAAGCTGCTCGGCCCGGGGACAGAATCAAAGTGTAGTATCTGTATACTGGCCTTGCGATCTTCCCAGTGCTTCGTTGAGAGATACCCTTTGGCATGATCCCATCTCCACAGTTGATCTGCCCTGCAAGACATATCATCTTACTGACTTAACCCTGTTTAGGGATTCCATCTTCGTCAAGAGATACCCTTTGGTGCAATTCCATCTCCGCGGTAGATTCGCCCTGGAAAACATATCATCTCAGGTAGGGATTCCAGCTTCGTTGAGAGATACCTTTCAGTGCAATGAAAGAAAGAAAAAAGTGAAACAAAGGAAGGAAGAACTAGTAAAAAGTATTTGAAAGAATACATGGGAAACTTTAGATGTATCCCTGGGATGCATAGATGGGGACCTATTTTTGTATCTTCAGATCCTTTACCCAAGGAATGATTTTTTGTTGATTGTCTTGACTATGATTTTATCTTATATGATATGAGCAAAAAAAAAAAAAAAAATTGTTGAAATGGCCATAGTCTTTATTTTGACATCTATCATTTTCCTGTAACATCTTAAAGTAACTATATAAACCTGCTAATGTTTATTTTTTATTTTTGTTTTTAGGTGTTGCTGATGGTGTAGGAGGTTGGCGGAGTTATGGTGTGGATCCCTCCACATTTCCACGTACTCTTATGTCCACGTGTGAGCGTATGGTCAAGGAAAATAAATTCCGTCCACAGGCACCTGCAAGCATCATTGCAGACAGTTATTATGAGCTGCTGGAACAAAAACAGCCCTTAGTGGGTGAGGTTTTTTTTCTTCATATTTAACCAAACTTGTATATATTAGTTTGTGATTCTGACTTGATTTCTACTAAATTATAAACTAGTATATAATGTATAAAGTAGTACTTTTGATGCTTTATTATTTTGTATTTCACTTTTTATACTTATATGTGGTGGATTTCTTTGGAGATCAAGTAATAGGAAGTCTCCTTTATACCTTGACACCTTTTTCAGGACCCTTCCTAATTTTAGTTATGCTGTCATGTGGATGGTTAAATATTTTGTTTAGTGAATATCTATACAGATAATACACAATTTATAGGTGCACCTCTTAAAATCTGGAAGGCTAGAACTTGGCAGTTGATCTCTTCTCTGACTTAACTCTGGTAGGCATCCTGGGTATGATGATAAACTACATCTGGCAGCAAGGCCTCTGATCAGGAGGTGTGGAACCCTGGTGTTCTCAAGTCTACCTTGACTTGGGGTAGTAGCACCTGTTAGCATCCCAGCTATGGGAAATAGTTAAGCCCCCAACTGGGGTCAAAACACTACAAAAGTGTAAAAATAGGTTTTAATACCAGCAATTCATTTTCAAAAACAATTCTAGGAATAAAAATCTTGGCATTAAATAATTCATTGAAGTCAATATTCAGTAAAATGAAATAAAAAAAAAAAAAAAGAAAGTAGCTCTGGTAGCTGAATGGGTGGGAGGAGAACTGGCTTGTAAAATTTAATACGTCCAAAACCAAACTAGTAACATTCTACCATAATTGAGCAGACCTTAAACTTTCACCTATCAATATGGATGGATCTCCTCACAAAGTGGCTCCTTGCCTTGAACATTTATTGGGATTCAAGCTCTCCCCAGGAACTCTCAAGTGGAACTTGTATACCTAGTCTATCGCTAAAGCTGCTGGAAAAATGGTTGGTTCTTTATACCATTCAAGTATGTATCTGACTTCCCCTGCTATACTCTTTACAAGAGCCAGATCAGCCCCAAAAATGCAGTATTGCTGCCATATCTAGTCATCACAGTCATCACTTGTATATCTTGATAGTTCAAAAGAATCTATGTTGACTTGTAGGTGATGAATTACTTTCCATTATACAACTCCTTTCTCACAGACAAAATATTGCAAGCTTCTCACTACTCATTTGCTATTTCCATAACAAGTGTTGTGGTGAGTTACATTCTTTGGTTCCACCCATCCTGACCTTTGCAGCTGGGACCCACCATGAGGGCTATACATGAGGATCAATCATTCTTATTCCCTTTGTATTCTATTAGTAAGAACTAACTTCAACTTGAACAATTTCTTCTTAAGAACTGCAACTTTGTGGAACAGATTACTGGCAGAATGTTTTCCTGATCTCTACAATCTTGACCTCTTCAAGTATAGTGTTAGTCATTATCATTCCTACATGTACTGCACATCTTGCCTTTTTTTATACTAATACAACACTATACGCTCCCCCTATAACTTGAGGAGGTTTTGTATTAGGTGAACATTAGTATAAAAAAACTTCAATTCTTCCAATCTTTTCACAAAGATATTTGAGGCTGTTCCAAGTGCACCAATGATGGATACAATTATCATCTTTATATTTCACAACACAGATTTTTTTTTTTTGTTCTCTGGCAAGGTCTTGGTATTTTTCCAGATTTTCACTCTTTCAATCTTACTCTGTGATCTGCCGGAACTGCATCATCTGCTGTTTTTATCTTCACATTCCACAGCTTCTTCAGTTCCCAGGTGAGGTTGTGGTATTTTTCTATCCTCTTTCTTTATCACCCTGTGGTTCACTGGCACAGCTCTCTCTATGATCTATCAAACTAACATTTTCTTGTTAGCAATAACCTTCTGGCTTGAATTAAGCGATAAGTCTCCATCGCAAATTCCTAGAGTATTTTACTCTTTATTTTCTGGGACAGCTTCTGGTTTTTGTTCATATCATTTGTTTATATGGTCAAACGTAAACTGTTTGCACAGTTCTCAGTGCATTGCTATCTCTCCCCTGTCATGCTTGTTTTTATATTTCCTTTGAGCCAGCTTGCTGCATTCACTTATGCAGTTTTCATGCCTTTTGCAGTTTTTCTCTTTTATTTATTTTGCTTTGAAATGTTTTTCTGATGGCTTTGTTTTGAGCTATAATAAGAGACGTTCTTTTTATGTGACTTCTGCATAATTCCGTTTCTGACTTTTCATCTGCAATAGGTTCCATCTCTGCCTTGTGTATTTTCTTTGTTCATTTATCTTTCTTGGTTGCATTTCACATTGTTCTCACAGTTCTTGTCTTTTTATCAATTGTTCTATTACTACTATTAACTAATTTATAAAAATATTGAATTTCTTCCTATTCTGGCAGTAGAAGCTAAAAAAAACCAAGCACTAATCATGTTTGTATTATAGTATTAACTTCATTTAAACCTGGTATACATCAGCAAGGGTTTCACTTATTGCTATTCTGCTATTTTTCTGCCATGGTAGGGAAAAGAATTTCTGATTTGGTGGGAGTAAATAATTTCTAGTTGTGAAATGCTGAAGAAGGAATGTCTGGTTGAGGGGGAATAATTTCTGGTTGCAAGGGGGGCAAAATAATTTCAAGTTGTAATGAGGGAGAAATAATTTTTGTTTAATGAGGTAATGGGGATTGTATAAGTGTTTTAACCTAGGGAAGGTTATTGAATAGAAAAATCAAACTAAGGTTGGTAATGAACGATAATACTTAGGACAAGAACAACACACATAAGATTCGCCAGCAGTGTGTAGAAGTAGTCAACTGAATTCTACAATGAATCTCCAACTCTAGACCAACATACAGTATTTACTACTGTATTTTTATGAATGGGGATATACCCATTATTGTCTGTAGGTATGCTACAACAATAAGTAAGAAAGAATATTTCCAGTTTGTATTTCCTCATTCTAGACATTATTATATCTGTGATATAGTAACACCTTAATACATGAACGGAACATAATAGCTGAAAGAAAGGAATGACAAATGTGCACTATTCTCAAAGATTTTATATACACCACTGTGTCATATAAGAAATTACATGCAAACATATAAATACTTGTCACTAATTTGTCCCACGTGGATGAATTGTAACATGAATAAAACAAGCAACGGAAAGGCAATAAGAAAGAGGGCCTTGTAATATTTCCCAAAGGGGAAAATGGCCAGGTTGGTAGTATGTTTTAACTTTGAACTAACATCTGGGTTCTTCTGTTCTTCCTACTGCTGTGGGCTTACAATGAAATCTAGTGCCTTATTGATCTATATCATGGCATCCTTACAGAAGGAAGTGACTACTTTCATTGCTACACATTAAGAAATTTTTGTGCATGTTTACAAATAGTTACAAAAAAAAATTTGATATGATTGACTTCTGTTCAAGCTTTATAAGCAACATTTTAGTCAGGAAATCAAAACTTATTACTTATAAGTTGGCAATGAAGAGAAATTTGGCATGTGGTATGGCTTAAATGGTTTTTAGTGGTGACATCATTGTTTCCAACAATAACACTAGTTATAAAGCAAGATGTTAATTTGTGTCTTTTAAATTTGGAACTAGACTGACCATCTAGTTAAATGGGGCACATCAAATATTAGGTTGGTGCAAAAATAATGACGTAATAATGTCGTTTTTGACGTATTCTTTAATGTCAAAAAACGACATTATTACGTCATTATTTTTGCACCAACCTAATACATTGATTGCCTATTTTACTGACAGAATAGGGGTATGTCTAATTTAGAAAAAATCACTTGTTTTTATAGAAAGTATAATACTGTTATCTATTCAGAATTAAACAGGAAAAATTTAAATTATAGATATAAACTCTATATACATTTAACTTTTTTTTTGAATCCCTTTGATTTATCTTATATATGTTAATAAATTCAATTGATATCATATTATAATTCCGTCCTGAGTAAGACGTTAAACTACATCCAGCAGCAAGGCCTTTGATCAGGAGGTTTTGAGGAGCATGGGACCACTTAATTGCTGATGTTCCCAGGTTCACCCTGACCCAAGGTCCCAGGGTCCCAGCTATGGGCAAGTAGTTAACTATTACCAGCAATACTTTTTTTGAAAACAATTACTACCAACAATACAATTATGAAGGAAATATATTACCAGAAACTGATTTTTGACAAAATAAAATATTACCAGCAATAAAAAATGTTGTCGGCATTAAATAACCCATTGAGGTTGATATGCCATAAAACAAAATAAACCAAACAATACATACTCTATTTATACGAATCTATCCTAAAAATGTTGTCGGCATTAAATATCCCATTGAGGTTGATATGCCATAAAACAAAATAAACCAAACCAATCTAAACCAAAGAATACATATTCTATTCATATGAATCTATCCTAAAAATGTTGTCGGCATTAAATAACCCATTGAGGTTGATATGCCATTAAACAAAATAAACCAAACCATATTGTAATTGTAAACAGTTTGTGAGGAAATTAAACTACATCACTGTATCTGCTTTTAAATATGGACCTTGCATTGATGCTATAAGACAATTGAGTGATTGATAGAACCAATAAATAATATCTACTAGTGAAAATATTTTATAAAAAAAATCTGAAAATTTATAAATTATATGGAATTATTTTCAATATTGAGTTAAAAAATGAAACTTTGCCAAACATGGACAAATGTGCCTGCAAAAAGCATTGTCATGGGAAAAACTGTTATTTTGATGTAGTGTCAAAAGGACGGTTTTTCCATTGACAATGCTATTTTTTTTTTTTTTTTTTTTTTTTTTTTTTAACTGCCTTCACTCTTAGTCTTCAGCAATATTTGTTTAAAAAATCAATGATTAGAATTGCAATAAAACCTAAACATATGATGAAAGTGAATTTATACATTATTTTGTTTTTGAGAATTTACAACAAAAATATTAAACACTATTTATTAGATTGTTTATTTACAAGAATAATTTTATTTACAACATTCTAAGATCTAATACAATTGGAACTAAATGCAATATTTATCATTTATCAATTTATAAAAAAATAAATGTGAAAAAATTTTTAATCATAAATTTATAAACATTTGTTGCAGGTTGTAGCTGAGTGAAAATGTATCAGAAGGTAATTTATATAAGACAAAGATTACGCGTGCTTATTATGCATTATCCTACAACACGTAGATCAAATAAAGAATATAAGGACAATTTGTATTGCAAGAAATTACTAAAAGCACAGTGGTTAGAGATCAACAATAAAGAGATTTATTTATTTATATATATATATATATATATATATATATATATATATATACAATAGTTATACATGAAAGGATAACAGAATGTTTGTTGATTGTGGCAATTGAGATGAGGTTATGAAGAATGTTCATGCAGAAAGTTGGTCAATAAAAGTTAATGGTTTTGATTTGTTAATGAAATTAAAATAATTTGGTTTCTGCAAGGAAAAATCTCAAATGTGTTTGTTTAAATATTAGTGTGTATGCATGTGTTACTTGTTAGTTAGAATTTAAGTTGTGAAGATTTGTTTGCCTTTAACTGTTTGGCCAAATTGATGAATTGTACAATTACTGTGTGTGTAGTGAAAACGTTCACTATTTAAGTCAATTGTAATTTGATTACCACGCGAACAATGGTCGATTGAGTGCTGTGTTGAGTTTGTTGAGAATTTTGAAGTGATGTTGAGTCAGTGAATTGACACGTGTGGAGTTTGGTAGCATCTCACGAAACTTGATGACTGACTGACTTGAATTGAGTCATGTGGCTGTTTATATATACTTTGGTGTCTAAAAATTGGCTCCAGGGAGTTTCAGTGGGAAAAAGGATCTGTTTCAACTTTGCTACAGTTTAGTGTTTCTTGACCAATAGAAGATTGAATTTACTGAAATGAAGTGGTGATTGGTTAAGGTTTTTTCTTTCTTTTTTTTTTTTTTTTTAGGGAAGAATACATCTTTCTGAAAGGGGTGGAAGGCTAATGTGGAAGATTCCACACATTTACTAAATTCTTAAAATATGTGAACCAACTATAAGGAAATCCTTATTTACCATTTTATAAAGTTTGAATTGATCCAATGTTTTGCCAACCATTCTATTAGGTTGGTGCAAAAATAATGACGTAATAATGTCGTTTTTTGACGTTAAAAAATATGCCAAAAAACGACATTATTGCGTCATTATTTTTGCACCAACCTAATAATAATATAATAGTGTAACTAAAAAATCTAATAGTTATTTTGGTTCTAAATTCCCAAGGACAAAGAAAATTTGTAAATTCACTTTCATATGTTTCTTTTTATTACAACTCTAATCATTGCATTTAAAAAAAAAAATAAACATTGCTAAAGAGTGAAGGTAGTTAAAAAAGTAGTATCATGGTAAAAACCGTGCTTTTGACATTGTCTTGTGGGTACATTTGTCTATGTTTAAATAAAGCATTATTTGTTTTTAATTTTTTTTACTAGTATTTCTTATTTCTGTTAACTAATAGTAGTAGGCTAAACTGTTTTAGAATTAAACAAAAAAAAAATTTTAATCATGAATATATAGTTTTAAATTTTCTTTTTAATAACCTTGGTTTATCTTGTGTACTAAAGTATCATAAACAATTTGTGAGAAAGTTATACTACATTGCTTATACTACTTGACATAAGACAATAGTGATTGATAGTTTTTTTGTTATAAAATGAAACTTACTATTTGAACTTCTTAAATGAAGCATTATCAGTTAATATTAATATCAGTTAATGTGGCTAGTATTTCTTTCATCTTAATTCTGTTGCTTTATTTATATTTGTAGTAGTAGGCTAATTTTAATAAATAAAATAAAAATATTTCTGAAATTTTCCTACTTATCATCTCCTTAACATCTCATCAACATTAACACCAGCATTCTTAAGGACAGGACAATCAGCTAACTTTGTTTCTGAAACCAGATACTTGGATAAACAAAAAAGATCAAAGACCAATACAAAAGTGAAGGACAATCCTACTTGCACTCACCGACCACTTACTAGGGTGTTGTAACCTAGAATGGATTACTGAAGGAGGAATAACCAAAATGGAGATTGGAAGTGAAATGGTAGTCTTTATCAGGAAAATACAATAGTCACCAGTGGTGTGAAGTAGGTAAAGCACTGCTAGTAGTGGACTACTTAGCATATTATCCCCGACTTACAATAGTGTCCAATGTATTTATGAGGATTGGTACATACCCATTAGTGTTCCTTGAGTTCAGTTCTCTCCTCCCTTTTATCAGGCTGAATACTTGCTATGAAGGAGGGGTCTCACTCTGTTCCAGCATACCACAAGATACAAACTCTCTTGCACAAGATGTCTTCATAAAAAAAGAAAATAGACCCTCTAAAACAATGTTTACTCAGCATTCAGTCATTTTGAATTTAAAGACCAACATTCTGCACCAACCTCCACACACTAGTGGCAATTATCAATTCTTAACTAGTATTTCTCTTGCTTTTTAATGCAACTCTAAAACGATCATACAATTGTTAGTAAGCAGGGTGTACTGGAAATGAACCAGCTCCCAGCAAGACTTCAATTTCATCCCTTATTAGACAAGCTCTTAGAAATAAGACACTTGATTTTGTATGACAGTGGCTTGTTTATTCTTAATTCATATTGCTTACTAATGATTGTTGAATAAAGACCTGGAAGTTGCAAAAAGAAGTAACGGAAATAAGATAAAATAAGTTAAAAAAAACAAAAAACATTTTGATTTTTCACAGAAATGGCCAAAGGTTATTTGGTTACTTCACATTATCATAAGGAATTTTCTGAAGGTTTGGGTTATCAAGCACAAAATGTGTTAGTCATCCAGTCACATGACCTGAAAGCCATTGTTTAATTGACAATGTACCATTTTACTTGAATGAATAATTATTACTCATTTTTCTATAATTAGCAGTAAGTTAATGGCATATCCCTCGATGTACAATCTAATAAAACTTGACAAACTTTTAGTTAAGTGAATGAATAAAAAGTTCAAAGATTTAGCCCTTGACAGTGAGTTTCACAAAAATTACATTGCTCTACAAGATAGATCAATTGAATTTATTAACATATATCTAGTTTAAAATATGTTACATAAAAAAACATTAAATTTATTTCTTAAGATTGTGGCATAATCTGAAATTGTTTGATTATGTATTAGATAATTTTTATGTTATAGAAAGAAATTTGTGTAAAAGTCTTGAGTAAATAAATATAGAAAATGGTTATAAATATGTATAGTTTATTGAATTTTAGATAACATTTATATTATAATATTAAAAATACTGATTATATTATTGTGCAAACAATTATTTTTTGGTTAAGCATTTATTTATTTTTAATTTGATTTTTTTTTTATATTATTTTTATATATAAATTTATTGTCATTTTTTTTTCATAATTATTTTTTAGTTTATGCATTTATTAATTTGTAATTTTAATATTTTTAATTCAGGAAAATCTTTTTATATTATATATATATATATATATATATATATATATATATGTGTGTGTGTGTATTATTTTCTTTTTTCATGTGTTTTTTAGAATTAAAAATAAATGCATAAACTAAAAATTAGTTATAACTAATTTTTAGTTTATGCATTTATTTTTAATTTTTTAATTTAGAAAAACATTTCATGTTGTTTAATCTATATATATATATATATATATATATATATATATATATATATATATATATATATATATATATATATAAATTTTCTTTTTCATGTCATTTTTTTTCACAATTTTTTAGTTTATTTATGCATTTATTTTTAATTTTAATTCTTTTTTTTACTTAGAAAAATTTTTTTTTCATATTATATAGGAGGCATGATGGATAGCGGAATCTGAGAGCCGAGTTCGAATTCCAGTCAAATCTGTTACATTCGCTTCTGTGCTAATACTCTTGGGAAAGATATGAATCCTTTGCTTCTCCCCCCAGCTATGAGTAAATAGCAGAACAGACTGGGCTCTCTAGCTTTGGGTGGCAACCGATCTAGAAGTACAACTCTGAATTCAAACCTACAGAAGGTTGTTTGGGGATCTGTAGCGTACGGTGCACCAGGTCTCTGGTTTTCTGTATTCGGTTCTTCCAAAAAGTTTAGTTGGTTCTGCACAAAACCTTCACCATGTCGAATAATCAAATCATGTGTGCAGGTGTCTGGCTGTCTGTTCCTAGGAACTGAGTTACTTGACCCTCATACATCGAAAAATGACAGGGGTGGGGTAATTTTTTTTTTTTTTTTTTTTCTCCACTCTTATAGATATGAATATTTGTAAATAAATTATAAAATGTTATAACTATTTTTAAAACATTCATTTGGATTGTCACACTCATAGCAAATGAATGCTGTAAGTCTTAAAAGAAAAAAGATAACCTTTTGTCAGATCTCTGGCGCTACAGAATCACGAAGACCTCTACCAAATAACAAAAAGCACATCACTTGAAGACATCCAACAGCAGCAACAACTAAAATGGATATGTAATTAGAAGGGAAATTAATGATATAATCAAGATGTTGGCTACCTTAAACAAAAGGTTAGGCAGGAAAACTCATTACTAGAAAAAGCAATAAAAGTAGATTTTAGAAGTCTTTTTTTTTTTTTCCTGAAAGACTGTTTTAAAGAAAAGGATTTTATAAATTTCATCTGACAGTAACACAAATTGTTCTGTCAATGAATGCCAAATGTTTCCTGTATGGAAACGGCTAATCTAACCATTACTATAAATTTGAGTATATATATTTTTTTCTAGCTTGTTTGTATTTTTTCCTATTTGCTTGTTATTTTTTTTTATTTTTTTTTTGAAGATAGCACCATTGTACAAGGGTTAATTAAAGAGCAGTTTCATATATTATTGAACTGAATTGTCACAGGACAATAGCATAGTGAATTAAAGCAATGTTTTGTGAATTTGGTGACCTAGTAATTGTGGCTTCAATCCATGGGTTGGCCAGAGTGTACTTGGACTCAATGGAAACAGTAATAACTTAGCAGTACAAAATGAAAACTATAAGAGATATTCCTAGACATGAGCAGTGGAATGAGAACAATCTACTCTCATAGATTAAATAAAGGGTTCAATTGTGAAATTCTCTGTTGCTCCGATCATTATACACATGATGAAGGCTGAAGGTCACAATATCTGAAACATAACAACAACACTTACACGGATGTCACGTATAGCATCCAACTCATTCAGAAATGTCATATACAATCGTTACCTTGGATCAGTGATTAAAATTGGCTTCATGCAAATGTGTTCTCAAAAACTGTCCTTCATCAGATCTCATAGACTGGTGCTACAGAATTGTAAAGAACTTTACCAAATAATAAAAAGCAAATCACTTGAAGACTTCCAACAGCAGCAACAGATATCCCTAGACATGAGCAGTGGAACGAGAACAATTTATCCTCATAGATTAAATAAAAGGTCCAGTTTTAAAATTCTCTGTAGGTTGCTCTGATCAATATACACATGATAATGGCTGAAGGGTACAAAACATAACAACAACAACAACAACAACAAAGATTAGGACAATAGTCCACATTTAAATAATGTAAATGTCTGAATTCAAATTTGGAAATATAAAAGAACACATTTCTGTATATAAATTTCCTCAAAGTCTCGTATGATATTACAGGTAGCAGTACAGCATGCATAGTTGCCCTCCATCGGCAGGAGCGAACCATTTACACAGCAAACCTAGGAGACAGTGGGTTCTTAGTCATTCGCCATGATGAAATTGTCCACCGATCACAAGAACAGCAGCATTACTTCAATACTCCATTCCAGTTATCAGTTGCACCCCCACCACAACAGGGACATGTCATAAATGACAGGTAAGTTAAAACGAATCATATTTCATGAACTGATATATATTTCTTATTACTATGAGCTTTATTTTTAGTGGGTACAATTGTTTGAGTTGATATCTACATATTTTTGTTTTTTATTTGCTTAAACAGTGAAATTGATATCAACTGACCTAGATCAAAAAGTATACTAATACATTAAAGAAAAAATGTGCCTCTGACGGGTATCAAACCTCTGTACCCTTTATCCATCAGGGAAACAAGTCCTATAGCCAAAGTGTGCCGTTACCAATTTGGCCATGGGAGATAAAGCAAACCTCAATTTATCTATTTTAAGAAAATACACATCTTTCATTGGTAACAGCTCACTTATAGGAATGCTTTCCCTATTAGAAAAAGGTGATATAGGTTCAATTTCTGTTGGTAGGTAAATAAAACAGGATATATGTTCAAATTTTTTTTTTTATCAATGTTATCACTCTGTACAAAGCCCAGGAAACACACGAGGTAGATGGCAACAGAGTAAGGGTCAAGGTTTATGCAGATATCAACAATTCGCCCTTGCATGGAGTATTGCTGCCATATATTGCCTGGAGCCCTTTCTGTTTGCCTCAGGGTTCTTGATAAGCTACAGAGGCGGATATGCAATATAATTGGCCCTGTTCTGGCATCTCGTCTACAGTCGCTCTCTCACAGACGTACCGGCGCCTCTCTCTGTCTTTTTTACAAATACTTTCATGGTAATTGCTCCAAGGAGCTGCATTCGCTGGTTCCCAGACTTCATGAATTCAAGCGCCCTACGAGGCTGGCATCCCGCTCTCATCCTTTCACTGTCAAAACTCCTAAATGTAGCCGTCTCTTCTACTCCAATAGCTTCATGTCTCGCACCTCTCGCCTGTGGAACTCCCTTCCCTATTCCAGTTTCCTTGAGAGCTATAATCTCCAACTATTCAAATGTAATGTCAATCGACATCTCCAGTTGCCTTGATCTATCCACTATCCTTCTCCTCATCCTTTCCTCCATCACTCCTATCTGATCTTGCTCCAAATCTTCTGTAACCCCTTGCGTCCTAGTGGCTTCCCGCCTTGCTTGGGGTGAAACGCTTTAAAAAAAAAAAAAAAAAGATATGTAGGGAAGATAATGGTTAATACTAGACTTGAACAGGTTAAGATTGTAGTGATTTGAGAAGCATCTGGTTGGGAGTCAGTCCAACAAAGCAATGGTTCGAAAGAAGTTACTCGAGTGGAACTTATATCTCATCAATAGAATATCAAGGGAATGAGGGTGGTTTGATACCATGTGAATGTCATGGGAGGAGGTCTTAGATGTTTAGCACTGGTAGAACTAGTGAATGTAGTTCATCTGAACAATTTCCATGGAAATAGCGATAAAGCAGTGAGACGTTTAATCTGTGAGAAAGGGGTTGCAGGGTGGAAATAAAGGATGTAGAGATGCTTTTGAGCTCTATTGAGACTGGAAAGTGAAGACTGGGCATCACCTATCCATATACAACAACAGCATACCATTTTTTGCCTGATCTGGCTCTTGTAAAGTATGAGAAACTGACCATTCCTGCTGGTTAAGAAAATAAAAAAACCAAGGCGGATATTAATCCAGAGAGCTCTCAATGTAAACTACAGAGCATTATAATAATAATGAATCATGAAGAAAACTTTAAAGATCTATTTTGGTTATAATTTATTTTGTGAACAATATTTCTATATATTCATCTCTTCAGACTGAAAGCTCTTAATTGCTTTTAATTTATTAAAAGCTTTCAGTCTGAAGAGATGAATATATAGAAATATTATTCACAAAATAAATTATAACCAAAATTGATCTATATGGTTCTCTTCTTGATTCATTATATATATATATATATATATATATATATATATATATATATATATATTCAAATTAATAAATAATGCAGTTTAATTAATATCATAAAATTGTTAATGATGAATTCATTTCGCTATCAGATTAACAAGGCATTAACTTACTGACCATTCACTGAACAACACGATCCTTGTTTTTATTAATTGTACAATTGATTAGATGTTTGATCCATATTGTTTGCAAGTACTTTTGGTGAAAACATTCACCATCTTCAGGCACAGATGTTATTTTTTTCTCGGTTTTAGGTAATTTCGGATAAAAATTCCAAGACTAAAACGAATGTGATACTGAAAGTACTTGCGAACAATATGGATCGATCCTATGCAAGGCTTTAATTTTCCATATGAGAATTATAAGTTTTTTTCTTTCTTATTTTAAGTCTTTTTTATGCTACCAAGTACAGTAATTTCCATTTTTTTTTTTTTTTTTTTTTTTTTTTTTTTGTCACATTCTGGAATCTTTGTAAAATTTGTAGAATTATATGGAATGGGTGGGTGCCACTGGTATGAAGTTTTCTTACGGCATAGAAAATTCCATATAATTTATGAATTATTACATTTACTGTATATACTCGTGTATCATGCAACTTTTTGAAGACCTAATTTTGAAGCTAATTTTAAGGGGGTCACATCATACATGAGATATAAAATTAGCATATGTACTGCTAACCCTGATTATGCCATTGACCAAACTATATATCCATTTATAATAGACAAAAGTACAGCTAAAATAAACATGATTTTGATAAAACTGGTGTTTTACTTAATTGTATCCAATAATAGTGCATGTCATATTCACATATTGGTATCATATCATAAAATACAAACATAGTGAATATGCATCTTTTCTATTGTTTACATTTATGTTTAGCTGTTTCTCGTTTGGTTGTTTATTGCTGTATGTGTTTACACAATGAGTATAGCATTACTAATAATACTTTTATCATTCTCTTTTACTTTTTTAACTTGTTTAACTAAAGGATAGGATAAAGAGATAGAGGAAAAGAGGTTAGTCTATTGTAATTTGGTTGCTCAAAAAAAAAGAAGCTTGCATGATACACGAGATACATGATAAAATCATTTTTTGTAAGTGAAAATTTGGGGGAGTCACATAATATGCAAGATTGTGTGTTACACAAAGATATACAGTACTCACTTTTTTTCAAAAGATTTTGTTTTATCAACAGTCCTGACATGGCTGAGAGTTCTTCTTTCGGTGTCCAAGAAGGTGACATCATCCTTTTGGGAACAGATGGTTTATTTGACAACATGAATGAAGACATGTTGCTAGATTATGTCTCAAAATTAAAGGTAAGGCATATTTAAATAACATTTAATAGAATCTGTCAGCCAAGTTCAAATTTTAGCTTCATTTACTGCATTCTCTTTCACACAAATGTCCTTAAGGCAAACATGAATCCATCTCTTCTTCCCCTAGCTATGGGTTAAATAGCAGGGTAGACTGAGCTCTCTAGTCTTTAATGGCAACCAATCTAAGGGAAGAGTACTTTGAATTCCAAACTGTGAACTAGAAACCACTCCTCTATCTTTCCAAAGAAGTCAGATCAATTCACAGATAATAATAAAATAGGATGTCCTTGGTGAGCCATAATTGCCTACATTCTGAAAGGACATGGTTTTTTTAAAAAGAAAAAGAAAAGAAAAAATTTTTTAATTACGAGTGGTGGTAGCAAAAGATACAAAATGTTATCTTGAATATCAAATGCATGGTTGATAATCTTTTTACCTCCATTCTCTTTGGAAAATTCAGATTTCATGTCATATGACTTTATTCTCTGTTCAATTTCTATAAAAGTTTGCCTGTGGTCAGTTTACAAAATTAGATCAGCTCTTACATAACAAAAATAAACCCATCTAACAAGATATCTTATTACTAAATTATGTAAACAAGATTACTTCTCTTACAATCCTGTTTGTAAATTCAAACATAACATGTATTGCTTTTCTTCTACTCTGTCATAAGATTGGATTTTGATTAGCCACATAATGAAAAACAACATGTTTTTGTCAGCATTTTGAGTAGGTAGTGACACAGTATTATGTATAAACTAATGTACCCATGGCATCAAAAATGACTGCAACTGTTAAAGTTTTAATAGATGCAATGAAACAAAAGTCTTTAAACAGCATATTGAGATACAATAAAGTGGAGATAAAAAATTCTAAACTAAAATAGAGGCCAATAAACCATTTAATTAATTCATCCCCTTTATATTCTTTTAGATGTTCAATGGTATCTATGATTTATTGATCAGTCCTGGTATTGTATAAATCACTTATTGCTCAATATCTTCATTTTAAAAATTTTGTGTGTTAAATATAACAGTGAAATGGAAATATCTCTTGGAAGAAAAAGGTTTGCAACAGTACAACAAAAACTATTTCAAACCTAAGAAGCAAGATGATCACTTAATAGACAAAGATATCTGAGTGTCTCACATGAAAGGCTTGAACAAATAAGACTGCAATCTAAGAAACATAGGAATAAAGTAAAGGTACTGATTAATTAAATGGTTTATTTTGCTCAGGAAGTAATTTTGTCTAAATGCAGATAAAAATTTTATTTATATAAATTATTAAAACTACTAAGGGGAGTAATCACTCATAAATTTAATAACTTAAATTAATTCAACTCCCTTCCCACTACAGATGGGACAGGAAATATATAAATAAATACAGATTTTTGAAATTTTAGACCTGTACTTGAGGGCTGAATATTTTCAGTGACATTTAGTTTGCTGATGTGTGTAGGCCTAAAATAGAACAATAGAGATTCTCTAGATGCAAAATTTAATTCCTGAAAAGCAGGTATTAGTAACAGTAGTGTACAAAGGAAAAAATGAAGGCAAAATCCTAAATTTTACTAGCTGATGATTTGCAGATGAAACTGTGATCAAGGAAAGGTTTAGGATTTTTATTTATTACATTTTAGAAAAATTTTAATTGCCCTGTATTTTCTATTTTTTTGAGAGTACATTGGGTACGTTTTTATTCATGCAACCATTTCTGTGTAAATGTAAGTGGTTGGCTTGCCAATTTTGTTGTATATTTTCACAAATTATATATATATATATATAAGGAAAAGAAATGACAAAGTGGAAAATTTATTTTGTGATGCATTTTGTCCTTCATTGGATTAAAGTGAGGTTGCTGTGCATGAAGGGAAGGGAACACTGAAATCTTAAACTTCTAAATTTTATTTTACTTTTATTTTTATTTTTTTTAGATCTGTTTCAGTATATAGTTCAACCAATTTAATTTAGTTTCTTTTTCATTATGCTTTTATCACTTTTTGTTAAATATCCCACGTTGTGATAATAGATCTGCCAAGAAAGGTAAAATATTATAATCGGGACACAAATTTACTATGAATGATCTAGCGATTAAAGCACTTTCTATACACTTCTGTCTTAATAAAATGCCTTCTCTTTTAATTAAAATAGCATTTTTTAAATAAAAATTATTTTCAGATTCAATATGGTGAGTAAGTAATGCATTGAGTGTGTTGCTTTGTTAAAAAAAAAAAAAAAAAAAAAAACACCCTAAAGAATGAAACTGGTTAAAAAACAATTTTTTCCACTTTGTCATTAATTTTCCTCACACACACACACACACACAGACACACACACACACATATATATATATATATATATATATATATATATGGCAGTCTAATAGAGATAAGAGAAGAAAAAAATGTAACTGCATCTTATTTGGTCAACATCTACTGGTGAAATCTTTGCAGCTTAATCAGTAAAGCATTAAGGAGGTATACAAATTCAAATCACACAGAACCTTATTCTTTTTCTGATTCATAATTCTTGGGTAAGCAGCAGGAATCAGAAAAGGAATGAACTTTGTGTAGTGATGGAGGAGAAAACCTTGAAAAAGAATTTGTGTTCTCTGTTGAAAAAGAAAATCAGCATCAGGATTGAGTTAACTATAATTGGTCTTGAAATATGGTAATTGTTTGTACTTTCATACCAGTCTCAACTGATCACAACCTTTCTTACCACAGTAAAAGAATACTTTGGATGAATTGGCTCCTTATGGATGAAGAAGGTAGTTGTGCATTGGGAGTTGTAGATTTTTGACCCTTTTGATTTAAGCCCCTGGTATTTTCTGACAATGAACTTGAGACTGATATTAAGTTTTGGAATTACAACCTCAGATTCAGATTTTTGGGATCTGAACCTCCCTATTGTTATTTATCTCACTTTAGTTGCAGAAGATCAATCTGAGAGTTTTGATAAAAAGCAAGAAATACTTTAACCCCACCCTGCCTCACCTAAATAAAAAACAAATCTCTATTATAATAATTTGATTTGTATATGCTACCATAACCCAGAAAAGTCTCACATTGTAGAATAATTTTTTATAGAGAAATAAGATTAAAATATTTGAAGAATAAAGCAATTTCCAGGTTAATTGACCCACTGGTTTCTGAGTAATTTGAACATAAGCAGACCTTTAGCATGACACAACGATTGGCTGTCAAAGGGAGATAACTCCATGTTTGTCCAAGGGAAATAACTCTGTGTCTATTACTAGTAATTTATTTCCTCGAGATTTTTTAAGAGGAATAAACAGAAGAAACCTTGTCTGCATACTCTCCGTCAGCCATAGTGGCATACTTGTGACATTTTAATAATAATTGGTGATAATTAAGGTTAGTAATCATTAGAGTTTATAACTATAATATAAATTCTATAAATAGGAAGTGGCTTGATATTGAGTGGCTACTAACAAAAGCAGCATTTAAGCAATGTAATAATATACTGTAATTAGCTAATTGGACATACTAAAATCATTTGAAAATATCTGATATTGACAGAATTTTTAAATAATATATTAAATCTATTTTACCAGGACCACAAGCAGGACAATGTACAAAATACTGCCAGTAAAATAGCAGAAGAAGCCCACCAATTGGCCTTTGATCCTGATTATCTCTCACCCTTTGCTCTTACAGCCATTGATGCTGGAATAGAACTACGTGGTAAGTTGTTCAGTATTTTTTTTTTTTTTTTTTTTTTACCACTAGCAAGACCAGACCACTAGGGAACAAGGATCTACTGCAAGTGAAAGAGAATGAAAAGACTTTACTAAGGAGAAAGGACAATAAAACAAGAAGACAAAAGATAGTGATATGCATTGCATTTAAATTTTTAGTAGCAGGGAAGCAAGAAATCAGAAGGGATTTCCACAAGCAAGAAGTGCATGAAAAGAAACTATTAGAATAGAACATATGGTTGCATCTAGCTAGTTCAACAGTAAAACGATGAGAACCAGTTGGCAATCTAGTAGTATGCTTAAATTCATGCAGTCAAGGCATCTCATCAGGACAATTGCTATGAAAATATTTGTAAAGACAGAGAGAAGCCACATCACATCAGTGAAAAAGTTGAGATGCCAGGTCATGATCCATTACATCACAGACCCTTCTTTGAATTTTATCAAGAATCTTGAGATATATAGTAGGAGCAACTAAACCAGATATGACAGCAATATTCAATGCACAGGTGAATGGTAGATTTAAAAATGTGCACGATGGATTCTGACAAGAAGAATTGTCTGATACAACACACTGAACCAACTTTCCTAGCATAAACTTAGCAATTGATTCAATATAAGAACTTCATGATTTTTATTTACTTTCAATTGTAAATCACCTTTGGGCAAGATGTAATACCTGAGGAATCGGAGAATCGGGTTCGAATTTCAGTCGAATCCATTACATTCACTTACATGCTAATACCCTTGAGAAATGTATGAATCCTTCTCTTCTCTCTCCAACTATAGGTAAATAGCAAGACAGACCAGGTTCTATAGTCTTGGATGGCAACTGGTCTACCACAGAAAGACATGGCAAGGACACATGGCACAGTGGATAAAGGTGTTAGTTAGATCCAATGACAGGACCCAAAGAGTGTGAGTTCAATACCCAGTTAAAGCAGTTGAGAACTTTTAGAGGGAAATTAACAGGAAATAACTGATAACTGACATCCATTAAACATGGCATGTGGAACTAGAACAGTCCACCCCAGTGAGAGAAATAAATCAAATATGGTAACGCCTGTCAATATTATTGCTTTCAGGCAGTAACAGAAGCTAGTGTACTTGTTATAGTGATGGTTAAAGAGTTTGTCTTGCAAACTATTGCTTGTGATTTTGATTCAATAATCTGGTCTTGTGTCAAATTTATCTCCAGCCAATAAATATCTTCATGAAACAAATAAGGTAAACGTCCTAAATTTTTAACACCTCCCAAAAGTAATCATTCCTTCTCTTCCCACCAAAAAAATGACAACATTCAAACTCTACAGAAGATAGATAAGTTATTTTTTACTGAATTTACATATCTGTCATTTCAGGCTAGATTATTTTTTTTAAAAATATTAATAATAAAAAAAAAGTTTGGAATTCAGCCCATTATGACCTGGCATAAAATTTCACAAAAAAATCTTATTTATACACAATTTATCCATTCAAGTTTTTTTTTTTTTTTACTGCTTTAGCACTCTATAGTTTATTTTGTTCACTAAGCAAAATTTTGTCCTGCCACTGCAGCCAATTACAATTTTTGGATGTTGTAGTTGTGCTGTCAGGTCCTGCTATGGCAACATCAAAAATAATCTTAATTAAAATTGAGAATAAGGCTACTTCAGGAGTATGATCAGAAGAAGTAATACCTGGAAATAATACAGGGGGCTAAAGGCTAAAGAAGTACAAGTTCTTCTATACTTCTGTAGGATAATGTATAAAGCACTTTTCAGTTTTAACAAAGCTGGAAGATAAAATGCTTGATTGTTCATACTGGTATTAAGCATTCATTGCTATCACTGATTGAAAACCAATTGAAGTACAATGACTCATAAACTATTATTACAAATTAGTACTAGTTTAATCTTCTTAGGTGTTCATTATTGTGGCCTTGTACCATGCTCAGATAAGTTTGCTAAATATTTACTTAATTTTAATTAACAAAGTAATTTTTTGAACACTATTTACATTTGGACTATTGCCCTCACCCAGCCTTCATCAGGTGTGGTTTACAGCCATATTATGTTAAGGCATCAGTTCCCTTATGATCACCAAAGTTAAGCAATATTGAGTATGATCAATACTTAGATGGGTAACTGCTTGAGAATACCAGGTGCTGTAAACTTGGATGTGTGGGTGGTATAATGGTTCGAAATTTTTAATTGGTGAGCTGAGTTCCAAATCTTGTTGGGTTCATTATATTTATTTACATGCAAATACTCTTAGGAAAGGTATGAATCCACCTCTTCTCCCCCCAGCTATGAGTTAATTAGTAAGGCTTTTATCACTAAATCATTATTATCTCAAAAAAAATAAAATTCTTACAATCTAAAAATATTTTCTGGCTTTAAATAACCTGTAAAGGGTTGATAAGTCAAAGAAAACAAATCAATCTTCAGGTGTATAACGATTTGGATGAAGGCTTGAGAGCACAATGACCAAAACATTATGATAACAGCAACAAAGATGAGGACAATAATCCAAATGTAAATAGTGTAAATAATGATAATTCCTCAGAATTCCAGAAATTCAAACAGAAACAAAATAATTTGAGATGAAAATTTATTGAAAGTGCACTGATTTCATAGTCTTCCCTGGTAAATTTAATGTCCAGGATCATACAACATATCCTCTTTCCTAAGAAAACTACTGCTTTTACAATATAGAATATTAAAAAATAACAGCAACAGGAAGTAGAATGAGGTCGGCTAGGTTACCCATCTATTAGGTTGGTGCAAAAATAATGACGTAATAATGTTGTTTTTTGACGTATTTTTTAACGTCAAAAAACGACATTATTACGTCATTATTTTTGCACCAACCTAATAGATACATTGGACACCAAAAAGTTAAAACTAATGTTAAGTATTTACACTATTGTTGAACTGTTGTCCTTATCTTTATTGTTATATTCACAACATTTTGGCCGTTGTACACTCTGACCTTCATTGGGTGATTGGAATTTCAAACTGAACCTTTTATTTCATCCAATTGTTCTAGTTCTACATGCCACATCTCTTCTGGACATCTCAGTTTCAATTATTTTCCTTTAGTAACTCAACTCCCTAAATTTTTGTTCACCTCTGCTGTGATTAGGTAATGGACTTACAACTCCTTGAATCAAGTAACTGGATTACTTCAATCAACGCTTTTATCCACTGGGCCATGTGTATGAATTTTTGAGACTTACAAACCTAATGTCTCGGCAATCATTTTTTATCAGAGCTCATATTACAATTTGTAGTTATTGTTTTTCTCTAGCACTTTGTATTACTGGCTCCCATATTCATGTCTATGCTTGGCTAGTTTAGGAGTTTTGCAGCCTAACATATGTGCTGAATCCTTAACTTTTTGTATTTTCCATTGATGTTCTCTGTCTAATAATTCAACCTCCTCCCACAGAGAATGGTGATCTCCCATTTCCTTTAAATTTAAGTATCCCTGTATTTTCTGTGTTTCCTACTCCTATATATATATATATATATATATATATATATATATATGATTTCGTTGAGAAAAACCTTTAGTCTGAAGAAGTCCTTTGGAAGAAACATGTAACATAGGATTTCTTTTTCATCCATTTTGTCATTCAATTACTCACTAAATATTTACTGTAAAACTTTAAGCTTAAATGTTAGTAGATATAAATTTTAACTCTCGTCTCTTTGGGTTATCATTGGCAATGGGAGATGTGCAGGCAGATAAGGCATAACAAGATACCATGTGTCAATGTCTTGTATGTTTTGTTGGCAGATGACAGGTTTTATATTCAACACTGAGTTATGACATGATGTGAGACAAATATGTTTGTTTAAAAGAAAAGAAAAAAATACTTCAATGGTGTCACTAATTTATATAGTAAGTGAATGTAACAAACAATATTTGTTATTTCAAGTCTCTTCATCATCTGTGAGGAGATTGTCAAGCATTCAATGCCATATAGGAGGACTGATAATACATGACAGTACAGTACTGTTTCCTTTGTTTCAAGCAATAATTTCCTGTTTTTACTTTGCTTAGCTTTTGGCAGGCATCTTTCATTATCTCAACGTGCCTTCATATTTGAGTGTCACACTTATATCCTCTGTTAAAATGCTTCTCAGATATTTAAATTGTACTTGTTTGATTTTGGTATTTCCAATTTGTAATTTGCATGTTGGACTGTTCGTTTTGGTGGCAACCATACATTCTATCTTCTTACAATTGATGTTTACTCCTTTCTTTTCACTTTCCTTCACTAACTTCTGTAGGACCTTGTAGTTTCCTTTCTGTGTCTATTATCAACACTATCATCTGCGTACGTAATGTTATCGCTAATAATGAAAAGACTTCTAATTCTCTCAGAATTATTTCATATAATTGCATTTCCTAAGAGCCTACTAACAATGTTAAGTGAAGATTTGCAGTACAGAAACAAAATGGTTTGATACTAGCTTGCTACAGCAAGCATCCTGGTTATTTACTCAGTATAGATTAATCTGACTTAAGGTCACTCTAGCGGATGACCTAAAGAAAACTGAACTTGAAAATGCTAGTGAATTAATTTGCAAAATGAAAATTGAGCCACTCTGATCTAACTTTTTTGTATTTATTACCTTGAACATTTTAAATTCAATTTGTGTTTATTTTTCAGGTGGAAAGCCAGATGACATCACAGTGGTAGTTGCTCGTGTTGCCAGTCTTACAGATAATGAGCAGAGACAGCTCGTATAACAAGAGTGGCAGGAGACACAGTGTGTCTCCATTGACAGCAGCACTGTCCGAGTGCTCTTTTAGTAAATTGTTGCTAGTGGACACACTATTAAATATTAAACAAATAAGAATAAAAAAAAAACTGAACTTGAATTTAGATGAATAAGTACTTGCCATGATGTGCTAAAAATATCATCCTTCACAAAAATAAAATAAAAAAAAAACTCATTTGTGTGTGCCATTATCTGACTCTTGAAATGGAAGGCTCATGTTGCAGTTGTACTGAAGAAAAAGAATAACCATAAAGAGACTATATTTATTCAACTCTCTCGTGTCTGTGTGGGAGTTGCCTGTTTAACATTTAAGAGAAATAATTTAAGGTAATATTTTCTGTCTTCACCTGAAAGAATATCCATATTATTTTTTTTTCTTTATGAGAGGTGAAAACTGCAAAATTTTACCATTATCTTTAACCTAATTTAAGCCTTGTTTTATTTTATTTATTTTTTATTTTTTTAACTCCCCAAAGTTTATGTGCAACTCTATTGTCTGTAGATATTAGGTGTTGGTTGTGACTCACTCAGTAAAGATTTTTGTTCTTTAGCTAGGCTTAGTGATTTTCAGTTTGAACCTTTGAGTGGGCATCTAAATCTGGGGTAAACCTCTTATTGGGAGAATTAGATATATAAATTTTATATTTCAGACTAATGGGGGCCAACTGAATGATAAAATAGGAAAAATCCTATACAATACGTTTTGTTCTTCAAAAGGATTTCTTCAGACTAATGATTTTATTGATAGAATATATTTAGGAAGAAGGAGCAAAAATATAAACAAATGGCAAATTAAACATTGAGAGAAATGCTGAAGATATAGGGACACTTAAGTTCAAATTTCTGGCATCCAATCAAAGCCGAGCTAACTTTGTTCAACTACTTGCTGTTTTTGTTTTTTATTGCATATTGTTTTTAAATATCCCACATTGTAATAGCAGTAGGTTTAAGAAAAGTGAAATGTTGTATGAATCTGCATGTAAATTTACTAAGAGACTCGGAAAGTAGTACACTTTCTATACATTTTTGCTTCAATAAATTCTCATTTAATTCAAATTTCATACTTTAATCCATAATTTCTACTGAATCTTCAGCATTCCTTTTTCTTTAATTATAACCTATTTGTTTACATTTTCATTATCTTCTACACACACACACACACACACACACACACACACACACACACACACACATTCATCTCCTTCTCTTGGATATGGGTTAAATAGTTGAACTTGTATCTGGAAAAATCATTGTTATGCTAAAAAAATAAATCATTAATGCAATATTCACTTGCAAAAAAGAAAAGAATTATTTTTACAATCTAAAATATATTTCAGCTTTAAATAACCCACAAAGCCATAAAAACAATGAATCAATCCATACACTCGTGTGATTCTATCAATAAAAACATTTACTCTGAAAAAGTCCGAAAGGACGAAACGCGTTACAATTTCTTATCATTCATTTACCCAAATCTTTCATTCATAATGCTTACTGCAATTAGTCTATTTTTGTGCTCAAAAAATCTGCAGTTTGCAAGATGTTGCTTATCTGGTAAAGACATCTTTTTTTTTTTCTTTTTTTTTCTAAAATTATGTTCTGCTTCCTTGCATTTGTTCAAAGAGAAATAATTTAAGGAACTTTTTACAGATGTTTACTTTATGAACCCATTTCTTTTGCACATTTTAAATAGTTATTAAGAGAATTACTGTAAAAATTTATTTTGATATTTCCTTTGGGAAAGCATAACTGATAGCCAAATTTGGACTTAGCCCAAGAACAAATCTCTAGACATTATGGGGTCTTCTGCACTTTATATAAACCATGCTTAAGGACATAACATATCCCTTTATTCGTTAAAAAAATAGAAAGAATATAAATTCTGGGTTGGGCAACTTTCAGAAATCATGTAAAGAAAGTTTCTTCAAATTGAGAGCATAATCTTTGGTCCTGTGATCTGTATATGAAATTACTGTTTGCATTACAATTTGACAGCCTTGTAATAAATGGCTGCTGGTTTCAAGAGAAAAGAAAAATATCATTATCAAAATAAGATGGATGCTCATATCTGTCTGTTGATACCTGTGAGTCAATATGTTTTATGAATGCCTTACAGATTATATGTAGGAAACAAATGTTTGTAAGGGATAAATGAAAGGTTTAATGAAAGAATAATAAATTAACTTGAAGACTAAATTTTAATGCATATTTTTGTGATTGATTTGAACAGTTTTTTTTTTTTTTTTATTTTAATAAGTTCATTTGGATTCGCCATTTTTTGTGCTTGTTTTTATTAGTTCCCACTCTCCACTTACCTTTTGGGGCTTACAGTCATACCACGTTGAAACCCCAGTTCTCGTATGATCACTGAAATTAAGCAACGTCAAGCCTGGTCATTACCAAGATGGGTGACTGCTCTGGAATGCCAGGTGCTGTAAGCTTGGATGTGCTGGTGGTCTAATGGAATCAGCTCAGAATTGTTAATTGGAAAGCTGAGTTAAAATTCTGGTTGGGTTTTTTATATTCACTTATGTGTAAAATACCCTTGGGAAAGGACTTGCATCAGTAAATCATTATTATCTCCAAAACATTCTTACAATCTAAAAATATTTTCTGGCTTTAAATAACCTGTAATGGGTTGATAAGCCGTAAAAAAATAATCAATCAAAATCCAATCACCTTTTGAATTAATTACAAACATTCAAATATTGACTTATATTTTATGAACAAATGATGGCTTCAAAAAAAAAATCCTCTCTGGGAGGAAATCAAATGTTTTTATATTTCAATGAGCCTTTTGGTTCAGCATCATTATCATCATCATCATTGTTCATTTTTCTTATTGCAATGTTTTTGAAGATCAGACCACATCACATCTTGTATCAAATCCAGATGTTCTAAACTACTTTCGTCTAATCCACTAATGGAACTTTGTTGCTTTTAATGATGAATTCCTGAAAGATGAAGGTTTTATCTGAATCAGACATTAATAATTGTTTTCACTAAGAGGGATTTTCTTTTCACATTCATTTCACTTTAATTTATTTCACCATTTCTGTATTGTTAAAACTATTGAACTTCTGTTATTTTTGTTGTTACCAAAATATTTCAGCCAATCCATTCCACAGCTTTCTTCAGGTGTATAATTAATCTGGAAAATGCCTTCTATAATTTTGAGGAAGAGTTATGATGATTTCAAGAGTTGTTCAAAATATCAAACTTTGTGTTAATCTTGTTGATAGCCCAATATTTCAGCCTATCCATTCTACAGTCTTCAAGTGTATGATAATAAATATAGAAGATATCACTTATAATTTTTAGAAGTCCTTATTTCAAGTGTTGTTTGGGCCATTGAACTCATTTTTGTTGCTACTACAATGTTTTGTCATACAGCACCCTTTTTCTGCTAGAAATGGTGACAATAAGTGGCTTAACTCATATAACATCTAATGCAGACTACATGGGGATATGCTCTGTTGCAAGCTCGCTATTATAACCAAGTGCTCTGTGGCTTGGGGGAAATTCAAAAAGCTCTTATCCATTCTCACATCCAAACAAATATCGTCAAGAACACATGGCAAATTCTCTGCATGGGTACAATTGGCACTGCTCTATAGCAGTGAGACCAAGTGTGTTGGTCTTGTGGTGGCTCTGCCACAATGACCACTTGATGAGGCACCAAGCCTCAGTATGAAACGCTCTCATCTGAGTTGTTAACAAGGCATGCTATTGGGGATATAACATCAGTGCTGCATATCCGTTGTCTTAGATGGTTTGGACATGTCCAATGAGCTTCATCATGCATCAGGACTGTCTTGGAATTCAGGGTTCCTGGTCACAGAGGCTGAAGTAGACCTAGGAAGACGTGGAAGGACTGCATTGTTGGGAGGGATGTGCAGCAGTGCAACCTTGCCTACATTAGCCCATTTGATAAAGATGCTTAGAAAGGAGGAGTGAGAGCTAGCTGACTACTGTCTACCCCAATCACTGGGAAGTCTGCAGCAATATAATCAAAGCTCTGGATCTTGACTTGAAAGACAATATCACTCTCAGCACCCATATAACAGAGATGATTTCATATTATACACAAGGATGCTCTCCAACTCCCTCCATGCAGACATCCTTATTTACACATCTGTCTGACAGGATATATATGCTGCTTTCTTCAATTTTCTCACTTTCCACTAATGCTCCCTATCTATTATTTGAACTTAATTCTAAAGTATAGAATGAGCCCTTCTCATTTCAGTGTGAGACTATGGTTGGGACATCCATGTAGTAAAGGAAAGTGTGATCTTATCTCAATCTCCAGTGTTTCTACTTTAGGACCAGTAAATTTTTTTTTTTTTTTTTTTTTTTTTTACTTGATCAAAGAGGAAAAAAAAAGAACAGATAAGTGAAAGCATTTGGGATCAAGTGATAACAAAACTAGACAATGAGTATATCTGGTTACTGGTCTATCATAACAGTTATACTTGGGGTTGAGGAGCCAAACTTGCAAAACTTATATTGTATGCTGTTAATGTATATATACGTTTTCAAAATGCAATGAAAATTTGATCCGTAGCATGTGTGTTATAAATTAACTAGCACTTCATCTTAGTTTCAAACCAGCATAGACATAGTCACAAGCAATACAACTGGTTTTGTGATGTGTTTATTGCCCTATGTGTTCAGGACATTGTTTAGTTGTTACTGCAGAATATCCAATCAAAATGGCAGTGCCCATGAGAATTCACTGTCAGCATCCTTATTATCATTTATTTTCAATAAATGGCAGTTTTCTATTTTTCTCAAAATTGGCCAGCACAGTCATGCAATAATGTTATAACCATGCAGTAGTGAAAGGTGATCTCTTTCTCTCTCTCTTTATGGATTATATTTTTGAACATTTTACTTGACATCATGGGTGACACAATGGATTTAGGTGTCCAAACAACTCATGAAATGATAGTTACTCTTCTCAAAATTATAGAATTATCTTCATTTATGTCTGAATTTTAGATGAAGGATTATCATTTTTGCATAATGATTTATTAAAACTGGTGTCTTCATCTTGTTCAATATCATTATATTTCTGCCATTTTACCAAGACCTTCTTCAGTAACATTCTTGAAATTTTGAACTGACTGCTTTGTCCAATTCATGGGGATAGAATATTCTCATCTTACTGTCCATGCTCAGGAGATATATTAATTCCTCTTGTGATACTGCTTCTGCTCATTCCACTGAACCAGAGTATATGAAACTACAACCACCACATAAACGACATACACTTAACTAAATCTTACATTTGCTAGGCCATTATCTTGTATGACAATCAGGTCATTACCTTTTCAATGGAAGTTTAGAGCAATCTGTTGTTGCCTGATCAGTTTCCTGTATAGTGCTCAATTCTATGCTAGGCTACTGAGGATGTTATGTAATGATTATTTTTCTTCCATGTTGCTCTTTCTTATTCTATATAGTCTATATAACAACCAAGATGAGGACACCAGTTCAAATACATGATCTTGTTTTTTTTTTTTTTAATAAACAATTAAGGATTTTGACAAGTACTGAAGTTGCTTAATTTTTTTTATTATGTCTGGGTTGAATAAAAAGAAAATAAAAATATTTCAATGTAATTAAATTAGAATTCTTGAATACAGTATAAATTAATGTATTTGGTAATGCTTTTTTTATTTTTTTTATTTTTTTCAGTTGCTTAAGCCACACAGATGTCAGTAATTTGATTTGTTTTACAACATATCAATTTTTTCTGGTTATTTAGTGCCAAATTCTCCCATTTTTCATAAATAGAAAGGTAGACACTAGTTTGGTTTACATGAGAATTGCAAAAGTAGACAGGTAGCCCCATTTTCTTTTTTTTTTTTTTTTTTTTTTTTTCAAATCCCCTTGCATGGGGATGTAGCTGGCATATTCTTGACCTCAACAGATGGGCTAAGATGCCAGTAGTAGAGTTCCTTAAGATTAAGTCAAATTTCAGTGCAATCACAGATAAACAAAAAAAAAATGTCTAGTTTTATAATAAGTATGTTCATTTTACCAATTGTTGGTCAAGAAAAGAATGCTTTCTTACAATACTTTTAAATACCAAGATATATAAATAGCGGTAATTATCTTGAAAGTATAACGCTTATCAATAAGTTTAAATTTTTATTGAAACTACTGAAACCAATTTCTCATTAAATCTCTTGGGTACTCAAATTCACCCCAGGCATCAAGGGGAATTCATATATACAATACATTGCTAAAAGTGCTGGAAAAATGATTGGTTCCTTGTACCACTCCAGTAAGTATCTGATTCCCCTTGCTATACTCTATTGTTACCAGATCAGACCAAAAATCGAGTATTGCTACTATATTAGAACTTGAGTTGCCCAGTCTTCACTTGCAAGTCTTGATAGAGTTCAGAAGTGTCTACACAGTCTTGATGAATTCTTTTCCACTCTACAACCCCTTTCCCACAGACAAAATGTCACAAGCCTATCACTATCACTATTCCATAACAAATGTTCTGATAAGCAATATTCCTTAGTTTTGCTAGTCATGACTTTTGCAGCTAAGACCTGCCATGCCACATACACTTTGTATTCCATCAGTAAAAACTCATATAACTTCTTCCCAAGAACTGCAACTTTGTAGAACATTCCTGAGAAGATGCTTTCCCGATCACTAGATTCTTAACCTCTTCAAGTCTAGGGTTAACTGTTATCTCTCTTGCATAATCACATAGATTGCACTCACCTCCTCTTCTTACACTCATGTCACAATATCATTCAGTAATAATTTATCTTGAGTGGCTCTTGGGCCTTGTATTAGATAATCATTAGTTAGAAAAGAAGTTGCCAATATATTGTCTTATCTCTCAGTAACATTATTTTGTCATAGCTACACTATAATAGGAAATGAGGAAAAGAGGAGTCTATTCACTCACCTATAATTATTTTACAGAAATATGGTTACTATATCTATTGTCAGTCCTGACCTTTAACTGGGACAGAATAATGATTTAGTGGTTGTTTCCACTTCTGACCAAATTTGTAACTGTTTAAAATTGTTTATATCATATTTTAGTAAAAAATAATTGGTTTTGAAACAGGCCTAAAATAAATAAACTTGCACAAGATATTTTTTATATATTGATAATGAAAAATTACTTTACAATAGATAATGTATGTATGTATGTATGTATGTATGTATGTATGTATATATATATATATATATATATATATATATATATATATATATATAATAAAGTTTTAAGGTATACTATATTTATAGTTGAAAGTGATCAGTATCCAGTATAGAGCATATGTTAATATAAGAGTTAACACCAACTGGTGACAGTCTGCTTCATGATTGAACACAATCTTCTCCAGGCTATGTTAAGAAAGAGACTCAAAAATCACATTAATATCTAATTTCCAGATAATTTCAAATAATCTTACATTGCAAAAACAGAAAAGACATCAGAGCTGCTTAGTTTTAGTGAGAAAATGAATGAAAGAAGGGAAGATAGATGTGATAATGTATTTAAAGTATGTTTCAGTGAAATGGAAAGTCATCAATTTCAAGTCTTTTCATTTGTACCCTATTACTTTCTTTAAATAACAACCAACGTTCACATTTTGTTAAGGCTCAAATATTTAATGATGTTAAATTCTATATTCAAATACTTTGATTATGATTAAATAAGGAACAAATCTGAAATGATACTAACCTCCAGGACAGTGACTCATTATACCATCTTGGGCTAAAGTTTTTCACTGACATGATGGGGCAATTGAATCATTTGCTAGGTCTGCTACTAGGAAAGTTGGTTCACTGTGATGCTAGACAATTTTTTTTTTTTTTTTTTTTTTTTACCAGAATCTTACACTTTTATAAATCTATTATTCATCCATCAATTGAATATTGCTGCCACATCTGGTTTGGGGCTTCTGTTATGTATTCTTGATAAAATCTAAAGAATCTACTATGTGATTGGTCCTTACTTGGCATGCTGGCTTCAATCATTTTGCCTGGTGTAACGTAACTACCCTGTGCCTTTTCTATAAATGGTTTCATGATAATTGTTCTGATGAGTTTTCTTCTTTGGTAACTTGACTTTACAAATTCAAGTGAAGTACTAGATTGGCAGTTAGGTCTCATAATTTTACAGTTGAAAATTCTAGATACAACCATAATAGTTTCTAATAGTTTCTTATATCATATCTCACTTGTGGAACTCTCTACCAGTTTCTTACTTTCTAGTCAAAAATTTAAATGCAATGTTAATCATCATCTTCTGCTTCCTTGAAACCTGTTCTTTTAATTTTTTTTTTCTCAGATTCTTTCACTTTTTTATATTGAAACCACTTGCATATTATTGCCTTGCTTAGGGTGAAATGATTAAAAAGCAAAAGCTTAAATAGAGAAACCTGTTTAAATTTATGTTTTCCTACTTGTTTCTTGTTTAAACATTTTGTTGGATTTAATCTATATCTTCAACTTCCATTTAATTATTCTGATTTCTCTCTGAACTCTTATAAATCTATTAATGATAATATTAGCTGTTTCCCTATATGGAAACATTTGGCATTCATTGACCAAGCAATTGAAATTTATAAAATCTTTCCCTTAAAACAATTTTTCAAGAAAATAGGTTTCCCAAGTCCAGTAACTGTTATTGTGTGTTGTTACTTGCTTAGGGTTGTAGTTTGTAGTTGAGAAGTTGTTGTGTGTTGAACAAAAAGAAAAAGTATGAGTTGGTTTAGAAAATAGACAAGAGAGTGAAACAAAAAAAGATAAAAATATTTATTCTATTGGGAACATTTTTTTTTTTGTGTAGAGAAAATTTCAAAGAATGTTCTCAAGAGTCTCAGTAAAAAATGAAGGAAATGTTGAACTTACTCGGCTGGTGAATTAAAGAATGAGTGAGGTGTATAGACTGTCAGGTGTAGCTACTTTATAGAGTGCTAATTTTAGCATCCTATCCTGACCTCAGACCACTGTGAATGAGAACTAATCTCTTCTGATTTACAGCACATTTGCCCAAAAGCTGAAAAGGGGGTTACTGCTGCTGATAGGATTTTCCATGCATGTATGTCTGGCAAAAAGTTTTAACATCTGCTACATGCTTTTTCCAATATTCATAGCGGCCTTCTTCCATTCATATATTACTAATGAATACATCTTGTAGCTTCTCTTGGAAAATAAACTATTAATTATACAGTGTATTTTCTGTGATACATCATGGTTTATTTTTAGTAGAATTAACCAGTCATGTTCTTTTAACTAACATTCAGATTAGAGCCAAGTCATTTGTTTTGACTTACACATTTAGTCAAAAGAAAATGTCTTCATCAGATAAAATATAAGATGGATGGGAAGTTGTGGAATATTACTGAATAAATTCAAAGATCATTATTTTTTCTTTGAGGTTGAATGTTATTCAAAAATGTATTAGAAATTGTCCAAAATCTTTTTAAGGCACCCTTCTTTTTATGCATACTAAAATTCTAATGTAAAATAGTTTCAAAAACATTCATTGATTTAATTTTAAAATATCAGCTTGTTGTTGATATTAATGCTGTTAAAGGGTAAATTTTGAGTGTCATGAACTACAAACATAAAAAATGATATTTGAGATTAGATTTTTAATTTTTTTTTCAGTATTTTTGTATCCAATTTCGTTATTAATAAAAGGGAGATAACCACATATCTGTATGAAAAGCTTTCTGTCAGTTATGTACCATGTGTGATACATGCTTAGGCGATCATGTATCTTTCGATAGATGACTGACGAGGCAGATTTTTTTCCTGCAGTAGGTTGCCATCAAGGCTATAGAGCCTGGTCTGTCCTGCTATTTACCCATAGCTGGGGGAGGGAGAAGAAGAGAATTCATACCTTTTCCAAGGGTATTAGCATGTAAGTGAATGTAATGGACTCGACTGGAATTCGAACTCGGCTCTCCAATTCCTCCATGGAGGCATGGTGGAGTAATGGATAGCAGTTTGGATTGAGGAATTGGAGAGCCAAGTTTGAATCCCAGTCGGATCCATTACATTCACTTACATGCTAATACCATCGGGAAAGGTATGAATCCTCTTCTTCTCCCCCCAGCTATGGGTAAATAGCAGGACAGACTGGGTTTATGAATTTATTCACAGTACTAGATTGGCAGCTAGGTTTCATAATTTTACAGTTGAAATTTCTAGATGTAACTAAGTTCTATGCTAACAGCTTTTTCTCTTGTCCATCTTGCTTTCCTGTCAATTTTGATCTTCAAGAATTTAAATGCAATGTCAGTTGTCATCTTCTATTTTCCTAATCTCTGTTTTTTTTATTTGCCTCTCTCCTTTTTTTTTTTTCTCAGATTCTTCCACACTCAGTACAGTAACCCCTTGTGCCTTAGTGGCTTTTATAGCCTTACTTGGGGTGAAACGATAAAAAAAAGTACACATACTTTATGAACAACTACGATTATAATAAGAATATATATATATATATATTGTCTCTACTCTTTCTTGATCATGTTCTTCCTCAAAATACAAGATAAGTAAACATATTTTAATTTAATTATCATTATTATTATTGATGCTCTATCTCTTGATATCGAGCATTGCTTGCCTTAAAAATCTTATTTTCCAGAATTATCTCAGTTGATCATCTTTTGGCAAATACAATTATTATTATATAAATGTGTGTTGTTTTATGTGTTTAGAAGGCACCTATTGTGACAAGGTGTTTTAGATAACAATAACCGATTGGTAACTTTAAGCAAAAAATAGGAAAATTTTAATTATTTACCTTCATAGATCTGAACAACTTTAGATTATCAAAAATTCATACAAAATTCACTCCTGTCTATAATTAATACAAAAGACCATTTCTTAAAAATAATGAAAAGAAAACTGAAATACACAGAGGGAATTACATATTGTGATCAACTTGGGACAAAAATCTTGTAGATGGCAATAACCAGCTGATAACATTAAGGAAAAAATTTAAAAATTGGAATAAGTTACGTTCAATGTTGTAAAAATGTTTGATTCTTTTGAAGTTGAATTAAAAAGAATAAAAACTTGTAATTCTAATGGATAATTTATTATTAAAACAGATAAAAATTTGATCGAATTGAGATGGTGAGACATGCATATTTGTTTGTTAATTTGAATTTATGACGTATAGTGTGGGTTAGTCAATGTTTCATTTATTTCTCAAGAATGATCGAGGATTGCAAAAGCTTTCTGAAATTTATCTGTTTTAACAATAAATTATCCGTTGGAATTACAAGTTTTTATTCTTTTTAATACATTCAATGTTATTTAATTCTTTTTTTTATAAAGAAATCTACTGTAATATAGTAATGAGTGCAAGTAGAAGCTTTACTTAACTCAGTTTTAGCACTGAAACTGTTTATTTTATTATAGCAAGAGGGGAGATGGGATGTGCTTATTTTATTACCACATCTATATTATAAATAATACTAGCAAGCAATTTATTTTTTTTTTTTAAATTATGAAAAATAATTAAATATACAAAGGAAATTTCATATTGTGATCACTTTGGTACAGTCTTTTAGATAACAATAACCAGCTGATAACATTAAGCAAAGGATATAAAAATTGAAGCCGTTTGCATTCAATATTATAGAAAATTTTACATTAAAGGAATTATTATAATAAACAATTTTTAAAAAAATCCATTTTAAATTAAACATTTGGGACCAACTGATTTTGATAATAACTGTTTGATATTTGATTATAACTGGTTTTGTGCACATGTGTATGACTTTTAACACGTTAGATTGGTGAATATCAATACTGATTTCCTTTTGTAATATTTGGCCTTTGTTTGGCACTTTGTTATTAGAAATAATTAACTATTCTTTAATTATATTGTTTATACATAAAGACCTTTGTGTTTTTAAAATAAATATCTGAATGAAAAGGTTTACTCCAATCTATAAAATATTACCAAGCTCATGTGCAGATGTTTTATGTTATTAGTATTTACAAAAATTTGCCTAGTGTGACACAAGACTGAAAAATGAAAATGTAATTGGGATAAAAAGTTAAAATCTTGTTACAGATAAGTTTTTATTTACACATGGACTGTTGTCCTCATCTTTGTTGTTGTTATCACAACGTTTTGGCCATTTTGTCCTCCAGCCTTCATCAGGTGTATATCGAACCTATGCGGAATTCCGAACTGATCCCTCTACTTATTCTATGGAGGTAGACTGTTCTCGTTCCACTTCCCATGATATCTTGTCTAGTTCTTGTTTTAGTACTGCTCAGTTATTATTTGGCCTGTTTCCAACTGTGTCTAAGTACACACTGCCCGGACAAGGGATTGAACTCATAATTACTTTATCACTAATTTCACAAACCACAATTGTGATATCAATAACAAAGATGCGTACAATAGTCTACATGTAAATAGTGTATATAATGATAACTCCGCATCCCAGAAATTCAGACAGAAAAAGTCATTTACTGAGATGAAAATTTATTGAAAGTGCACTGATTTCATAGTCTTCCCTGATAAATTTAATGTCTAGGATCATACAACATATCTTTTCTAACAAGACTACTGCTTTTACAATATGTGATATTTAAAAATACCTGACTAAAAAGAAAATCACTAGGAAGCAGAATGAAGTTGCCCATCAAGATACATTGAACAAAGATATTTCCTTTATCTTCAGTCTATGCTTCTTACTTAAATTTGGAGGGGTATGATAAAAAGAAATATGAGATTATCCAAAAAATGATAATGGTTTTAGTTAAGTAATTCATAAAACATTACACATAATAATACTAGTATAATATAAACAAACAAAATAGAGGTATCATAGCAATTGAAGATATAGGAATATGGCTTATTTGACATGAACTAGTAAATTCCTTGTAGCCAAAATGATAATACAGTTGTCATGGAAAGACAGGCTGCAAGGATTATTTCTGATCCACACTATTTAATTGTTGTAGAATAAGCTGAGAATTGCAATAAAAAGTAACAGAAATAAGTCAAAGAATAAATATAACAAGATTGAGAAAACTGTGTTGCATCAAACTTCTAAGTAGGGAGGGTTTGCCTGCTTTGTAAAAACAGAAATTAGCCTTTGAAATTCAAGTTTGTACTTGACAATGGTTATTAATTCCTAATGCTATTTGGGAAGTGTACAATTACCTCAGCCACAAAGTAATTTGTTATTGTGAATAGCATCCCCTATATTTATTGAGTTTAGTTTTGTATGACATGAGAAATAAAAGCTAGGAAGATTGTTTTACACCGATGTTACAAGTGGGAATTGCTTGTCTATCTTGAAAAATCATCATTGAAAATCTCATTTTCTTACCTGGGCTTGAAAATTGACAACTAATACAAGTGAAAAATACCTGATCTTATTCCAGGTTCATTTATTTATATTTACTGGGCTTAATTTTTATAGGAGAAACAGAACAAAGACTCTTGCGCCAATCTTCCAATTAGAGCCCACATCAGAAGATCAATACAGTGCAACCTCAGTTCTCAAATGTCTTGGATATTAAACAAATCAGATTTTGAACAGAAAATTTGAGATGAAAATGCCTCGGATATTGAACAAAATTTCAGTTCTCAAATAACATTGCAAAATCGAATTAACCTGAAAGGAATAATTTCTAAGTCAACCACCATGTTGTATACATTCATGTGTTGTACCATGCTTTTCTTTTTCAATTTTATTGTACTGTGATTTTTTTTTTTTTTTCTCTACATTGATTCCTATTGAAAAAATAGTTTCGAGTTACAAATGGCCTTCAAGAACGAATTAAATTCATGAACCAAGGTTCAAAATACTGATTGTTTTTTTTTTTTATCTGGCATTCATACACAGGGTTTCTCAAAAGTTCCCTAGGTTTGTAAAAATGTCATAACACGTCAAATTTTTCATACCTTTTATTTATTTATTTATTTTTTTTTTCAGAACTTCACTTAACATAGGGAAATTACCCATGGAAAAATTCACAGATGAGGAAACACCTAAAATTCATTCAAGTGAAAATGAGCTTTGTCACAAATACTCAGCTAATGAACAAATTCAGTACCTTCATTAGCCAGTCTCTGAAATTGAACTGAATAATTTAAGCATTGTCAATGTCAGCTGCAACTTTTGGATAAACTGTACTTTATATAGGTACAGGTGCAAATTGTCTCTTAGTATGCAATGCAAGGACATCTGAAACATCTTCGGGGTGTTTGTGAATTGATGTTCTTGTTTAACAGAACTTAGCACATGTTCATGATTCATGTGTGAAAAGTCTGTATATGATCTTCCATATTGTGGCAAATCACCTATAGCTATATTGGCTAAAACGTTGAATCTACCGATGAATCATAAATTCAATGTTTTCTGGCATGGAAGTGTCAACAATATTCTCTTTAGGTACAAAATGATGAATTTGCTAAATCCAAAATAAAATTCCATGGTTTTGGTTCTTTGTTCTGTTCTGAATTTCTCCATGTGCAATTTCCCCATAATAATCTAAGTTCTAAAAAAAATATAAAAAGTATGAAAAATCTGATGTGTTATGACATCTTTAAATAGCTAAGTAACTTTTGGGACACCCTGTATTTTATAGATTTGTAGAATAAATAAGGATACTGTATTTAGCTTAGTTACATGAATGTTTAAAATAGAAATCAAATTGTAGCTTCAATAAGTAAATATGCGTTTGAAGTTCAATTCTTCATCTCAGTAAAGATTTTAGCATTTTTTTAAATATTTTCTTGAATATATTATGGTATGTATAAAACAATTTTTAAAAGTATTTTCATGATTGTATATTTTCTTCCAATCAATGTTTTCCATGTTTTTTCAGTCAATCCTGATAAAACAATTGTTTCTAAAAGTCAGAGTGATTTGTCCATGTACTTGCTCTTCTTTCTGTCTCTACTGTGATTTGCAGTTGGAGAAAATGGTGAATAAATTGTATTCATTGCCTTTCCCAAGGGTATTAATGCAAAATGACATCAAATTGCACAGTTAAATTTTAAAGTTGGCTTCATTTGTGGTTTAATCATTGTATCATTATCTATATCCTAAAATATAAATTAATATCCTTAACCCAATAGACATATTTTATTTATATGCATATATAAAAGATGAAAGTAATTAAAGTAATAAATAAGACTGATTAGTGCTTTGTCTATATTTCAATGTTGAATCATATCATGGATGTGGTGGTAATGGATAGTGGCTTAGAATGAGAAATCGGAAAGCTATGTTTGAATTCAAGTCAAGTTCATTATATTCACTTATGTGCAAATACCCTTGGGGGAAAAAATGAATCCATTTCCTCCCCTTATCTATGGGTTAAATAATAGTACTTGTATTTGGAAAAAAAAACCATTGTTATTCCCAAAAAGATATGTTAATTCACTCACAAAAAATATTCTTACAATCCAAAATGTGTTTCAGATTTAAATATCCCACAAAGGGTTGATAAACCATAAAAAGACAAATCAATCAATCAAGTAATATCACCCTCAGAACATTATACAGAATAAACATCAAAATATTAAGATTTGCTACATTTATTTTGTTAGCGTTTAAAAACTCTGAAGGAAAAAGAAAATAACAACAAAAAACATTCTTAAAAACATGTTCCAAGATTTTCAATTTGGTTTGCTCGTAATATTTGTTCAAATGTCTACATCAATTAGTAAATGAAAAAGTATTTGCTTTTGCAATTATTATGCCTGAAGCCAAAGAAAACTTGAATTGTTTAGCTCAATAACTTTAACATTGACTCTTGCATGTTACTTACTAAGTTGCTTTTTGCATCTCTTAAAACCTTGTTTTTATTACCAGATTTCATTGTGCAAAATTATTAGAGACAATTACTGTTAAGCAACACACAACTTTACAAGCTCTCAGACATGTTTTAATGTCTTGAATTTTGGATCTTTTAAAGTACATGAAACAGAAATTTTGATTGTATTTTGTTTTAAATTATAAGCATGTGAACATTAATTGTTAATGTGAATTCATATTGAATGTGTATTGTTAAAAAATATTCTTGAAAATAATTTCTATTTATTGCTTTTAAAACTCTTTATCAGAAAATTATATATAATTTTAGTTGTCAGATTTATCTGAACAAATCTCAACAAAATCTTATGAGAAATTCATACATTACCTCAGGTTCTGTAAGGACAAATATAAAAAAGTATTATCCTGTTAAAAAAAAAATACCCAATATATTTGGGTACAAATAAAAATCAAAGGAACTAACTCTTTCACTGAATTATATTAATTTGCATATATTTTCCTTAAAAGGACATTTGCTAGCTTTGAGAAGAATAAACTTAAATTGCGTGATATATTTCTACACATTTCTAAGCCGATGACCAGTTTGTTTTTAAAATATTTAATCAAACTGAATATTATAACTCCCAATCATTTTATTTATTGTAACTTGAAAGAAATCAATGCTTATCAATCATTTTTTATTTGAACTTTTGATTTTAAGAAATAATTTATAAATTCACTGGAAAATTCAAAATGTTTTTTTTACCTAGTCTCATATTGTGCACTTTATAAATTTCATTATTTATTATTGTCTGTCTTATAAAAAACAAAAAGAAAACACTAATTCTATATAAGAAAAATAATTAAATGCAGTTTTCTTATCAGACTATATATCCTTATTTAGGGTGAGGTAAGTGTATTTTCACTATTTTCTTGTAAAGACATGCTGAAAAACAGACAGAAAAAATAGCCATTTTCAATTACAGATACACCACCAATTTTCTGGTACTCTTGATTCCAGATTCATGCCAAGTTATCTATTTTGCCAGATCAAAAGAAGTTGTAAAATAATAATTTAATAATGTGCTTTTGATTGATTAATTATACACATCTGATATCTTTTAAATTATTAAGGAGATTAGAAACTAAAATTAAATTTTTCTCATATTAAATTCTTTGATAAATGAGTCATTAGGTTTGCCAGAATTGACATACACTTAAAAATAAAATTTATAAATATCCAGAAATTTTTACATTTTATTTAATGTTTCCCTGTGAGTATGTGGTATTTTGGTAAATGTAGGATTGGCTGAAGAGGGATGTGTTCATGCAATGAATGAGTAAATTGTAATGAATGAATGGGTTGCAAATCAGATTAGCTAAGTTTATGATAGTGATGAGCTCCCTTACCTCATTTCTCCCCCAGCCATGTGCCACAATTGCATTTAAAGTACAATAGTCAGTCATGTGCCATGCGTGATACGTGTTTAGGTGATCATGTATCGAAAGATACATGACTGACGAGGCAGATTTTTTTCCTGCAGTTGGTTGACATTTCTTTCTGCGGTAGACCAGTTGCTATCCAAGGCTATAAAACCCAGTCTGTTCTACTAGTTACCCATAGCTGGGAGGAGAAGAGGATTCATACCTTCCTAAGGGTATTAACACATAAGTGAATGTAATGGATTCGACTGGAATTTGAACTTGGCTCTCCAATTCCTCAATCCAAGCTGCTATCCATTATTCCACCGTACTTAGACTTAATAGAGAGCAGTATTCCTTGGTCTTGGCTTATGGCCACATCATGTTGAAATAGTGGTTCCTGTATGATAACCAAAGTTAAGCAATGTTGAGCTTGGTCATTATCTTGCTGAGTGACAACTTGGAAATGCTAGGTGCTATAAGTGTGGATGTGCTGTAAGCATGTCATGATTAATGGCCTGGAATTGTTATTTGGAAAGTCAAGTTACAATTTCAGTTGGGTTTGTTATGTTCACTTACTTGTAAATACCCTTGGGAAAGGTATGAATCCACCATTTCTCCTCCAGCTATGGGTTTATTAGTAAGACTTGTATTATTAGCTCAAAAAAAAGATTCTTATAATCTAAAAAAATAATTTTCTGACTTTAAATAACTTACAAAGGTTTCATAAGCCATAGAAAACAAACAATCAATCAATCAATCAATCAAATACTGATTAGCTACACAAGCATGTCTTTTAGATTTATTCACATTCTCTGGAATATCAAAGTATAGAAACTACCGTGGCCACAGTGAGAGATCAATTTATATATTGATTTTAATATAGATTTGATCACCCACTTTATACCCACATAATTTTTTGTTTATCAAATTCTGATTAGGTATGAATCCATTTCTTCTATCCATCAGCTATGTCTAAATGAAGACTTGTATCACTAAATCATTATCTTAAAAAAAAAATTCTTACAATCTAAAGAAATTCTCTGGCTTTAAAATAACCTGCAGAGCCGTAGAAAACAAATCAAGCAATCAATCCTTGGACTGTACATTTTGGTGGTAAGTACACTGTATACACATTATTCTTTATAACAGTTCAGCTGTAGAATGGGCTGAACAGTTGTCCAGAATAAGAATAATTTTGTAGTCTTCTTGTAGGCCAACAGATGTACAGTGTACTTGTAATTTTGGTTGGATTACAAGAGAAGTTAGACCATCAGTTGCCAGAAAGCTGGTGGTATAGTTGTATATCATTTTTATTTAAAATATTTTTCTTCAGAACAACAATGTTTTTAAAATTTTTAAAGTATATTTTAGTATACTGAACCAAGCAAAAGTCACTCTTTTTATGATTTTAAAATATTTTTATCATCCAAACAAAAAAACAATGAAATTGAGGCAATCTGTATAATATATTCCTATTTTTATATTTTTATTGCACTGATGTAAAACTTATTCTCACGAACAAATGCATATCAATTCATATCTGCTATCTGCATAAATGTATATGTGTTACATACAACATATGAAGGGTGAGCAAAAATTCTCAGTGAAGAAAGAGAAATGGTTTTCAACTGTGGATTCAGTGTCTAGTTTTCAAAGATTGCTTCCTAAATAAAAATTTAAAAAGTTTGGCAAACTTGGAGCTTCATGCCTGCAAAAAATTGCAGTGTCAAAAGGATGGATTTTCCCTTGACACCACTATTATTTTAACTACCTTCACTCTTTGACAATGTTTATTGCTTGAAAAAGTGATGATTAGAATTGTAATAAAACCTAAACATATGCTGTAAGTGAATTTATACATTTTTTTGTTCTTAAGAATTTACAATACAAATATTAAACACTATTTGTTTATTTTTGAGAATAATTTTATATTTTCAGCCTTCTAAAAACTTATACAGTTATATTAAAAAACTAAAGAAAGGAAATATTTATCATTTACCAATTCATAAATAAATATGAAAACAATTTTTTATTCATAAATTTATAAACATTTACTAAATTAGAAAAATAGGTGAACCAACTAAGGAAATCCTTATTATTTACCATTTTATAAAGTTTGAATCGATCGACAATTAGCTGACATTTTGCCAATCATTCCAATAAACAATCTAATAAATAAATATTGTCTAGTGTTTTTCTCAAGAACAAAAAAAATGTATAAATTCACTTTCATATGTTTAGGTTTCATTAAAATTCTAATCATTGCTAAGGGGTGAAAGTAGTTAAAATAATAGCAGTGTCAAAGGAAAAACCATTTTTTTGAGGTTCCAGTTTTTGGGGATGGCATGAAGGTCTAAGATTGTCAAAAGTTTCCTCATTTTTCCTGGTGACATGATTTCAAGTAATGTCTGAGGAAGCACAAGAAATGTCTAGGTAACTTGACAAATAAACAGATTTTATTCCATTGTTTAAAATTTTGCACCTTGTAAAATATATCAGAACTAGCTTTCTTTTTCATTGAAAATATGAAAAAATGTACATTTCAAATAAACGAACATCTATAATATAAAACAATTTTGAATTTATTTATTGATCCGACAACCTTATCTCCTTTCTTAATAATGAGAGATTCTGTTGTTATGGCAACCTCTACGTGTCACATTCACATAAATTTATAGATTCAGAAATAGATGGCATGAACTGGTAGCTTTTATGGAGGTGGCAAACCTCTTCAGTCCTACAGAGTATTACTAAAAAGATGATTGTGACAATCATATGAATTATTCTAGCAATCCAGTGTTTGTAACCATAGTAATATGATAAATATAATTTCTTGTGTGTATTTTTATAATATATATATATAAAGTCTTGAACTCTGTACTGATGACACATCAATCAGTTTGATGTTTCAACATGTGTTGTCTACATACCATCTACAACAGGAAACTGGGTGATCACAGAAACCGTGGAGTTCTTACTAAATGCAACATGACAGGTGTTGCAGCTGTTATGATTGGCCTTTCTTGACTCATGTTTTTGGTTAGTAAAATACAACATATATTCATTGCAGCAACAAAGTGAGATATTTATAATAAATAATAAGGATCTATTATCTGAAAGATTCTGTTGTACAAGTTTGGTAATGTGGGTGTTAGTAAAAAAAAAGTTCTTGTAATGTGGTTGTTAGTAAAATGTTTCTTGTTTGTGTTGGGTGAATGAATAGTTTTTGGAAGTTATAAGTCTATCAGTAAAGGCTATATTTAATAAGAGAAAGTGATATTTGGGTAAGTTGACATCTGTGATTTTCATTTGCAGGGCTGCTCAATTCCATGTGCTTTTCTTGCAAGAGACAGGCTGACGGTTTCCTTTTTTCCATGGAATCATAGAAATTTGATTTTTTTTTTTTTTTTCACATGATCATGATCATTACAAAGCCATCAACTCCAGTCGATAGGACATCTTTCTCATATGAGCGCTAACAGATATCCAAAATAACTAATTTTGGTCAGCTTCTAACAAGTAGGTCAGTTGGAAGGTCACTCTTGCATTTCAAAGACAATCTCAAGTGATATTGCATTCCCTTTTCTTTGATGGGGGGAAAAATGCATCAGGGCAAGGTGCTAGTCCTTCTTCTCATCTATACAAAGTTTTGAGCAAGGCTGACTGGGGAAAAAAATTATTAAAGGAAGATGGCAGCATGCTGCTCTTCTCAATGATAGCCTTTTACCACTGTAGCTCTGTTACACACAATAAAGCAGGTTTTGGTGTCTACTTGTGGAAAGATGTGGCAACTGATCCTCATCCACTTAAGTGAAATGGGTCAACCACGTGTTTCATCTGTCTAAAAGTTTGCAAAACACCTGCAAGTTGAGTACCTCTTTATTTTACTGAGCCCTCATTTGTCATCATATAAAATTTGTCACTTAGCTGATTGATGTTACCTTTGGTATCACAACACCAGAGTTTTGCAGACAGAACCTCCAGAAATCCTTACATCCACTTATCAGCAATTGAAAAATATTAAATCCTATATACATTTTTTAACCACTAAAATCCCATTAGAAGGTTTGTTTGATAAACTATCATTACAAGGGCAAATACTGCCCAAATACTTGTGGGCATAATTAAAGACCTACTATGTGTTATTTTTTAATCATTTAGAAAATAACAATAATAACCCTCTTCACCACTCCTGCAAATTCGAGAAAAATATTTTTGCAAGCCAGTGTGAAATTATTTTCTAACCAATGAAAACCTTATATTTAAAAAGTTCACATGTCTATTTTGTATCCTCCTTCCGGATATAAAAATAGAAGCATACTACTTTTCAAGGCTCAGGACAGTTTTGGAGGTCAGTTTGATCTACTTGAATGGAAGATATGACAGCCAGCAGCCACCAACTCTAGCCCTGTCCATGCACACAACAGAAGGGATTAACCAGTAACTGTCTACTAAGCCTTTGTCTATGAACTCATAAACACATTAGGCTGACCATCACAAAGTAAGTCTCTTCACACATTTCACAAAGCAATAAGATCGCTTAATTACTTTATAAAACAAACTTCACTGCAAGGAAAATTGAACATTTTATTGCTATTGTATATTTCTGAGAAGAATCTATAAATGTTATTTCAACTGACATTGTGCTTCTACTTGTCCTTCAGAAAATAACCTTTTTATATGTTTCATTTAAAAGATGTGTTGTTGTTAAATGTTTGGAATCTCTCTCTCTCATATATATATATATATATATATATATATATATATATATAAGTGAACATAGAAGTCACTTTTATATTTACACACGCTCTATCTCTGATATTGAGCACTTTATTCCATAAATATAGCACACCTTAAGACTATATTTATTTATATATATATATATATATATATATATAATAAGCTGAAAGAGAATCATATATACACAACATGCAAAATGTTTGGTATCACCTATCATTTCTTTAAAAACATCTTAAAAGGAGATATTTTTAAAGTAAAAGATAAAATTTCAGTAACTACAATGTATTTGCTTTTATTTTTCAGTCTTTCTCCAGGCTCCTCTTACTACCAAAAAATTTAAATTTGGATTCATCTGTCTACAATTCATTTTTCTAAATTATATTTTGTATGAGAAACATATTTGGTTTTCACCATTAAACCCTCAGTAAACTTTTTAAGATTACCAAAATTTTCAACTAAGTTAAATGCTAATACAAGTTCTAAATGTTAACTCAACACTGACTAATGACTAAAAAACATATGTAGTTGTCTCTGTTTGAAGGAAAAAACAAATTGAAAATTTATTCAAAGAAGGCTACTCTCAAAGACAAATTTCTAAGAAGTTGAAGATTTATGGGGTGCAATATTCATTACAAAGACAGTCAGACACTGGTACAAGCTGGTGCACCAAAATGACTATTGTGAAATCTTAAGTCCTTTGTGTTACTATGCAATGCCTATGTGTAGCAGCAGCTCTTCCTAATTGGATTCATTATATAGCACTGGTATTTGGGATATGTTAATTAGTTGTCACTACATCTCAAACACTAATTCTATCATAAAGAAAATAAACACAGTAGTTTATTCTCTTGTGGATATATCATATATAATTTGTTCTCCTTCCCTTTGAGAGACTGCATCATCAGTACTAAAAAGCAAAAAACATATTTAACTTTTTCCATTGGTTGTACAACCACTACACTCTCTTGTAGGTTAACTTACTCTTATCAAAACGTAGTGCAATTATTACATATATTGAATCAGAATCAAAATAACTTAAAATAAGACAAATATTAGTAGATTATGTTAAAATAGTATACATTACTTACTATAAAGAAAAGCTCAACATATTTTAATTACTGTAAAGAAACAACTAACATGAAGTACAATACACCACAGCAAAAGGTATTTTAATTTTATGTCTTCAAAAAATGAATATCTTTTCTTCAGGTGCTGACAAGTTATGTGATTAAATATACTTTAATGTTTAAAAAGAATTATTTAGTATTGTTTCAGTAATAAGCATAATAAGACATAACACAAATAGCTAATATTGTGGGAAAATGAATTTTTGACAATATACGCATTTTTTTTTTATGTATTTATCATTAATTTTTTTAACTTTTATCAAAAACAACATTCTTACATATAGTTATGGATAATAATATACATTAATTACTAATTTTTTTAATTAATAACTATTTGTGCTCAGTTGTTCAGATTAAATAGCTATCTGCTGATGTGTTAAAATTTTGGAATAATGCAATAATAAAAATTTAAATTTCATTTCTCTGATAGATGTTGCGATCTGTAAAAAAAAAAAAATGTGATATGCTAATAGTTATAAGAGTTAAACATGATTCAGCAAACATTGTAGCAATTTAAATCTCCCTAATAGTTGTCATAATCTGTTATTCATTTCACCTCAAGCAAGGCAATAAAGCCACTAAGATGCAAGGGTTACTGAATGTTGAAATGGCTAGATGTAACTGTAAGTTCTATATCTTCTATTGCTCTTCTTGTTTGTGGAACTCTTTTATGGTTTCTTGTTTCCCAGTCAACTTTGATCGTCAAAAATGCAATATCAATCGTTATCTTTTGTCTTTTAATTCTTGTTCTTTTAGTGCTTTCTCTCCTTAATATTGCTTTTTTTTTTGTTCTCATATTCTCTAACACTCAGTAACCTCTTGTGTCTTAATGGCTTTATTACCTTGCTTGTGGTAAAATGATTAACAGAAAACTAATTGAAACTCTTTGGAAATAGTTTTCCCTAATTTGGAAGTGATTAATGTTCCAAATTTATGAAATGTAAATGTGTTTGTAAAAATTCATAAAGAAACATGAAAATTTGCTTCACTTATGCATTTAAAAATGTCTTTTTGTTTCATTCTGTTTACTAAACTGAAACATATTTAAAGGCTTATAGGAAAAACCCTATTTCCGACAAAATTACATATCTACATACATACCATATTAAAACACCTCCAAACTTCTATCCAATAAAAGACAATATTTACAACATGCCATAAAGTATTCCAACAATACTCAATTTTGTTTATTAGGGTCATAATTGCATCACTTAGCTTCTGTTGTAGTTTATCAAGACTTTCCCAATTATCCTGAAAAATATTTGTAAGTGTTCTTAATTTTAAAAATTTTGAAAGCCTAATATTTTTACTTTTGTTTATAAAACCTCTAAAATAGCATTAAGCTTAACATTTTTTGATTCTTCAAACATGTCTTTATTTAATAAAAGAAACTCTTGTGATAAACAGCAATGGAATGAATTGCAAAATTACAAGTAATTTTTTGTAAAATAAATATTAGTATCTGTCTATATTTCTGAGATGAGGTATTATGTACATTAATCTCATCTTTGTTGCCTATTTATTACAACGTTTTGGCCATTGTACACTCCGGCTTTCTTCAGGGGGTTGGAATGTTGAACTGAACCCTTTATTTTGCTCACTGGGGTAGACTGTTCTAGTTCCATGTGCCATGTTTAATGGATGTCAGTTATCTCCTGTTAATTTCCCTCTGAAAGTTCTTCACTGCCTTAGCCAGGTATTGAACTCACACTCTTTGGGTCCTGTAACTGGATCTAACTAATGCCTTTATCTACTGTGCCATGTATCCTTGTTAGTTAAATCATATCGGAAAAAAAGCATCTATTAGTGGTATTATCTATGACAGGTTAGTCAATAATATTTATTTAATAACTAACAGTTTTTTAATATATTTCCGGGCTTGTTTAGGAGATTTAATTATTTTGTATAAAATCTTACTTAAATCACTACAGATATTCCTAAATGGGAACGGTAGATACTATAAATTCTATTCAGAGCATGTACATAGCCTGATTTACAAATCTTAGATCATCTCCCTTGTATTTAGTTAGACATTGGTTAACTCCCTTTAAGTATTTGTGCTGGTTTTTAATTGTTGATTGATAAGAATATATTAGGTTGGTGCAAAAATAATTTCGTTTTCTCACATAGTAACATATGCTAGAAAACGAAATTATTTTTGCACCAACCTAATAAAAGCCAGAAAAACACGTTATGTGCTCCAGAAACTGCAACTGTTTTAGGTTAAAGTTTCTTTTTTGTTTTAATTTTCTTTAAAATTTCATCAATTGCTCACATGTTTGGTCCATGATATCCTCAGCATCCTTCTGTAGAAACACATTTCTGTTGCTTCAAGTCTCTTCTTCATCTTTGAAAAGATTGTCCTTCACTCACTGCCATACATCATGTAACAGTTTAGTACTCATTTCCGTTTCTAGCAAAGTTTTTCTGTTTCTTAGTACTCTGCTTAGGTTTAGAATGCTTCCTTAGCTATCCCATACTTTCTATCATCAGTTAAAACACTTCCCACATATTTAAATTTCCACACTTGTTTGATTTAGTATCTCCAGTTTGAAATTTGCACTTTGATCTCATCCTCTTGCTAATAAACATGCATTCTGTTTTCTTGCAGTTGATGTTTAATCCTTTCTTCTTGCTTTCCTTCACTGTAGGTATTTTTGTAGCTTTCTTTCTGTGTCTGCTATCAACACTGTGTCATTTGTATACTTTATGTTGTTAAGATTGTGGCTGCCAATAATGAATCCTGGTAGAACATCTAATTCTTTCAGAATTGCCTCATTGTATAAGTTGAATAAATCTGGTGAGACGATACATCCTTGTCTTACACCCCTTTCTATTTTTGTATATCTGCTGAACTCACTTTCTAACCATATACAGAGAGTTTGCTGCCAGTATAGGTTGTTGATTATTCTAATATCCTTCCCTAATATATCAAGGTTGCTGAGTAGTTCCAACCATTTCTTTGTAGCATACTTTACCAAACACCTTTGTGTAATCTATAAAACACAGGTATACATACTTCTGCATTTGTATTGCTCTTTCTGATAACATTCTGAGCATAAATATTACATTCTTTGTTCCAGTGTCTTTGACGAACACACACTGTTCTTGTCCTATTTCCAGTCTGATTCTGCTGCGTACTCTATTCATCAAATTTTGGATAAGTTTTGCAATATGGTTCATTAAGCTGATTGTCCAATGGAATTTGCATTCATTTACACATGGCTTCTTAGACAGTACTATGAAAATAGATCTACTTGAGGTCTTCTGGTATATCATCACTGTTGTCACTTTAATTTATAATTTCTGTGATCTTGTGTATGCTGAAATCATGTAAGGCCTCCAGAATCTCTATTACAATTCCATCTGGCCTTGCCGCTTTGTTCAATTTGGCTAATGCAGATTCCATTTCAGATTTTAATATTTCCAGTCCACCGATATTTCTGTGTATTGCTAGTTGTTCTCTTTCAATGTGAAAGAGATCTTTGATATATCTCTGATACATCTCTGAAGTATTTTCTCTTTCTCTAATATCAGCATTGCTCTTGGATTTTATGCAGCCTGTTGATGATAATGTCTTTTGTCCTGTTAGTTCTCTTATTTTTTTATGCATGCTCGCTTTATTTGTGATACTCATTCTATTTCTGCACACTTTTCCTTGAGGTATTCCTCTTTAGCTTGCCTGCATGTGTTCTTTATTTCGGTGTAGTGTTCCATATTCTGTTTTGTGTCTTGACATAGATTAAAAAAACTATCTTGCTTAATGCCTTAAGCCAGGAGTCAGCAAACTTGACTGGAACTGGACCAAACTTGTAGCATATTTTGCAGACCAGGAGAGAAAATACAAAATTAAAATTGATGCTTTCTATCATCAAAATTGAATATAAATAATTTTTTTTTCACTGTCAGGATGTAGGTGAGCAAGATTCTCCACAGATTTCTTATCTGTGAATTGCTCTACATTCTTGGCAAATATAGTTGCCTTCTCCACAGTTCGGAATTTAATTTTCCTTCTCTTTGATTGCCTGCCACCCAAGGCTAAAGAGGTGAATTTAGCCTATTATTTACCCCATAGCTGGAGAAAGAGGAGACAGATTCATGTCTTTCCCAAGGGCATTAGTGTGAAAGTGAGCACAACATATTAAACCAGAATTTGACCATGGTTTACTGATTACACTTTACACACTAATAACTGTTACACTTACTGCATATCTAATGTAAATGCTAAATCTCAATATAAGTGATCTAAAAAAAAAAAAAATGTAAGTATTACTCCATTTTATTTTTAAATGCCAGGCTGCTCATTTTTCTGAGTATGCCTGTCTGCTAGGGTGGGTAACTAGTCACTGCTCAGGCACATGTGTGTCTGTTCAACACCCGGAGCCCACCTCTGATTTATACTGCAACTATGCTTAGTTACAGTTTCTGCCAGACAGTGTATCATCTGGCATGATCAACAGTTTGAACAAGGCCAGTGCATCTTAAACCCTTGGTCACAATGAATTTTGACTTTAGCTTGGAACCACCAATTAATTGCTGTTGTTCCCACGTCCATTCTGACCCATGGTGGTAGCATTAAGTTCCCAGCTATGGGCAAATAGTGAGCCCCCCCCCCAAACAAAAACACTATGAAAGTATAAAAATACATTTTTATTGTAAAAATACCAGCATGTTTATATGAAAAAAGACCAATAATACATAACCAGTAGTATATTTTATCTGTAGTTGAAGTCATACAATTGTGTTCAAATTATTTAGATTTTGACATTAAATAAGCCATAAACGATTGATATGCTGCTAAACAAAATCAACCAAACCAAACCAAACTTTGTGCTAGGAAAACCATCACCTGCATTAAAAATAGTTCCATTTATCTAATTTCACTCACAAGGCTTGGGTTACCCCATGGTATGGTTTTCAGGCACTTTTCAAATGTGCTACATACAAGGATTGCCTCACCAGGCCAATAACATGAAGAAGTCATCTTCCTGATAAATTGACTTTGGTGAAATTTAAACTGTGGTTTCATGGTCAGAAAGGGAACATTCAAACTACTTATCCATGGAGTACCAATATTACTACATTAAAAATAACTTATATGGAGATTTAAATTGAAAATATGTTTTGTTTTTTAATCATTTCACCTCAAGCAAGATGATAATGCCACTAAGGTGCAAAGGGGTTACTGAGAGTGAAAAGAAATGAGAAAACTTTAGTGAAGAGAAAGGTCAATAAAAGAACAGAATTCAGGAAAACGGAAGGTGATGATTGATGCTGCATTTAAATTGTTGAAGATTGTAGGTGACAGGGAAGCAAAAAACCAGAAGAAAGTTCCTCAGGCAAGAAGTGTTGGAAAAGAAACTCTTAGAATAGAACTTAGTTACATCCAGCTATTTTAACAGTGAAACAATGAAACCTAGTTGCCAATCTAGTACTAGTACTATGCTTACCAAATGTTGAAATTGACAGACAAAAGATTTCCAAGCAGAATATCCTTCAACTGGTAGGCATTTGTAAAAGTCAGTTAACTTTTTGCATTTCAACATGACTGAAAATCTTCCTACTGGAATGGAGGAAAGGGCATCAATGATGCACAGATTTTTTTATACATATAATTAAAGACAACATAAAAATTATTTAATTAATATTAATAATATATTTTATATGATCTGCAGGTCAGATGTAAATATCATGGTGGGATAAATTTGGCTTATAGACCATAGTTTGCTAGCCAGCAGTTATTTGAAAAATATACTCGACACAGATTTATAAAACAATGTTTTATAGAGAAAAAAAGTCTTGTGATAAACAAAAATATAGGAAACATCTTAATTATTTTTTACATGAGACAAAAAAAAAAAAAAAAAAAAGAAAGAACAATATTGAAAAATAAAAATTTATTTTCAGAAAAAAATAGTTATTCAAACAAATAGTTTTTATGCTTTCAGATGAAATGTCCTTATGATAGGGAATTGTTGAAAGTGATCTTTAGAATTTTTAAACTTCTCCTTTACCCACTTTTTGGTATAATATATAATTATTATTAAGAAACAGACAACTTTAATGTTACATGATTATAATTTATTTCCTTAGGACTGAGATTAAACCCTAATTCCTCAGATCGACCATTTCCATACAAATAAATGGGTTTGTATAGAAATGGTCGATCTGAGGAATTAGGATCTAATCTCGGTCCTAAGGAAATAAATTATAATCATGTAACCTTAAAGTTGTCTGTTTCTTAATAATAATAATTAATGTTTGCTCTGTTCTTACATTGAGCTCTCTGAATTATATACTCCTTGGAGTTATCAATATGGATTTTTATATAAAAGATGGCATTAGTGTGAAACTCTTGTAGCAGTCATAACCTTGTCTCTTTTTGTGTGGTCTTGCTGGGTAGCGTATTTTCTATGTCTTGATCATTTAAACATATAGCATGGTCTTTTACTGTTTATGTAGATGCTTGCCCATGATATTTTTCTTCTGTTTCCTTTTCTTTTGGTTTTTTATTTCCTTTGGTCAATTGACAGGCATTGTGTTGGTTTCACCAATACTTTGATCTGTTGTGGGTGTGTGTATATTATTTTTGCACCAACCTAATATATACACATACTTACATACATACATACAAGGTGTCCCCCAAAAATGTACTCACTTTTTCACTTCCTATAAACTTCTTGAATGTTTTTCTTTTTACAGATCCAGTGAATTTAATTTCATTTAATATTTAATTTAAACTGTTAATCTTCATTGTATGTCAATAAACATTAACATCTTAATTTTTAAACATTAATCTTGTTTACAAGTCAATAAACGCTACATTTTTGTCATTAAAGAGTAAGTACATTTTGCGGGGAAAGCCCTGTATATATATATTATAGCCAAAAAATGCATGTATTACATTGACTATGCACAAAGCTCATCTAAACAATAACGTCTCTGGTCATATATTGTGGTGACAGTTTCACTGAGATTTAGATCTTTTAGGAGTGTGGCATATTTGGGATGGTTTGTCTGAAATTAAGTTATATTTATGCTCCAAACTAACTAATGTGTAACAGAGCTTAAATCACTTTTTTTAAAAAAATTATTCTCACAGATATTAAACACATTTTAGTTTGTTTCTTGGTTGCCAATGTCAAAGACAGATATCAAGGTAGTTTCAACTATAATGTCAGCTTCATAAGTATCTTTGTCGTCTTCAATCTTTTGTCATCCAGTCATCATTCTTATTTGATATAAGCTAGGTAAAATGTTGAACAAATGTTAAATTTAGCTGCTACAAATTCTAAAATGTCAATATGTATTATACACAATTTTTTCTTTTAGCAGTGCATATTATACAGAATTTTTTTGACAGTGTGTATTATACACAATATTTTTTTAAAAAGAGTGTGTATAATACACAAAAAAAATTTAACAGTGCATATTATACACAAGATTTTCTTTTTATAGCCCAAAGTTAGAAGTGCATATGAATTATTCATCATATCCAAGTATTTTACAAAAAAATTAGGTGATAATATTTCATAACCATGATATTTCATAACCTTGCAATGAGATAAGGTAACATAAACCATAGATTTGTCTGCAGAATATCATTACATTATTGTTACATAATTATAGTGAAGTCATTAAGGTTTCTTTTGTCAAGAGCATTTTATTTTTGGCTGTATATTAATTTAAAATATTCCTTTTTACAGGTTTTATTTTTGAAATGGAATAAGATCATTTTAAATTTCAGAATTTTGCTATTGTCCATCAAAATGACTGGAAGAAAGCGATCTCAAAACAACAATGGAAAAGAGAGGTAACAAAGTGTAAACGAAATAGCTCCAATTTGTTCAAGTTAGGAAACTTAGCATTCCAGCCAAAGTATTCTAAAATGCTGCCAATAACAAGAGAAAATAAAAAATACCTAACAACAAATCAAATATAGCATCAAAATTTATATTATTTTTATTTATTTGTTATGTAACTAAATACATAATTGTCAACAATGTTTTCATAAAACTTGATATTTCCTGTAATGAATTCTTAATAAATATTATTATTGTTATTGTTTTTTTTAATTAAAGGTAGTCCTACATTTACAATTCCTTACAGTTAACCATCAAAAGAAATGCTGATAAAAACTGCCTAAAAACATGTATCGCCATAAAATTATCAAATGTTGAATATGTCCCTCTGCTGCCGAACGCATATATATATATATATATATCAGATGTGTAAATTTGTATTTAAATTATATTTACATGTTTGTATTTTGATGTATTTTAATTTAGTGCTTAAATGTTATTTTTAATGGATACCCATATTTGAGTAGATACTCTGTTTTTATTTATTTATTTCCATCTACCAGTCTGAATATTCAAAAAATCTTATTAGAAAAATATGTTGAAGAGTGCATCTGTTGCTTGAAATGCTTCAACAGGCTTTAGGTAAACATCTTTTAAATTGAACACAGGTTTTGGTGGTATGCACATTTCAAGGCTTGGAACAAGATGAGCATTCAGGGTGACCAATCTATAACAAAATGTCAGAAAATGTGTAAAGAATTTGTCACCACATCAATAAAGACTGTCATCAAACAATCCATTTCATGAAATGCATTGACACACTTAGGATGTGAGTAGCATATCGGTGGTGAAGTGAGTTTAAATTCCCACCTAGCTTGTTGTGTTCCCTTTCATATAATACCCCAGGGAAAGATATGAATCCATCTCTTCAACTATGGGTTAAATAGTAGAGTAGACTGGATCCTCTAGCCTTGAATTGCAACCTATCTAAGATAAGGAACATTACGTATTTTAAACCATGGAGAATCAAATGAAAAACCACTTCACTATTTTTTTAAGATTTTTCTAATAACATTTCATAGATAATAAATAAGAGGAATCTGTGGAGAGCAATGTTCTGGAGAGACATGTTATTAAAAAAGAAGAAAATAGGTACATGTAAATTGAATCACTACAAATATAGAAAATAGTCATCCTTTCAAAAATTATCTTTTAATAAAACAAAGACAATAAATGGTTCGTTTTCATTATCATTGTTATCACTACTACTCCTATTACAGCTTCTCATGTTAAAACACTAGTTCCTGTATGATCGCAAAAGTTAAGTAACATTGAGCCTAGTCAGTATCTAGATGGGTGACGACTTGGGAATCTCAGGCGCTTGGATGGCTCAGAATTGTTAATTGGAAAACTGAGCTTCAATTCCAGTTGGATTTATTATATTCACTTAGTGCAACTACCTCCAGCTATGGGTTAATTAGTAAAACTTGTATCACTAAACCATTATTATCTCCGCTAAAAAAATTCTTATAATCTAAAAATATCTTCTGGCTTTAAATAACCTGCAAAGTGTTGATAAGCTGTAGAAAACGAACCAACCAATACTCCTCCTATAGAGAAATGTTTACCTTTTCTTCTTTTAAATAATAAAAAAGAAAAAAAATCTATTATAAAACTTTAATAAAAACAGCAATATAGGAAACCAAAAATCAATATCCTTTATAAGCTAAGCTTAATAAATGTCAGAAAATAAAAAAGTCAAGCAACAATGAGAACATGACTACAGTCTCTGACCTCCTCTCTCTTTACGTAAATGACAACTCTTCCTCCTTTTTAGTATGTCAAAAAAGACAAAATTGTGAGATAACAGGGAAGTGGGTGTGATAAGAATCTGAATCCCTCTTAATGGAATTCAAGAACAATTCTGCCAGGTCATGATAGACAGGATACAACAAAACAGTAAATGCAGATGATATTGTAAATTATATAATGTGTGAATGCAGCAAATTGGCTAGAAAGGATTAGAAAAGTAAACATGAGTGGGTAGGAAGGGTGATCCATTGGGATTGTGCAGCTGACTTGGATGTAACCATGCAAACTAATGCTACATGGACAAACCAGAAGATGTTCTTGAGAAAAAAAAAATAATAAAATAAAATTCTATTTGACTTGAAAATTCAAACATTTTCCAATCCAGGCCATGGGAACAGGTTTAATCCTCATGGGCAAGAACAGCAGGCAAAAAAGTAAAATTAAAAAGAAAATATAAAGCTGAAAGAATGGAAAATAATTCCAGGTAAACGAAAATAATTGTGGAATATAAAGATGACAGTTATACCCATCATCATTGGTGCACTTGTAAGTTTCAAAATGCCATGCAAAGGAGTTTGAAGAACTGGAACCATGAACAAGAATTGAAACCATCCTGCTGACATTATTACTAAAATCAGTTAGAATAGTGAGAACAGTAGTAGAGTAGAAACTTGCTGTCACTTGATCTTCAGTAAAAGCCAAGGTTTAAGAACTGAATGAATACAATTAATAATAATAGATTTTAAAACTTTGTTTTTATATGATACCTTTTTGTTGCTTATTTCATTTTTTTCTTTTTTTTGAAAATCTCTGATTTTCTAAAGCAATAACAATAAAGCATGTTTGAGATTTCATCAGCTATTTCATTCCAAGTTGACATCAGTTCAATTTATCCAAGAGGTGGAAAGTAAAACTTGGTTTCCTTTTGTTCATCTTCATTTCATATATGAACATTTTAAAAAGTCCTTGGGTACTTTTTCATGTCAGTCATCTTCATCAGTATCTGCAGCAAGCACAACTGGTGCAGCTTTCTGACTGGCTTCAGAGGCTTGGGAATTTCCAAAGAAAAGAGATTTAAACTGTGAATAAAACAAATTATACATTAATTTAAACACGCATTTACAAGGGTGGATAGGTAAATCACCTGACAGTTATTAAGTGAATTTAGATTTCAGATTTTAATTGTATAATATTTGATCAATGTAATTAATAAAAAGATGTTGATTTAATCTCCTTCTTTGTCAGTGGACTTTTTTCCCATCAATAGGATATGAACTTATTGATGTATGTACATGTGTAGGTGTTTATTTTTATTATTTATTAAAAACCAACCACTGCTCCCACTGGGGGGAAATACATCTAACGTAAAAATATTCCCCCAGTGTGAGTAGTGTTTGGTTTTGAACTCTTTAAAAACATTTTATTTTAATTGCAACACTATCACTTGACAAGACACCAGAAGTGTTGAAACAAAATGGCTATTTTTGTAGTGATGTTATAACATATATATATATATATATATATATATATATATAATATAAATATTTTAAAATAAAGAGAAAGAACAGTAAAATAGTTATTCTTTGCCAACATTGTCAAAGATTTTCCTTAAATAATGTTTAAAAAAAAAAAAAGCTGAAAAATGAAACATACATATTTATGTTTGATATTTTAATAATAATTTTTAAATAATAAAGTAATTCTAATACATTTATTTGTTTTAAAAAGAAGTATAGTCTATTAGTAATTAGAATTAGGAACAATATTTTAAAATTGTATTTTAATATGACGTACTCATATTCAGACAATCCTTTTGGAAAAAATCTTTATGTATACAATCACAAATTTAATGGCAAAACAAAAGTGCCCAAAAACTTTTTTTCATAGAAAAAAAACAGACGACATGCGAAAAATGGATGTCATTTGTTGGACAGGCACCCCTACCCTACCTTAACTTAACCTCATTTTGAAAGTAACTCATATTTTGATACAATAGTTGTCAGTGAAAATGTATACCCTACCACCCCTTGTCAAAATGACTGAATTTCCCTGTATCCTTAGCAACTAATATTAAAAGTGTATGTGCTTATAAAACTCAGTAAATTTCAAAATAAGTTATTTCAAAATTTGCTTGAAAATGAAAGTACTAGGGGTTTTAATTTAATTCTATAGTTTCTTATTTGAAACATGGTAATTTCTGTGTAGCGACAGAACCATATTTTTAAACTAGTAAATTTATATTTATATATATATATATATATATATATATATATATATATATATATATATATATATATGTGACTATTTTGAAAAGTATTTTGATATGTTTTGCCAATGAAGCCACCAAATATGTCAAAATAGAAGTTTTATAAATTGACTTATATATTTACAATTTTGTCAGATTCTAATCCAAACATATATATATATGTGTGTGTGTGTGATAAAATGACTGATATGAAAACCAGTTTACTGTTAAATTTTTTTTCTTATTTTGCTGTCAATGTTTAATTCAATGAGAACATTAGAACAACAGAAAAAACTAAGGAAAAATCATTACCATGACAATCTTGCTACTTAGAAACACTGTGGTTAATTTGAAAAATTATTAATTAATAAATTAAAAATAAATATCTATTTGCAAATAATATTTTGTCTATCAATGAGATTTGTACATAGGAAAATTTTAAAAATCTATTTTAATAATTTTATATATAAGAAAACAGAAGTAAGAAAAATAAGTCATGTATATCTAAAGAAAATAGCGATTACATATATAGTTCAAATTATAATTTATAATATTATTAAGGTGTTAAGGAAAATATATCCTGGCTAAGATAATACTTAAATAAAATAATATTAAAATAGATACTAGTTAAATACCTCAACAAAAATTTAGCATAAACATTTTTATTTTATTTTACTTTTTTTTAACCAATTCGCCCCCAAGTAAGGCAATAATGCTACTAAGATACAGCGTGCTATTTGGAGTGAAAGAGAATGAAAAGTCTTTAGAAGGAACCGGAAATCTAATTTATTTTCAAAATATTAGGTTGGTGCAAAAATAATGACGTAATAATGTCGTTTTTTGACCTTAAAAAATACGTCAAAAAACGACATTATTACGTCATTATTTTTGCACCAACCTAATATTAAAACTTCATAAAAAATATTCTCCACATATAGGAATTTACAAAACTGTGCCATCTGAACATAATGTGTTGATTAGCTGCCTCGGCTTATACACAGACAAAAATTGATAGGTTGGTTTATATTTGGATCAGCTTATACATTAGCATATAGAGTGTCTCTTTGGTCTTCGCCCCTTCTACACAAGTATATTGTTTTATACAAGAGGAATATTTATCCTACATGTAAGGCATTGATACCCTACAATTATAATAACAATTTTCTACCTTAACATGCAATGTAAAATTGTCTAGTTGAGTGGGGGCTGATAGTCAAAGGTAGGCAACAGTCCAGTCAGTGGGCCCAGTCCACGGTGATTTGTACTCTTCTCTCCAACTCACAGAGACCAGAGTGTAGCAATACCATTTCTTTCATCTCCTAAGGCGATGAATAGATTCTTTTTCCTTTTAAGACAATTTAAAGTCCATGGTTTTTCAGGAACCTGCTTTGATGACTTTGATTGCAGATATATCTTGGTGAAAACTTGCACTTATGAAACTCATAAAAAAAATCAAAATGACAAGGTAAGAATTCTATTTTAAAGGACATTCCACATTCCATTCTTTGGTAAACTGTCAGCATGTTTATTAAATTGGCATTGCTTTTAGCTCTATAAAGAGCCAAGAAGTTCTGTACAACTAACACAAATAAATCCTATTTACTTAAGCTAGTAGCTTCTGCAAAGTCAGTTCAACCTTGAACTAAGTATCAAGCATCTGAATAATTTCCTCAAAGGTGAAGAGGAGACTTGAGGTAACAGAAATGTGGTTCTACAGAAGAATGCATAGATAGAACATTTGAGCAACAAGGAAGTTTTAAGGAAAATGGGGAACCAAAAAGATACTTTTACTTAGAATCAAAGAAAGAGGCCTTGGAGAATTTGATCTTCACAGGACATAGTAAAAGCAAGCAGGAAAGAGGGTGACATTGAGTAACCTACCTAACAAGCTTGTGTAAACAGATGGCAGATCAGAGACTGGGATGGATAATAATAGGACAAACATTTCTTAGAGGCACAAAGGATAGGAAGTTGTGAAGAACTATGACTGCATACATCCTGAAGGGATGTGGCACATAAAAGAAGTTTATATGAATAATCTGCAAGGAGTGCAAGTTCAGAATCACTATACTTGATTTAGTCAAATAAACCAACATTTAATTAGGTAGCTAATAAAAAGTTTGTTTGTTTTTGGGGTTTTTTGGGGGGGGTTGCCTAATATAATCACGTGTCAACTTTTCAAAAACTTACCTTTTTACTTGGTGGAGTTCCAGGTATGATGTCATCTTCCTCCTCTTCCTCCTCCTTTCTCACATCAGAATTCTGTTTTTCTTCATCATCTGTGTCTATGTTTGGTGCCAGTAAATTTATACATGGCTGGAATAATAAACAAGGAATATCTTGTAAGTTGGGATATTTTTAAACTTTATTTTTTTAATCATTTCACCACAAAATAATATCAAAATATATAAAAAATAAAAAAATAAAATAGAGAATATTAAATAAACAATTCAGGAGAGAGAAGAGTAAAAGAAAAAGAATCAACAAAATCATAGATAATGATTGACACAGCATTTAAAATTGACTGGAAGGAGCCGAAGGAGAGTTCTACCAGTGAGGAGAGCAACAGAAGAAACTCTTAGAATTTCAACTGTAAAATGATGAGCCCTTGTTGCCAGTATAGTATTGTGCTTAAATTCATAAAGTCTGGGTATCATAGAGTAAAGTTTATCAGAACAATTACCATGAAAATATTTATAGAAAAGGCAAAGGGAAGCTACATTATTGTGATGGTAAAGTGACTGAAGCTGAGATGCAAGATCAGGACCAATAACATAGCAAATTCTTCTTTGGATTTTATCAAGAATCTATAAATATATAGCAGGAGTACCAGACCAGATGAGGCAGCAGTAAGTAAAGCAAGGATAAATGGTAGATGTATAAATATCTAAGACAGATTCTGGTGAGAAAACTTGTCTAGCTTGACACAGGGAACCAAATTTCCTAGCAGCTGACTTTGCAGTTGATTCCACTTCATGTCAACAGAAAATGTGAGTCCAAGAAGGTGCAATGAATCAGTTTCCTGAAGGTTAGCATCAGCCATACTGATGAAAGGTAAAAATAGTTCTCTCAGACAATTAAGAGAGTAGTTCCAGTATCTGTCTATATTTCTGAAATGAGGTATTATGTACACTATTCGGACTATTGTCCTCATCTTTGTCGACACATCTATTACAACGTTTCGGCTGTTGTACGCTCCGGCCTTCTTCAGGTTGTTGGAATGCCGAACTGAACCCTTTATTTCACTCACTGGTAAAAACATGCAATGATTACAGCAAAAATTGCAATGTGAGCACTGGTTGCTGAGGGCATTAGGTTTATAATACCTAGAAATTCATACACAGATATCCTCAAGGACACATGGCACAGTGGATAAAGGCATTGGTTAGATCCAGTGAATAGTGTGAGTTCAATAGCTGGTTAAGGCAGTGGAGAACTTAGAGAGGGGAATTAACAGGGGATGACTGATAACTGACATCATGGAACGTGGAACTAGAACAGTTTACCCCAGTGAGCGAAATAAAGGGTTCAGTTCCACATTACAACCACCTGAAGAAGGCCGGAGCATACAATGGCCAAAACGTTGTAATAAATATGGCGACAAAGATGAGGACAATAGTCCAAATAATGTAAATAGATTAGTTTCAGTTTGGAGGTGTTAAAATTAATAAGTTATTTCTTGCCCCAGTTAACAACAGAAAGTAGATAATTTTTGAGATCAGCAGCCAATTTGACTTCATCAAACCACTTTACTATTAAGACAGGAATAAATGTTTGTGCCCTCAGCATAGATACCAAGTTGAGAACTAAAGTAGATTGGATTGAAAAGTAGTGTTAATAAAAGAGGACAAATAAATTTTGTTCTTTCATCATCAGAAACACAAGTTTCTGATGATTTGTTAAAATATCAAAAACAAATTTAACAGGGGATGAAATCCCTAAATAATCTAAAATACAGTTAGTTTTTTAATCTAAAAATATTAATTAAAATATTTATTCTTTCTAAAAGAGTTTTTTCTGGATTCAGCTGCAAAAATAAAGTTGTAGGTGAACCTAATGAACAGAGTTGCAAAATCAAATATACATTAATTATACTTTACCAAAACTGGATGGAATTGAATTGCATTTGTCCCCTGATGAAAGGAGGTTGCTGGGGTAGAGTTTGACATCTTTGCACATGTACACAAAAATCACTCCTTTGTGGAGCAATGCTTAGCAAGCTGGTCTTTTTGGCCATTACTCTTGTAGAGAAGTTCATCCTCACAGAGTGATCTAAATTTCTGCCTTACACTATATTAAGCTAAGTTTGGTAAGTATATTATGTAAGTCCATAGAAATAAGTGTGTATATTTATAAATACAGATATGCATATATATATATTAAGTTTATACCCACATAAAAGTGTGTGTATAGCTTCTAAATGCCTGCTACTGGCCAGTTGTAGGCAGTTGGAAGTTATACCTCCTAGGAATAGGAGGTTCGTTTCTCTCTTCCTGCTGAAATGGCAGGCAGCATTTCCCTAAATTAGAGGATGCATGCGTAACAAAGTTGCTGATAAATTGTGTGGGTAAATTGCTGATACCCGCTGAAGAATGGATGGACAGGTCTGCTTACGAAACTCTGGAATCAGTATGCTGAAGGTAACATCAATCAGCTAAGTGACAAACTTTTACTCACATTAATCCTATATATCTATATAATGTAATGTAATGTATATTTAGGCAGCATATCTTCATTCAAGCATGTTTCATTAAATAATATGGACAGATTATGTCTATTTTTATAATAATCCTTTTTAGTTCTCTAATTACATTCTTGAAGTTGAAATTTATCAAGGTAGGCACCATATTTTTTGTTAACGCAAGTACTTTCAACCTCCTCCAATATACTACACCATGAAAATAATAAACAAACCTTCAAATTTTCAAGGCCCTCTATATCAAAAGCAACTGACCAACACTGAACAAAATTTATTATGACTATAGTAGCAATGTTTTAAAATGTATCTGAGTTGACTTGCATTTAACACCATTTTGAAATTTACCAATTTGCAATTTTACCATCACTGGTTATTGCCCTTTGATTAGGAATGCTTGTTTACAAAACATCATAACCACAACAGTTAATTTTAAAATAATTATAGCAGAGTGTGTTCATGCGTGTTTGCAAAATCCCTATCGCAATGATTACAGTTACAGGGTTTGTCTTTGCAATTCATACATGAGGATGATCTTAGAGGAAATTGAAAGTGTTTGGGTTAACAAAAAATATGGCACCTTCCTTGATGAATTTCAACTTACCATCAAGAAGATAATTGGAGAACTAGATAGGATTATTATAAAAATAAATAGACATATCTCTCTCTCTCTCTCTCTCTATATATATATATATATATATATATATACATATATAAAAATAAATAGACATATCTCTCTCTCTCTCTCTCTCTCTATATATATATATATATATATATATATTAATTCAACTACTGATCCTACCAAATTATTTTTTTTTATTGTATTTTCCAATTTATGAAGAAGTTGTTCATCAGTGTAGTGTTTTACAGCTTGTGATAGATGAATGCAGCAGAAACCCATGCGGGATACCCAAAGAAAACACAGATATCAGTTAAAGGCTTCTAGTACACACAAGTGAATGTCTGTTGATTCATACATCTTGCATATGTGCTATCTTTATTAGAAAGGAGCCTCTAGTTCCAGTGATCAATAATGTCACTACAACACAATCAGAAAGAAAATTTTGTATAAACTGTCCAAAGTTTATGTTTTATTGCTTTGATTCAAGTACCTTTGAATGTCTCAATCTTTATCCTAAACTGCTTGTTATTTGTATGGCAGGCAATATTTTGTTCGATACATCCTAACATTTTGGGGGGAAATTAATCCAAAGTGACTCATGTGTAAAATAGTTATGCAGAGCTAGACTACACAGGTCAGTTAAGTGATACATGATTGGGAAATCATGTTTCTTTTGATTCATAACTGACTAGGCAGAAGATTTTCCTGCAGTAGATTGGCGTTACTTCCTGCAGTTGACTCATTCACACCTTTCTCAAGGGTATTTGCACATAAGTGTGCAAAAAAAGATTTTTAAAAAATGGTGTGGCCAACAAAATCTTACCTGCCATACTGACAACATCACCCAGTTCTTGACAATGACTGAGATGGTTGAAAGTACTTAAACAAAAATAAAACATGAACTTTGGACTATTTATTCACAATTTTGATACTGATGTATATATCATATTCAAAAATTAGAAAAATCTAATGAAAGATTAAACAGACTTTGTCAGTTGAATTTAACAAAATTTGTTTGGATAAATTCTTACTACCTAAATATACATTATTAAGTAGTAAAAAATATTTTCTACAAGGTAGTGATGTATTGCATCCAAACACTGGGATCATCATCCTCTCTCCTTGTTCTCTTTCTCTCCCCTGGTACAAGTAGTGGCAGAGATGGCTATGAATCAAAGAAAGTTTAATGAGGCCATTTGTGTAAATTTGATTTTGGTGGACAACTCTGTGTGACAGAGAAGCCCACATACTTGGCCAGAAATGCCTCCCTTGCAGGCAAAAATTATTATTATTAAACCAGATATAACTCTATAGTTAAAAATTACCTGTACAGCTATAACAGGACTATTTGTATCTTCATCAGACTCAGGTGTTTTGTCAAGTCTGTTGTGCGTTTTACTTTGGTTGCGGCCATTTGAAACTGTCTTTTGTTGGCATTTGGAAACTGGTTTGGGGGCTGCAGGACATTGTGAACGGCTAGCACATGCTTCAACAAGACTCATTTCTTCCACTTCTGCCATTGTCATATCATCCCATTCCACAAGGATAGACTCATCTCCATTCAAATTTTTATTACTACAGGATGCCCTGACATTAAAAAAAGAGATTACAGTGTATTAAAGTTCAAGTTCTTTCAAATATATCAAATATTAAAGATAAAAAAAAAATTGCATGTGCTGTGAATACAATTGTTATATTACAAAAAAAGCCTTCATTAGGTGATGACACTGGGGTTAGTCATGGTTTGGGAGCTAAAGCATCATTATCATTAAGCAAAGGTACCTGAGCAGTACTTTATAATACCATCAAACTTTGTTGGTTTATGTGTGGTGATAGAGAAATAAATAAATATTAGTTTGGTGCAAAAATAATGACGTAATAATGTCGTTTTTTGACGTTAAAAAATATGTCATATTACGTCATTATTTTTGCACCAACCTAATAAATAACAAGACTAACATTTCTCCTTCTCTAAAAAGAGACATATAATAAAACATTGCAAGGCAAACAAAGCCATAGTTCAATCAAACAATTAGAATGTTTTGACAACCAGGATGTAAGAAAAGAAATAAACAAATAATAACAAGGAGACCAAAATTTACCCATCTCAAAAAATAGCTTGAGCAACCAATCAGAAAACTTTCAAAACCAAGATATAAGGCTGCAAGCCAATGAAAAGTAAGTGGCCTTTTCAAATCGAACCAATAGATATGTATATAAACAGATGGAAATTCAACCAGAGCATTCTTATACTGATGGGATTTAGGAGGTTATCAATTATGGATGAATTATTTATCTTACAACAACATCCATTCTCACCATATATTGGTATAATTGATTTTGGTGTATATTAGCCTTGTGTAATGATTAAAAGAAAATGCACAGATTGTTGATAAATATAAAACAAATATTTATATGCACAATATAATAATACAGAAGGATAAAGTGTAAAAGTCCTGGTGCATAAGAGAGATAGAAAGAGTCAGGGAAGATGTAAATGTATGCATATATGTATGTATCCAAATGTAGTAGCTGTCACTTGGCCACATGGTGAAGAAAGGTATGTTAGTTTTCAATGTAGCAACGATAGGTTTGCCATGTAATATCACCAGCTAGTTGTGTAAATGTCATATTTTGTCTCTGGGTATGTTATGATGACTGCAGCATCAGAGAATGGACAAAATTAATTCATCCACTGATTGAATTTCTATGTTTATATACACATCTATAGATCTGATTTGAAAAGGCCTTATATCTTGGTTGTGAAAGTTTTCTGATTGGTTGGTCAAAATAATTTTAGAGATGGCAAAATTTTGGTCTCATTATTATTATTATTTGGTTATTTCTTTTCTTACATCCTGGTTGTGAAAGCTTTTTGATTCTTTGGTTAAACTATAGTTTTTTACCTGGCAATTTTTATTATTTGTCTAATTTACAGATGGGAAAATTTTAGTCTTGCTTCAGACCAGTTTTGACACATTTAAAGTTTATGTTAAAATTAAGATTTTCATGCTTAATACTTCTTACCTTGTTTTATTTTGGGAAGTTGATTGTCTGGCAGAAGGTGGCACTTGACTGTTGGAGCAATTATCATCAGCTAAAGTGGCCAATACAAATGTTGCTTCAAGCATCCCTTCACTGCTGATCAGATAAGACATTGGTCTAACACAAATAAAAGATAAATTGTTTCATAATTATTGAATTTTCAAGGATTCAATAGAATTGCGAACACAGTTACTAATAAAAGTTGCTAATGTTACAATTCTGCTAATGTTTACATAAAAATAATAATAAATTCAGAATTACAAAATAAAATTAACAGAATTACAGAAGGAAAATAAGAACAGTTTGATTACTTACTTTCCAGGAGTATCAAAATTAATCTTTACTGGGAGATTGGTAACTTCAACAAATGATGATATAGCCTACAAGAACAAACAAGTGAATCAATATATGGTAATACTAATGATAATATTAACTATTTTCTTATAATGAAGCAGACAGTGTTACTTTCGGTAGAAATTTATCAAATCTTTCTATTAAAACAACTTTTCAGTAAAATAGGTGTGCAGTAACTATTATTGCTCTTTTCAATATGGATGGGGATTTTCTTCCTAAACTTTTGCTTGAGGTTGTGTGGAATATCAACATCTTGATTATTATTTTCTCTTCTAGTTACATATGCTACCTATTTTAGTTGTTGAAAGTCTTTGAGTGATGTGGTTTCTATTATTTGGTACAGTTCTTTGTGATTCTGTAGCACTAGTTCACAAGGTTTGATGATCCTTGCTAAGACCTACACGCTTTATTGACTTGAAGCTATTTTTAACCGTTGATCTGAAATATCAGTTGTATACAGCTGAAAGTTTAGATACTTCTGAATAAGTTTTTGAAAATTTTGAGATGAAGGGAGTAAAAAAAGACTCTCACTGTAAGAACCTGCTGATATTTTTTTATGGGCTGTGATTGGACAGTTCAAATGTCAACCGTCCCCTTTGAAGGAGAAGGGAGAACTACTACCGGACAGTAGCAGGCAGCTGGAAGCTATACCTCTTAGGAATAGGAGGTTCGTTTCTCTCTCTCTACTGAAATGGCACACAGCGTTTCCTAAATTAAAGGATGTATGGGTAACAAAATTGCTGAAGGGAAGTTTCCCTTTAAGTCTTCATAGAAAGTTTAAAAAGAAGTCCTTTCGAAGAAGCCCCAGGAAAGAGCTGGACATTACAAAGTTTACTGTAAAGAAAGAACTGCAAAGTCCCTAAGTCTTGTTTGGGGCTAAATGCATTTACAGTGAAAAAGAAGCAGCAAACATGTACTGTTACAAGAAGTTGTTTTACCACATGTTTTAAGGAAGTTTTCCCCTTCCTTGGCCATATAGTAAAAGAAAGATGAACTTTCCATTTGGACAGGAAGAAAACAAGAAGAAAAAAAAAAGGGAGATTGGTCACCAAAGAAAGAAAAGAAAAATATATAAAGAAAAGAACTTTTGAATTTTGAAAGGACAGAAACTGTAGAGCAAAGGCCCTTTTTTGTTATCATTTACACAGAAGGTGGGCTCAATCTTTTTATTATTTTGTTTTGTACATTGTAACTTTTAAAGTTTTATTATCCTGGTATTTTTTTTATATTTTGTTAGTCAGAGAATAGATTATCCTATTCTCAGCAAAAAGGGTCAAATTTTTGCATGCACCCTTGTTTAGCTAGTTATTAATAAAGATTTTTCCTTGTATAATTGAATTGGATTTGCATTCTTCTTTTTTTTATTTGTTATTGCTTTGGGCAGTAGTGGAAATAGTATTGCATCAGGTTTTATTTTCTGAAAGAAAAGAAAATTTCTGAATAAGTTTGGTGTTATGTTTGACCTCCACATGAAAGTCTCAGTCTGATTAAATTATTGTTTGAATCAAATTTTTAGGTTAATGTTTTGATTTTCTAGCAATTTGCTGTGTTGTGTTTGTACCTCTGTATTTACCAGTAAGATGAGTAATATTTTTATACACCTAAAATTTACTAATCCTACTCTTAAAAATTAAACTACTACTTAAGGAGTCATTAATTGCTACCTACTTATGAAAAGTAAGCAGAATGCTTCCTATGCTCAACTAAAAACTTATGGACAGTGATGTCACAAGTTATCTTACTATTCCTAAATCTATTAATGATTCTGTTGACCATAGAACATTCAATAACCATAAAGTCAAACTTTTAATAAGGCTTAACTATATTTTCTAAAACCAGTATTTAGCCATATACAAATTCATGTAAATTTTTTAACAATCAGGTAATTGAAAAATATAAGTAACATAGTTTCAGTTTTTTTAAAGCAGGTTTTTGGAACATTTCCCAAGTGATGTTTGCTGTATCTAGTCTGAAAGTAGATATTCTCAGGATTTCAGAACTGGTCTAATTTGGCTCTAATTCCAAGTATTTGTCAAGTTATGATCATTTGAAGATAATCAAAACTTACACATGTTTAATCATTTACATTTTGATGATCAGTTTTGGATGGTTGCTTTTTTCTTCCTCTTTTTATTAGGAAAGTCATTGAAATCTTGTTGAAATGAATAAGTAACCAGCTTTAACTTGACGCACTTTCTCAAAAATGACCTATTTCCGATTCAGTCAAATTAACAAAATTTTTTTGCCTACTTTTTTGTCTCTGACCTCCAATTTCAAATAACACTAAAAAAAATAAATAAATAAAAAATAAGACAAAAATTATTTTCATTTTTCCCAAATATTAAAACAATTAAAATTTGCAAAATATAAGAAATTGTTCTTCAGAGGATTTTTAAAATGTACTTAGTTCCTTTCATACTTGGCTTATGGCCACATCACATTGAAACACCGGTTTCTATATGATCACCAAAGTTAAGCAACGTCGAACCTGGTTAATACGTCAATGGGTGACAGCTTAGGAATATCAGGTACTGTAAGCTTATATGTGAAGGTGATGTAATGAATAATGGCTTGGAATTGTTATTTGGAGAGCTAAATTCCAATTCCTGGTGGGTTTGTTATATTCACTTACACACAATTACTCTTGGGAAAAGTATGAATCTATCTCTGGGTTAATTAGTAAGATTTGTATGACCGAATTATTATGATCTCAAAAAAAAAAAATTTGTACAATCTAAAAATATTTTCTGGCTTTAAATAATCTGCAAAGGCTTGATAAGTCATAGAAAATGAATGACTCAAGGTTTGGGTATATTGGTCTTGTTCAAAGAATTGATAATGCTTAATTATGCATTTTCCCCCAGAAACTGTAACTAAAGTTCGCTCAATATAGATGCAGTATAAAATGCAGGTTGGCTCTGTGTGTTCAACAGGTGCCTGTTGGAGGGTCTGGCTAGCTACCCGGGCAGAAAAGTGTGCTCAAAAACAAATACCATATATACTTTGGTTTAGTTTGAGTTTTTATGATCATTTTTTTTTATGCAAAATATAGAGAGTTGCACTGTACACAGATAATGTTTTTGAAGAGGTTTAAAATCATGCAAAAAAATCAGGGGTCACACTATACATAAAGTCGCCTTATACACAAGCATATATGATAATAGCCAGCCATTCACACAATATATATATATATATATATATATATATATATATATATATATATACGCACACACTCACAGAAAGTTTGATGGATAAATTGTCATTTAAATTATGCAGAAATAAAAATAACAATGACATTTCATTTTAATAGATATATTTACCAAAATTACACAAAAATATATTGAAATATTAAAGAGTAAATTTATTCAATAAAAATGCCATTGGTTTCAACCATGGCCTCCAGATGAATTTGGAATTTCCAGCAATTCTTCTGGAGAGTCTCCTTGATTAAGTTGGTGAATGCTGCCATAATCCTTGCCTTCAATTCATCTTTAGTATTACAAGGAGTTTAAAGAAAATGTCCCCTCTGTCTGGGTCCAAACCTGCATCCCCCTTTGTAGAGAAAACTACTGTCTGATCTGGCACTCTTTCAACCACTCAGCCAAAACTTGCTGGCCTCTCAAGTTCTCTGTTGATCAGGGAAAGTGGTCAGTATATTGATAACTCCATTTATACTTGTCCAATTTGTGAGATGCTTTTCTATACTTGGATCAGTTGGATCAGCCTCTTTAATTTTTCTCAGCACCCACATAAAAAGTTGTCTGCTTTGTTATATGAGAAAATTAAATGAAATTAATAAATAAAGTAATAATAATGAATAATAAAAACAAAACAAAAAATGCATCTTCCCATGATGCTAGTAATAAAGGAATTGGAAATTTTATTATCCCACTTGGCTTCATCAAACCCCCGTTAGATGGCATTGTTTAAATCTATAAAGAGACGTTTCCTCCTTCTCTCTTTTTCTCCCTGTTGCTCTGAGATGTAGCAGAAGAAAAGACATCCCTGCTAGGACATGTTCGTTTACATGGTCCATTGACAACTAAACTCTCTTACCACTTTCCAACACATGGTGTTCTCATGTGTCTTCCAAAACTTCCACCTATGAAGTAAATCACCCTTTTCTTTGGTCATTCCAACTCAGTGCAAGGCTGACTTGAGCTCAACCATTATAACGATGCTTCTGGACCAAAAAGAAAACTGACACACCTAAGAGACGTTGAGAACTTTGTTTTACTATTTTATATAAAAAAGAGAATAAACTGTATATAGTAGAAACCCAAATTGTTGTATGCTTTTTAATTATTTACATGTGAACACACACACACACCTAAAACATACACAACATGTAACCATTAAATTCCATAGTTATTATAATAAATAATGATGAACAAACAAAAATATTTTTTGGAGAATTTTGGTAAATCTTGAACTAAAGAACCAAATTCTGAAATATTCATAAAAGAATCTTACTCTGAGTTCTTTTAAACAGAATGTAATCTCTGTGTTAATTCCAATATCACAGGCATTAAACTCATCAAGATGGAGTTTCACTTCAGTGATCATCTGTTTCTTTGAATCTAGAAACACAAATAGACAGACAAAACAGAAGATAGATGTGATTATATCAAAAAGAGATAAATTTATTTAAAACATATACAATAATAAAAAAAAAAATGAAATATTTGCCACACTAAATTTCCAATCACCCACCATTTTCTGTTCAGTGGCTCATTGCTCACCCAACAGTTGATATCATCCAGGTTGGGAAACCCTGTTAGAGTTTAATAGATGTGTAATTGCTATTGAAGTTGGAAAAAAATCATCTTTAAGAAGGATACACAGGCTCCAACTTCATAAAAACAAAGGCTGGTCTTAAAAATATGATCACTCTAAATCATTTATGATCATAGACATATTACACAATACCATTTTTATGACAAATTACTTATTATTTTCCTTGTTTTAGTCCAAACATATAGAATGGTGACAAATCTAATGACAAAGTACTAATTTTCATTTGACCTATGCTAACTTTAGTAAATATCTATAAATCATTAATTTTAGAGGAGTTCTTCTTACCATATTCATCAAAATAATTCTTGAAAGAGATTTTCTCAGATGATACAACCAATGTTACTTCTTCTTGGTTATTTTGGAAATGAATAACTGCCTCACACAACATCCTAAAGAAAAGGCAAAAACATTTTGTGGAAATATCATTTTTCATGTATTAATCTGTGTTGGTTTTAATGATTTTTACACCAAAATCAATAAATAAAATACATTACTTATTGATTTTTTTCAATCTTGACATTGTTCACTAGTTAATTCTCCAGTCATTGTTAAGTGTATACTTTTTTAATTGTTTAACTATTTGAAACATTATTTTGTTACCGACATCATATGAAATTAAATTGTATAGGGTGCATCTTCTATGTGACATATCCCTTCAGAATATGGACAATCATGGCTCTCCACAATTTCCTATCCTTTGCAGCTCTTAGTAAAATGTCTTTTTGCTATCTCTCCTAATCACTGTTCTGCCAACCATTTATACAAGCTTGTTAGGTAGGTTATTAGCTGCTTTTCTCTATCTCTCTTGCCTTCAATGTCTTGTGAGTGCTAAATTTACTAAGCCCTCTTTTCAGTGTGTAGATAGGTATTCTATAAAATGTTTAGCATTTTTGGCATAAGATGAAATAGGCTTATTTCATTTTAACCTTTACTTTAGAAAGGGATTTTAATAGAATGACTGAGTATTCAATATAATAATGTCTAGCATATTTTTTGAAAAAACATAATAGACAGCAAGGGAATACTTCTTCTATGGCATCCATGTGTCTGAAGCTCAGGTCACACTTGTTCTACATAGACATATTATACCTTTTGGGAATCAGGATGATCCCTAGATTAAAAATCTGCCCTTCATCTGATGCTTGAACATCCAGCATTATGGTTTGTGTCCAGATGAGGAGATAACAGTTAAAAATTCATATCTGTCTTCTATCTTCTTCTATTTTATTTTATCTATCTTCTAAATTAATAAATGGCAAATTCTGTCTGTCCATCTGTGTGTTTGAAACACCTTTAATTTGGGCCACACTTGTTCTACATAGACATATTACACTTTTGGGGGAATCAGTTTTTAGTTTTGGGCCACAGTCCCAATTTGCCATCTGCAGTAACTAGCTTAAAAGTCCTTAAAAGCTAGTTATTAATAAAGTGAAACCAAAATTTAAAAATGAAGTGTGATAAAATGTTACACTGGTACCTGAAACAAACTAAATAAAAATATTGTTTAAAGTTAGTTATTAATGTATAACAGACTTTATTAAATAGACAGCAAGGGAACACTTTGTTAATAAGGTGAAACTTAAATTAAAAAAAGGTATGAATCCATCTCTTCTCTCCCAATCTATGGGTTAATTAGTAGGGCAGACTAAGCTCTTCAGCCTTGATTGGCAACCAGTCAAGGAGAAGGACAACTCTGAATTCAAAACCGATTGGGAATGGGGCTAACCTACATGCTACAAAAACCATAGCAGCAATACCTAGTATGTTGAGAGCTGTGGGCCCTTGGAGTCTACAACACTTTAGAGAATGATTCATTTGTTATAGCAGTCTAAATTTGAATGAGGGTCTCAACTGCAGAGTATGGTGTTCTTAACACAAAACCAGTTCGTGTTCAAAGATTTTGTTTTTTGTCTTTCATTTTACTTTTATTGACAATCTTGCTATGTTCCCACACTTCCTAACTCACAAAATCTTTCAACACTAATACCATCCCCACCCCTGGTCTTATAACCCTTTTTCCTCTATGTTCAACATTTCACTCTCCTTCTACCCACCACCAATCACAATTTTTAAATCTAAGGTTATTTTTACATAAAGTTTTGTACAGTGAGAAATCAAACAGGGAACGGATTTTTTCTAACAATTCAACTCTACCCACTTCAAGAACTAATGTTGGATAGTTTCCACCATCCCTCTGTTTATTTCTCACATGATAAAGAACACATGCATGTTCAAAAATTCTGAACTCGGAACCTCAATCTTCGTGCTTCATTTTTGTCACCTGGTTAATATTAATAAATGTATTTTGTACTGGTTTCATCGGTACCCTTTTGTTTGACTTTGTTTTATTGACAAACTTATTACTCTATTTCATAAACTATATGAAGCATACATGAACTCCTTTTTCTAATTATATATAAATTCAAAACCAGGTCGGCAATGACTGGCCACTAGAATTAGTTTCATGTATTTGCACACAATCATCAATGACTTGTAATAAGATGAATACCACTGGGCAAGTTCAATTTGACAATCAAACCAAACCATCCATTTTGCCATTTTAGATCTTGGATGGATGATCTTACCCTCCCTCCCACTATGCGGGTTTGGTTTGCTTGTCAAATTGAACTTGCTCGGTGGCATATGGAGTATTCATCCTATTACAAGTCATTGGCTACCTGATGATTGTGTGCAAACACATGAAACTAATAGTAGTGGCCAGTCATTGTCAACCTGGTTTTGAATTAATATTCAAAAGCTCTGCCATTTCTTGTCGCATGGAGCACTTTTATGCCAGAAGGCTGTTATTGGGCAGAGTCTATTCAGAGATGCTCATTTAAACTCTGTGTGTGTGTGTATATATATATATATATATATATATATATATATATATATATATATATATATACATATATATATATATATAAGGCAAAAATCCCAAATCACAGAGCATCTAATGAAGAAACACATTAGCAATGATTCGTGACAATAACATAAACCATCACTGTAACTGAAGCTCAGCCAACATGTCAGCATTGGCCAGTTCAGTATTTATTTTATCAAGAAGACATTTCTTACTTGCTAGGTGCAATAAGACAATTTTCACAGTTGTCACTGTTAAAAACAGCTTTCAGTGACTCGCATTCAATAAATGTAAGATTGTGTGTCTTTACAATGCCTGTAAGAAAAAGAAAATCACATTAATACTTGGAATTAGTAACAAAATAAATATTTTATAAACTCTGCAAGTCAGATCAGGGTTGAAATAAGTGAAAGAAATAATCAAATTATTGGAAAAAAAATGGAAAACTTACTTAACTGAGAAAAATAAACAAATATGATAGATGAAATAAAAAAACCAAATATTTGACAGATTTTTTAAAAAAATTAACCAATCATATTAGTGACTAACCATGTCTGCAATACATTTTGAACACAAGCCTGTCATCTTTCATGTTTAAAGAAATCTTGCATTTTTCCACAGTTTTCTCAATGGTTGCTACAGATTTGAAGATATTCAAACATGACTGGAAAGAGAAAAAAAATGGTCGATAGAGATTTGAAGATATTCAAGTTTAGCGTTAACTATTATCTTCCCCACATATCTGCATAAATTGTGCCTCTTACTCTGTAACCCTCTACCTCAAGTGGCATCTGGGCTTAGTACAGAGTCAACATCAATGTAAAAAAACACAAAAACAATATGAATTGTTTAAAAAGAAAAGAAAAAAAAGTTCTAAATCTATGCCTAATTTTCCTTCTATCAAAGTTTGAAACTAAATTAACTATGTGGACATATATTCACATGTGTAAGGAGTTTTGAAATATTAACTTTTTTCCAATGGTTTAAAAATATGTCTTAAGTTAGAACTCATTCGAAGGAAGCAAAATATATTTGCATGTGTGTGTTTTCCTAAGCAAAGGGCATATCTTTCTGCAGAACTATAGTCTATTAATCTCTAAGCAATAAAAGTAAAAAATCTATTGATATACTTACAGACATTGCTATCTTACATCGAGGTGATTCATTTTCATCATTTTGAAATGTTGTTTCATTATCTGATGGTCGGTGGTATTTATCAAAAAATTTCGGGTCAAACAAAAATAAACCAAATGCTGATCTGGAAGAGTTGACAGTTTTGAACGCAAACTAAAATGAATATAAAAAAGTATGAATAAAAGTTTCAAGAAATAAAGAACATTTTTGAAAATTTGTCAAGAAAACAAGATAAGGCAAAGAAACAAATTTTATATTTCTTTTGGTTGCATCTACAATTCACAATTTTAAGAATGAAAGACAATTGAAATGTTTAAAATTGAAAGAGAAAAAATATGGAATGTTCTTAATTTCTTTACACTATTTACATTATTCAGACTGTTGTCCTTATCTTTATTGCCATATTCACATTTTGGCTATTGTACACTCTGACCTTCTTTAGGTGATATATGTTGGAATTTTGGTTGAAACATTGTGAATATGGCAATAAAGATGAAGACAACAGTCCAAACAATGTAAATAGTGTAAATAGTTACAATAACTCATCTCAGAAATATAAACAGTTCTTAATTTCTTGTTTTATAAACATAAACAATGGAAAAGATGCATATTCGCTATGTTTGTATTTTATAATACGATATTAATGTGTGAATATTACATGCATTAATATTGGATACAGTTAAGTAAAACATCAGTTTTATCAAAATCATGCTTATTTTAAATACAGCTGTGTTTTTTGACTACAGTAAATAAAAGGATATATAGTTTGGTCATTAGCATAGCCAGGGCCAACAGTACATACACTAATTTTATATCTTGTGTATGATGCAACCCTCTTAAAATTAGCTTAAAAATTAGGTCTTCAAAAGTTGCATGATACATTAGTATATATGATACATTCTTATGAAAATTCAAAGAAGAATGCATCTGGCAGTTACTTTCCCACTGCTGTAGCATAGCTTCCCTGTGCCTTTTCTATAATTACTTTCATGGTAATTGTTCTGATAAATTTTTCTCTATGGTACTTATACTTTATGAGTTTAAGCACAGTACTAGATTGGTGGCAAAGTCTCATTATGTTACAGTTGAAATAGATAGATGTAACCATAAGTTCTATGCTAACAGTTTATTCTATTGCACTTCTTGCTTGTGGAACACTCTTTTTGGCTTCTTACTTCCCAGTCAACTTTAATCTTCAAAAATTTAAATGCAAGGTCAATCATTATCTTCTGCCTTCTTTATTCTCATCCTTTTATTATTCTCTCTCCTTAAACCTTTGAACCCTGACCACCACTTTACTGGTGGTAGAGAAAAATGACTTAATGCCCAGTCACCGGTTGGATGGTGGGTAAACACTTGCATTCTGTTTTGCTATTGGTTGTCTTATTTTGAAGACCCAATCAGAAAAGCTGTAATATTCTGATGTCATCGAACATTATACCAACATGTCCTTGCCTTTTCATTGTGCTTTGTGCATGTGTTTAGGATAAAAAAAAAGTTTGTTGTTACCATATAGCATTCAGAATCTCAACCTGGATCATCAGGGAAGCAATCAGGGACAAAACATGTGAGAAAAGAACTCTACACAGTACAGCAGGTAATTGATATGCTTCATGATTCATTGGAGACAAAGACTACCCTGTCCAGGCTGTGAAGTCTTCAGTCTGCTGCACAACATGCCAGGGCTTCTTGTGCATCAAGAGAGGCAACACCTGCTGGGTAGATTGGCACACAACGAAACAATTCTGACGATAAAGTGAAGGCATGCAATCATACTCTCTCTCCGCTTATATTTTATGTAACTATTTTTATATCTACCGTGAAACATTACATAACAATTATTTGCAAATTTTGAATCAGGAGCTCAGGCAGAAGCGTTAAAATTGTTCAGGAATGCAGGGCTCAATGGGTTAATAGTGTTTTTTTTTTCTTATTCTCTAACACTCAGTATCCCCTTGTATCTTAGTGGCAATATTGCCTTGCTTGGGATGAAATGATTTGAAAAAAAAAAAAAAGGTAGCTGTTCCAAATAAAATTCTCTTTCCTTTTGTGGAAGATCAAGAAATTATAAATCAGAATATTGTATTTTCATGCTTCATCTTAAATCAAATGTTTAAATATAAATTAAATCTTTACAAATAAAACCTAAATTCTTTATAATCATTACTCAGTGTATTGTTTATTTAACTGCCAATAGAATTTGAAATCTGATCACTACATTTTGTGCTATATCATGTCAGTACCAATAGTTAATAGATACTGACTAGAAAAATAATTTCATGTTTCTTTCAATTTACTAGTCAGATTTATAGAAATTTCATTATATATCAGCAGTTTAACTAAAGAATATAAGTTAATATATTTTAATAATGATCTTCTATGTGCTGTTTCACATGAGGTCATGGTGGATCATGGCTCTCCACAATTTCCTATTCCTTTTACTAATACAGAAAACAAATCATTATTTGTAGTTTTTTTTCCATTTATGAATTTACATATCATGAAAAAAAAAACTATTACTTTTAATTTTAAATTAACTCAAAAGAATATACTGCATAAAAAATATTTTTTTCTGTCTTGTAATTTTTTTTTTGCTCACCTTTGCTACTTTCAAATTTTTATATTTTACAATTCTTTAGCAGTGTATAAAGAAACATAATATTGTCTATGGCTAAATACGGGTTGTGACAAACATATTTTAATATTGTCAAGAGTTTGATATTTAAATTTCATTTATTGCCACTGAATACAACAGAAAAAAAATAAATTTAAGCCACCCACCAACACCAATTGATACCAGAAAGTAAATTATTGCAAACAGTGCAAGAGAAACACTACAATTATAACTTTCTTTGCTATATTTTATTGCTTGACCATTTTTATAGTTTCAAAAAAGAAAAAGAAATCTGTAAACAATATAGCAACTATAAAATTGAAGATAGTCTGAACTTAACCTTTAATATTTTATTAGAGTTGCTTGCATATTGAAAATATATAGTGAAAATAAGCAAGATAATAAAATAATTTTGTTTCATATATTTGTAATGTATATTATATGATTATTATGATTAATATTTCTATAAAGTTATTAAATGTTAAAGAAATTTTCTAAAAGAATTTATCAGAAATATATGGTCAGTTAAAAAAAAAGAATACTCCAAAATGTCAAAAGTTGGAAATATTTTCAAATGATCATTTATACTCACCCCATTTTCTAGAGGTTCAATATACAACTCTTCTCCAATCTTTGCAAGAGAATGGATGGCTCGGGCAAAGACTGCAAATATATTAACATTAATGGAAAAAAGAAGACATCAAAAGTTCATTTTATATTGTAACAGGAAATGACACCATGATCTGTTATATTTTTAAACTTTTGGCAGTATTATAGCTTCATCAGAGAATGATAGAATTAATAAAAGTGAATTTATAAATGTTTCCTATTTGTTCTTTATCTTATTATTCCATTGTATATATATATATATATATATATATATATATATTATATTAATAAAAAGAATGAACAGTAAGATATATAATCCGGTGTTCTTATAGATATTTTATTTTTACAAAATAGTGCTCAATGTAAATTTACAGAGCATTAATATTATAAATTAATAGACTTAAAATATAGTTTTTCGCTACACAGTTCCAACCATGTTTCAAAAATGGAAGCTAAAAGTCCCGAATTTAATTTTGTAATTAAATTAAAGACATTAGTTCCGTTTCATTCTCAAGCGAATTTTGAAGTAACTTTAAAAATTACTGGGTTTTAAATACACAGCTAAAACAAAATTCATGTTTCCAAGGATACAGATAAATCTATTTTGCTAGACTAGGGGTGTCTGGGTGTTCAATATGTCTATATTTTAATGTATCAGTTATTGTTACGTTTTGGTAGTGGGTAGGGATGTATTTTTCAATGAAATAAATCTAACATCCGTTAAAACTTAAAAGCGTGTCGTCTGGATTTTTTTTTTTTTTTTTTTTTGTTAACGGCTAAAATTCTTCGGCCTTTTTTTCGTTCGTATATTTAAAGATTTTTGTGAGGTGTCTACGTCAGAATACTTTTTATTTAACTACGATTTGAAATATTTTTACTTTTAATTTTTTATACTCTTTTGTGGATCAGTTTTAATATTTTATATATTATTAGAATCTACTTGGATTACTTACCCATAGATTTATTGATATAACACACACACACACGCACACAAAGGATATTTCATAAATGTAATTACAAAATTTCAAATTAATTCTACTTCTAAATTTTTGGTCATTACATTATTGCTTATTCACCGAATAACATATACTACTTGTTTTTTCAAAGTGTTTTAGTATTTACTGGCAACAATGTCTATAGAAATTAAAAGAAACTATATAATTGAGAAGCATGAAAACACACACTCCTCCTGAGATTTTTAAAGCTGGAAAACAATTTATAATCAAAAGAATGTTTATGAAAAGGACAATCAATTGATACAACTAGTTTTCCTCCATCAAAGATAGACAAAGACCAGGATGTCCTCACACCCCTACAATGCCAAAACTCATTAAATGTGCATGAAAAAAAATCAGGTGTGATCCAAGAAGTTCAATGAGAAAATTAGCTAAGAAGGCCAGAAAATCAAAAAGAACCATGTGGAGGCTATGTTGAAATGCTCTAGAGATGTCGCCCCTACAAGATAACCAAAAGACGCAGCAGTGACAATGAAAAAGAAACTTCGAAGAAGTTAGCAGTTGCTGAAACAGATTTGTGATGGCATGATACAAAACATCATTTTCACTGATGAGAAACTATTCACTGTTGAACAGATTTTAATCATCAAAATGATTGTGTTCTTTCAAGAAGTCATAAGTTAATTCTTGCCACATCAGGAAAATGCCTCAGAACCTAAAAACCGAGATCAGTTATGGTTTGGAAATCCATTTCAGAAAGAGGAAAGTCTGCTCTTGTTTTCATGCCACAAGAGGTAAAGATCAACAAGGAAGTGTACAAAGAGGTCATCTTGGAAGGTGTACTCAAGATGTGGTGCAACTGGACACTTCAACAAGACAGAGCATCAAGCGATAATGCTTGTGTAACACAGCAGTGGTGCAAAGACAATTATCCTGGTTTTATCACCAAGAATATTTTCTACAAAGACCAAATGCATGTCAACTACAAACTAGATGAATCTTCATTTAGAAATATCATAAAGAAATATACTACCCCAATGGACCAAACAAAAAAAATTATCTACTACAAAAAATTTAAAACAGCTAACCTTATCCTCAAAAAAACAACACACCCACAAAATCAAAATTACAACGAACAAACATTATTTATGAGTTTAAATATCCCTTAAGGAACTGTATTCCTGATCAAACTGAACTCATAAATAATTACACTGGTCACACTACTACATGCCTATCCAGATGCCTTATGTTACACCTATCCGCCCACAGCTCCATCAGAACTCATTTAAACACACACACAAACTTACCAGACTCCATCTGAAATGTACTAGCAGAAAAAACCTCATCCACATATAAAAAAAGATTAAAAATAATGGAAACCTTAATAAAAAAAAAGCAAAAAAAGCATCCAGTTAAAAAGTAAAAATAAAATCAGCCTTGATAATGGGTAAAAGTATAGCTGAAAGTGCTTGGAATTACAGAACATTTAGACAGTTTCTAAACACTCTGTGTCCAGAAAAGAAACACTTGAAAAATTAAATAAAAGCTTAATCACAGTACCTTGTCCATTGTCTTTAATGAAGCATTATATAGTCTGATCCTAGGTGGAAGTTGGATGGAGTAAAGAAACAAATTAGACACTGGTCTGTAGAAATGACCAAAGATTTATTTTCATTTACAAAATATGAAAATGTCTCTGGTAAGTCATGTAGCATTCGAATGTACATTGTACAAGGTGGGAAATGAAAGTGTAAAAAAAAGAATATGCTTAAACCAGCTGACTGCTTGTTGGCTTTCATTTGGAGCTTGTCGTGTTCATAGTGGAGTCCATTCTCTTTCTGTGTTAATAAGAGGTTGTTTTCACAGCCTAATGGTCAGACAGGCAGTCAGCCATGGTCTTGGGTAGCCTCTATGGTTAGCATGTGTGTGTAAGTCTCTCTATGCTCTCTCTCTCCAGCTTCTCTTATAGCCTATATAAGGGAAATGCACGAACATAGTTGTAGACATCTGTGGCAAGCAAGAGTCGTGTTGATAATGGTCAGCACTCTGGTATATATGTGTTTGTTTTAAAATTTATTTTGAGTGGAGTGCAGCATATTTATGATTTAGCTAGATGAAAATTGGTTTGTAGTTAGAGATATATGTTTTCTAATAATTGTATACATTTGGCTTTAATTTGTTATCTTTAACTATGTGTGAATTGTGTTCACACATAGTTAAAGATATTCTACTAAATATTTACTTTAACATGTTTTGCCAATGAACCAGCTTCATCAGCAAACAAATTTACATTTCACAAATGAAATATAATTCGTTTTTAGATGACACTGGTTCATCAGTGAAACACGTCAAAATAAAAATTTTCAAAATTGTCTTTACACATAAATATAAGATATATTTAAGCAGCAAGTATTCATCCAAACAAGTTTAATTAAAAAAACTTATATGGTCTGTTTAATATTTTTTATTGTATTTTTCCAATTTCTGAATAAAGTGTTGAGTATTGTGCTCAAAACTGTGGATAAACTGACTGAACTTTATACACAATTTTGACTGCACACAACACCTTATTCAGAAATTGGAAGCATACAATAAAAAATTAAACAGACCTTGTTGATCTTTTTATATATTATATAAAATAAATAACTCCTAATGAGCAAGGTACTACCTACCTAGGTTTCACCACATGGGATCATCAGAGTGAACTGGCTAAAGTGGAATTAACGAGGAACAAATTTATTGATAAAATTGCAGCTAAAACTTAAAATTAGCATAAGACACAAAACATTTGACTAAAGCAAAACAAAACAAAAACAAAACCTTTATTCTACTAACCAGGCTTTCTTATGCCTGCATCTATTAAAAATTTCTGACCTCTGGTTTAATAAAATTTTTGGTTTGATGACGGTAGCTTTTGCTAACTTCTCCATACATAATATACAGTACTTGTTGCTGGCTTTATACTTACAACACCCACTGAGTTTAAATAGATTTATATTATATATATATATATATATATATATATATATATATATATATATATATATATAAAAGTGAACATAGAAGTCAACACTTGGAGGCGACAGTCTGTTTCATGCATGAAACAGACTGTCGCCTCTAAGTGTCGACTTCTATGTTCACTTTTATATTTACACACGCTCTATCTCTGATACTTAGCACTTTATTCCATAAATATAGCACACCTTAAGACTATATTTCTTATATATATATATATATATATATATATATATATATATATATATATATAGAGAGAGAGAGAGAGAGAGAGAGATATGGAATCACTTTTCTAAAGAACATTCTGTCTTTAGTAATTAAAATTTTTCCTGGGGACATTGGTAACTTGTAATGGACATGTTATTTCCCTTATATTTTGCTTGGTTTGTAATATATATATCATATACCAGTGTTTTACTAAGTTCCATATAACAAAAGTTTCTTTTAACTCAATTTGTTGGTTTTCAAGAAAAAAGGAGACCTCAAGCACACATTTCATATAAAAATGAAAATTAGATTTGAAAATCAATTACATAGTAAAATAAATACCTACTTTCAAACTGATATTGTTTTGAAAGTAATTTTAAAATAGGTTCTGAAATGAAATACGTTTACTTTTTTTTTCTTTTTAATTTGATAATGGTTTAAAGTTTTAATGCTCAAATTTAAAAACAATATCCACACTGAGTTTTTGTACCTGAATATAGAGATCTCTTAGATTTCACTTGGTGGGGAAAATGTTAGACATTTATTTATCTCTTGGTAAATGAAAATGTGCAAAAAAATATTAATGAAAATGACAGTTTTATTGTGAACAAGACTGCTCTTTTGTTACATTCTCTCAACTGCTGAAGAGAATGGTTGCATCTTTCTTTCTTTATCTACATTTTTAAAATGAAGATGTTTGTTAATATTTTTATTTACATTAAACAACACTGCTTCTTTGCAATCTGGGTGCCACAAAAAAAAAAAAAAAAAAAAAAAGTGAAGCTATATGAGATATTATGTTTTAAATATTCGTCATTCTATATATTTTTGATCTAATCCTTTTTTAAATGAAAATCTTTTTTAAACTTTCGTTTGTATCCATTTTATTTCTGGAATAAGACTTAATTTTTTTCTATGTATAAAAGTTTTAGAAGCTTAAAAAAAGGAAAAAAGCACCGAAAATAAAGTTTCAAATTTATTTTGAAAATTAATGACACTAAATGATTTTAATTTAGTAGACAAATGATGCAGCTCAACTCAACAGCACTGTCAAAGATTGAGGACACATTTAGTCTTTAGTTTTCAGTTTCAACAATATTGCCGCGGAATTTTTGCTTTATTTATTACAAAACTGTGGGGGGAATGTTTCCTTTTTCTATGAGACTTAGTGAAAAAGAAGAAGCAAGCACAGTAATGTTAAAGATACAGAAGCAAAATTAAAGATAGTGGCAATCTTTTGTTTATGTCGAGAAATTAAAAAATTATAAGGGGAAATTACTCTCACTTGCTTAAATTACATCAGAGAGCTTGCATTTTCCATCTATGCACCAATATATTAATTTAATTATCAAAAAGAAAGGTGAGGTAATACGAGTTCTAAAAACAAAATTGAAAGTAACAAAACTTCATTTATTTTATTAGTAACAATCGAAATTATTAAATGAAATTCAATGTCAACGAAAACTTGACAAACTCTTGTAAACATGTGCTCCTTAGCTTCAGTCATTTTTCGATATCTAAGTTAAGTTTAAAATCATTAATGTTGGACCAGTTGCTTGCCATCATGACCGTACTCACAGTGGCATCAATCGAATTCATTTATTGCAGGATTACTTTTTATCGCCTATTATATACTTTCCATTCACCAGAAGCATGTTCTCGAAAGACAAGAATTGAAAGCAAAATGCGTGTTGAAGAGGTACAGAAATCAAGACACACGCACAAAAAAATAAATAATGAAACCATTTTTAAAAAAATAGAGATATTTTGTAATGTACAAAAAAGAGAGTAGTTTCCCCTTTATTTCTTGAATTTACCGACATAAAATGAAAGATCATCTTCTGAGTAATTATTATTATTAAGATAATTGCATAATTCGTTTTTCTTCTTCAGTCACTGATTGATTGAATTTAAAGAACAGAAAACATCTAGTAACTAATTGCAAACATTAATATCTATAAAAATGAAATAAAATAAAACGTGGCTAAATTTCAATACACAACTTCCATTGCTAATTAATTACCTTTGATGTTTTTACCCGGAATGATACAGTTCATATTCGGGGGGGAAAATGTTTTTTTGTTTTCTTTTTTTTTTTTTTTTTTTTTTTTCCAGCAAAAGTAATTTGCTGTCGGAAAACAAAACTTTACTCCCAACGATTTATACAAAGTACTTCCTTTGGTAGTATCAACGCTATTGAATGGTCAAATTAATTTCAATCAACCAATCACATATCGCCTACCATATCGTATTGGTGATGTGTCAGGTGCCATACTTCTTGTGGACGTTTTTACTCTTGTAACAATTATCAATTATTCATATATACGTTACTTTAAAGGATTCTTGACGTTTTGGCTGCGTGTGGAACCAATTCTTCACTGCCAATATGGTATGTTATTTTTCTTGAAGCTATAATTTTTTTTATGATATGGCGATGGAGTTATATCAAAAATTAAAATAAACCGGCGATGTTTTTAGTCACAGTGGGCGTGTTATTTTCTTTGAGTATGTCAAATTTTCCAATTCATTTTATTTTTCTGTCCGTTAATATTTCTTCTATCAACACTATATTTAATATTGTATCATTGTACTTGGAGAAATTGCCATTAAAAATTCTTGAAATACAAAAACATTTCTGAAAAACCAGTTTCGTGTTTATCTTTTCTGTTCTAATTCGCAGATTCCAAATATTTTTATCAATAAATTTTTAACAAACCTTGAATTTTTTTAAAGTTTCAATAAGTCTTATATCTGAAATACTTTTTTTGTTTAAGTATGTTTAATATTTTCTCTTAAGTTAATAATATGCTGCAAATTATACAAGTTTTAATGAACACCTGAAATGTGAGACTTTATTTCTAAATTAAAAACTAACTTCATATTTTAAGAATAAAAATGAAATTGTGCCGCATTTTTATGTTTTAACATTTTGGCCTTTTTTTTTCTCGTTTATTTTAATTACAAATTGTAGCGAGTGTCAGAATAAATCTGTCGAATATGAAAATAAATACATTATTATTGTAGCTTACACAGACACATACCTTTTCAAAATATTCTGCGGATAGGCAAATAACAGACGAAAAATTATATAATTTTTCATTTAAAAACATCTGTAACTAAAAAAGAAAAAAGGCCTTGATCTGATTTTTTACATTTACAATCTTAGCATCGAACAATATAAAAAAAATGCGAAAACAAAAAACGAAGATTAGTGGAGAAATTTCTATTTCGAAAGTATATTTTTGAAAAGAAAATTTAATTTTTACGACAGTTCAAGAATTGATAAAATTAGTATGCTGGTGCTTCGAGGAATTCTCATTATTATTGTACGTTAACGTTACTAATCAGACTAACGTGCTTGTGGTATGTTTATCATAACGTTTCGGCTGTTGTACCCTACACCCTTTTTCAGGTGTCTGTCATATTCGGAATTTGAACTTTTTTTTTTACTTTTATTTTTTTTATTTAATCTACAGAGGTCGTGTTCACTTGACATATGACCTTAGTGGCAACGCAACTACTTTGGTTTTTTAAAAGTAGGTGATGTGATACGATACCCAAGTTTAAATTTAAAATGAATTTAAAAAAATGAAATGTCTCTCCTGACGCTTTTTAATTCCAAGCTAATTAGCTGCTAATTTAATATTCTCAATTAGAAAAATTCGGTGTATTTCAAACCAAATTGATTGGAATCTTTTTTTTCTAAAATCAATAAATTCGTCCATAAAGTCTGTCAACAAACAATTCTCTTTTAGTCTTTATTAAAAAAAACTCTTTCAAAAATAAAATATACTTTTTTCTGAAGCTTTATTTGAAGAAGATTAGCTGATTTAAAGTTTAATTAATCTGAACTGAAACAACTATTGCTTCTAGTTTATCACCAAAAGCTTTTTTTTTTTTTGATATTTGATGAAATTGAAAATGCAATGCCATTATTGTGTGAAACAATCGGAGGAAGGGGGATGAGCTGCATTTATCAATAATACTTCCAAAGATGTCATACAAATTGCTTACAGTTGAGTAAAACTAAACAATTAAATTAATCCAAATTCATTATTACATGCCTTACTATGCTTGCTTACCTTGGTTGTTATTCAGTGTTTCGACTTTTGTAACTTTCAGCCTTCTTCAGGTCAATGTCTCAATTTCATTTTGGAGGTACCTTCAAAAATTTGCTAAAAAAGGAGGACATGTGATGAAAAAAATAAAAAATGGCCAAGAACCAAATTTTATCATCAAAACTTTCATGCTATATTATTAAGGGGAAAGAGCAAAGGATTTTTTCTATCCTTTTTAGAACCTTGGAAATTTTCGTTAAAAATCATTTTTTTGGCATCAACACTGGACCATAAGTTTGTATGAGAAACGTTTTTTTTTTTTTATAGTGAAATTCTTGCAAAAATCAGGTAATGGTCAGATTTTAATCAAACTTTCAGAACTTATTCAAAAATTAAATTATTTTTTTAATTTTTTTTTCTTTTCATCTGTTAGGTCCCAGGTAACGCTAAAAAAGTGGTATACCCTGGAGAAAAAAGGTCCCCAAATTGATAAAAAAAAAAATTTAACGTGTAAATGTTTATGTTAAAATTAAAGAGGAAAGACCAAGATATTTTTTAATTATTTTAAAAAAAATTTTTTTCATTTGCAGCATATTTTAAATTTAGGTTGAAAATGTTTTTTTTAAGGTCAAAAATTAGGTAATATTTAACATTACTTGTTTTTCACTGTTTTAAGTTGAAAAAAAAAAACACATTGATTTGGAAAATCATGCAAAAATCAAGTACTTGTTGGGTTTTAATGAAACTTTCAGAACTTATTCACAAATGAATGAAATTATTTTAGAAATGTTTGTCTTTTTGAAAGTCATGGTATAAATATTTTTTTTTATCTGTTACACCCCTCGAACTTAATTTTATGAAAACTTCAAAAATTTATTTTCGCAACCTGAATTTTTTTTTTTCAATTAAATGCACAAGACTCTGAAGATTCTAAATCATCGATTTTTTTTGGTAAAAAAAAAATGTGCAAAAATAAAATTGTCCAAACTTTTACCTCAATTGTAAAAATACAAAACCCAATAAAACTAAGACAATATTTAATTTAAAAAACTTTTTATGACTTTTCTGAATAACATATACTAAGGTCATTCTTAATCTGAAAAAAAAAAAAAATTTTGATGAAAAATGAATTTTTACAATAATTTTTTCTTTTTTTTCTATTTTAAATACACAAGATGACAAAAAAATGTTATATATTTTAAAATTAAGTTTCTTTACGCAACCTTATGGGAATGACATATGTTCTCTACTCCTTATAGATCCTAAATTTGAAAGCTTATTAAAATCTGACAAACGTTGATATTTTTAAAATAATTTTTTAATATTCCAAAATTGTATTTAAAATCGTCTCCAACGAAAGTATGGATGCACAGCTTTGAAATAACATCACGTGTAGTAGAGTTGTTTCCCTAGACAGAAGCAAGTTCTTTTTACTTCAGAAATTACTTTGCATTCATTCAGTTAACAACAAAGCAAAATTTGAAATCGATTGCATAGCATTTCATTATTAATTTTATTAATAAATAAAATATGTATAACTCAATTTAAAAAAAATGTTACTGTTTTTTATTTTTACTTGTAAAATTTGATTTTTTTTTTTTTCACAATTTAAATGTTATTTTCAGTGCAGAAATTTGTCTTCAAACGTAAGGTTTAAAAAAAAAAAAAAAAAAAATTGAAAGTTATCTTTTTATAAAAAAATTACTAATCAGGTTCACTTTAAATTAACACGAATTACATCACTTCTGCGCTACCGTACGATAAATTCCCTTGACGTAAGTTGTCAATATATTGACTCTCATCAATTTAACACCCTTCAATCACGCACCTAAGCAAGCAGTACGGTTGGAAATATCTATTCTCTATTAAAAAATTTTCTGCTAAAAAAAGTAAGTAATGTTTCCTTTAAATTACATTAAGTATACTTTACTCATTCTAAATTTCCTAAGATAACAAAAAAAAAAGGTGTAACTGAATTTTTTTTTGATTTTTTTTTTTTTTTTTTTTTTTTTTTTTTTTTTTTTTTACAAACTAGGGCAGAAATGTCCGATAAATCGAACTTACTAATTTTTTTTTTTTTTTTTTGATTCAAGAAAAACGAGATTTTTAAATAAAATTTTTAAAATTTATAGGAAAGATTAAAAAATCTGAAAAAATATTCAAAAAATACTTTGGTCTTCCCTCTTTAATTTTAACATAAACATTTACACGTTAAAATTTTTTTTATCAATTTGGGGACCTTTTTTCTCCAGGGTATACCACTTTTTTAGTGTTACCAGGGACAAGCCTATCCCACACTCATTTCATTTTTATGAAATTGAGAAATTCTTTTTGTCCCAATTAAATAATCCTTATATTTGTTAAGGACAAGTTCTCAGAATTTAAATCATCAAATTCTTTTTGGCCAAACAGGACCTGCAGTTGTAGAAAATCTACCCTGAATATTAAAATAAAAAATGTAATAAAATTAAGATTTTTTAATTAAAAAAAACTTAATTGCTAAACATTTTTTCTGATGAAAAGAAAAACTTTATTTTTAAATTTTAATTAAAATTTATAAACTTTTAAATCTTTTAACATTCTGTATTAATTTGTAGCAGCCAAGTGATATTGTTATTGAATTAAAACTGTATTTACTAATCACAAATAGAAAGCTCACTACAATTCAGTGACTTCCCAAACATTTTAAAAACAATTCAGTGCTTTTTTTTTTTTTTTTTCTTTGAAGCTTTATTTGAAGAAGATTAGCTGATTTAAAGTTTAATTAATCTGAACTGAAACAACTATTGCTTCTAGTTTATCACAAAAAGCTTTATTTTTATTTATTTTTTTTTTTTTATTTTTTTTTTAACACTGAGGGAGTGTTTATATGACATTGAGTAATTTATTGTTTAGGATATTTAAGTACATAACTATAAAAATTTATTTAAATAAAATGTGAATGCCTTTGTTTTTAATAATTTTTTTTAATTACCCTGTAATCTTAAAAATTTAGGTATTTTGGCTTTGTAGTCATACTTACAAAGACATTTGTTGAGGAAATGCTTTAAAATTACCAATAAATTTATTATAGATACTGTTTTATATATATATATATATATATATATATATATATATATATATATATATATATATATATATATAAATCTGTTGCTTTGGGTATCTTGAAGGCATAGGTTTGGTATATACTGGTCTTCATAAGTTGAAGTTGGTGTTTCTGGATTCATTTTTGAACCGATTCAATCTTATTAAATCACAAAATGAAAGTTATTTTGAATGCCTATTCTTTTAGTCTTTTAGATCTGTTTGCATTAATGCAGGTGTTTCTCAGGATTCTATCCTTGGACCTATGTTGGTCCTAATTTTTATAAATGACCTTCCTGATGTCACAATTATTTACTCCTGTCTTAAGTCTGAACAGTTTGCTAAGATCAGATTGGCAGCTGATCTCAAAAACGACTTACAATGCTTGTTAATTTTAAATGCCTCAAATAATGAAACTGCTCTCTTGTAATTGTCTGAGAGAACTCTTTTTACCTTTTATCAGCATGTCACTCCAGCAGAGTGACAAATTGTGCCTTCTCGGAGTAATGTTTTGTGCTTGCATGAAGTGGAAAGATTACATTGAATCATTTGATAGGAAAGGTGGTTCTCTGTGTTGTGCTAGACAAATTTTCTTGCCAGATTCTATCTTGCATGTTTATAAGTCTGCTATTTTGTTCATGCTTTTAATATTGCTGCCATATATGGCCCGGTGCTCCTGCTGTATAGGTAAAGGTTTTTGATGAAAGGTTCTAAAAAGGATAAAAAAATCCTTTGCTCTTTCCCCTTAATAATATAGCATGAAAGTTTTGATGATAAAATTTGGTTCTTGGCCATTTTTTATTTTTTTCATCACATGTCCTCCTTTTTTAGCAAATTTTTTGAAGGTACCTCCAAAGTAAAATTTTGAGACCTTGACAAGCACCTGAAGAAGGCTGAAAGTTACAAAAGTCGAAACACTGAATATAACAACCAAGTGGATTAATTTAGAGTTGTTTAGTTTACTGTAAGAAATTTGTAAGACATCTTTGGAAGTATTAATAAATGCCACTCATCCCCCTTCCTCCTATTGCATTTCATCAAATACTGTAAATTTTTAGAGTTTGTATTACAAGGAAAGTAACTGTTCCCCCCCCCACCCAAAAAAAAAGATTAATATACTTTTTGTTTGCCATTTATCCAGGTTGTAAAAACAATGCCATTTTTTTTTTTTTTTTTTTTTTTCTTACAGTGATATTCACTTTGCACAAGGCTGGGAGCCATCCGTGGTAGAGTGTGACATTTATGGGGATATGTGGGAAGACAATGATTAAACCTAGACTTCAACAAGTTAAGATTGTAGTGATTGGGAAATGTCCTCTTGAGAGTCAGTTCCACAGAACAGTGGTTTGCAGGAAGAAGCTGCTTGAGTGGGACTTGCTTTTCTCAAATGGAATACAAAGGGAATTGATGGATGGTTCATGTGTGTGGCATGGTAGGTCTTAGTCGTGATGGTTAGAACTGGTGGAACTAAGGAATGTAGTTCTTAACACTTTCTATGGAAATAGTGATAGAGCAGTAAGAGGCTTGTGATGTTTCCTCTTGTAGGCTGAAAGATATTTTTTCACTCACAAGGATGTAGACACTTTTGGACCCGTCAAGTCGAAAATGAAGAATGGGCAGTTCCTGCCCATCTGTAAGTTAATTACAAAGCTTTCAATATATTCAAATTATGGTACAATTGAAGAGGAGGAGAAAGCTAAACAAAAAATCTTGAAGAAATTGAGTAATTGGAATAGAACCAAAGCTAGATTGAGTAATTAAACTTATCGGTGTAAACAATAACCAAAAGAATGATAACTAATCATCTGTTTTACATGGGTCTATTGGCAATCTTTAACCTTTATGCCCACAAAAAAATTGAGTCACAAGAATGGTTTTTCCCTTGACACTGCTATTATTTTAATTATCTTCACTCCCTGGCAATGTTTGTTTGATGAGAATTTACAACAGAAATAATAAACACTGTTTACTTATTAGATTGTTTATTAACACTGTTTACTTATTAGATTGTTTATTAACACTGTTTACTTATTAGATTGTTTATTAACACTGTTTACTTATTAGATTGTTTATTAACACTGTTTACTTATTAGATTGTTTATTAACACTGTTTACTTATTAGATTGTTTATTAACACTGTTTACTTATTAGATTGTTTATTAACACTGTTTACTTATTAGATTGTTTATTAACACTGTTTACTTATTAGATTGTTTATTGGAATGGTTAGCAAAACAACTAATTGCCAATTGATTCAAATTTTATTAAAAGGTAATTAAGGGTTTCCTTAGTGGGTTCAGATATTTTAATAATTTAATAAATGTTTATAAATTTATGAATAAAATATTTTCATATTTATTTCTTTATAAATAGGTAAATGATAAATGTTGCATTGTATTAGTTTTTAGAATGTTGTAAATATAAAATTATTGTTGTAAATAATCTAATGTTAAGGTTTTATTGCAATTCTAATCAACGCTTTTTAAAACAAACATTGCTGAGGAGTAAAAGCAGTTAAAATAACTGTGTCAAGGGAAAAACTATCCATTTGACACACCAAAGGTTAAAGATTGCCAGTCTATCAATATACTTGTATAGAAATGAAAAGGAAATGCATTTAAATTTTCAATTATGTGCATCAGTATTTGGCAGTCTGGGCACTAGCACCCATCAGTGAGTGTTTATTATTATTGGCAGCAGTAGGTAAATATCAAGCTTTACTGGTGGGTGTTTGACTTGACACCCCTAACTTTTTCATAGTGGCAAGATTAGCTTTTACTGTAATTACCATATTTTCGCTATTAATGATACTCAGTTTGTTGCACACTTTTTATTATGATGCACTTCAGTAATATGATAATGAAATAATGACTTGAAATCATGATTTGTGGACATTTTTAATATAGATGTTCCCAACTGGATCTTTGAACCTGTGTCCCTATAGGAGGAGAGGACCATAGATCCAATGTAAAGTTGGTCTAAAGCATGTCAGATCTAGCAATGGTTCCCTCTGGCCAAGGGGTCTCCAGGTTTGAATCCTGCTGAGGAATGCATATTTTTCTTTAACAAGATTTCTCAAATATTCAGGCTGGTAGATAAAAACAAATAAATATACTGTTTAATAAATAAATGGAGTGTCTACTCAAATATGAGTATCCAATAAAAATAAACTTTAAAGTGAAATCTTTCTGCTAGATAAATAAATAAAAATCCATTACTACTTTGGAAAATGATAATGAAGCTAAAAAAAATGAAAAACAAACAAGTTTTGTGGATATGCAAAATTATTGCTACCGGGTATCTGAATGTCACCAGCCTTTGATGATTATATATTTAAATCCTGTCATTATAGTATCTTTCTGTTTTATTCAGTTTGCACTTTTTTGTTCCTTGATAGAACAATGAGAAGATGAATGAAAACAGGTCAAGTTTTTTTTTCGGCCTCTTTGTTTTTTGGTTTACTCCTTTATAGTAGCCATGAATTTTTTTTTTTTTTTTTTGTATTTTTTCTCATGTTGCTTGATTGTAATATGCTTGTTTTTATTGCAATTATTAAGTTTTTGTGCAACCCAGTAAATATTCCGAAATATGCATGTGTTATTTTATGGTATTTTATAAATATATTGAAAAAATTATATCTAAAGTATAAAATATATTTTAAGGTTGGTTAGATAGTTAAATTAGAATGAATCCTAAACTTTATCTTTACTTTCTTGGATGCAGAGTAATTTCATTTTTCAAAAAAAGAAATGCATGCCACAAAATAGCATATTTAAGACAATATGAGAACAAATGGAGTATAATTCCACTGTCTGTAACATTTAATTTAAAAGAGGGCTCAATACAAAGTAGAACTAAATATGGTTAATCATGGTGAATCCCACAAGCCTATGTTTAATTCTGATTTATTTTATTTTTTGTTTTTCTCGAGAAAAAAAGAGGAAGTATTCTGTTTTTTGAAATTTAAAATAATCATTCACTCGCCAGTAGTTTACCATCGCCTGAGGAGACACATTTGTAGTATTGAAACGTAATTGTGTAGTGATTTTTAACATGTTTTTGTTTTAATATCCTAAAATAAATCATATAGCTGCAAGAATTCATTGAAATAAGTTTTATTAAAATCAACCTACAATGTTTGTCTTTAATTTTTCAAGGTTGTGTATTTATTACACATCTAAATTGAATTTATGGAGAAATTTTATATTTATTTTTATACTTTCAACTACCTATAGTCATTATCTGGTATATTAATGTTAAACTTTATCCTGACATTTTAGGAATATGGCACATTTTGAATTTAAATATGCATGTAGACAAGTGAATATTTTTAATTAGTTTATTGGGGTCACAAAACTTAACAGTGCCCAAAAACAAACATTACATTTTCTAAAACACGTTTTATAATGTATTTGTCTATATTTCTGAGATGAGGTATTACGTACACTATTTACATTATTCGGACTATTGTCCTCATCTTTGTCGCCATGTTTATCACAACATTTTGGGCATTGTATGCTCCGGCCTTTTTCAAGTGCTTGGAATGTTGAACTGAACCCTTTATTTCGCTTACTGGGGTAGACTGTTCTAGTTCCATGTGTCATGTCGAATGGATGTCAGTTAATTCCCCTCTCCAAGTTCTCCACCACCTTAACCAGGTATTGAACTCCCACTCTTTGGGTCCTGTCACTGGATCTAACTAACACCTTTATCCACTGTGCCATGTGTCATGACACAGTGGATAAAGGCATTAGTTAGACCCAAAGAGTGTGAGTTCAATACTTGGTTAAGACGGTGGAGAACATGGCAATAAAGATGAGGACAATAGTCTGAATAATGTAAATAGTGTACATTTTATAATGCTGTTTCTGGTGATACAATAAAAGGTATTGTATTTTATGTTGGCTGGTTCTTTTGTGTAATAATAACTTTGAGTTTGAGTCTTTCTTTGTAGTGTATGCTATATATTAGTATTATCTACTAATTTTTGTCTTGTCCTATTCTGATTGGCGTATCATCTGAAAAAAAAAAAAAAAAAAATCTCCACCATGAAACCTCAGAAACTATTTTCACACTTTAATTCTTCTTGTTAGCTTCATAGACTGCACTAATCTATTTTTGTATCCAAGTTATATTTTTTTACTTTAAAGTATATGTGAAAAATATTGCTTTTTTTTTTCAATGTTAGTATAAATAAACAAAAATATACTAATTTTGACAATTTTGAAGTGAGTTTAAAACTCACTACTCTTTTTATAGCAAAAGCAGAATCAAACGGAATCAAATATGAGGTGCATTCCAGAATTTAAAAACAATTTCAGGAGAGACATTTATTAATTTCAAACACGTACAAAACTCTAAATTCCTTCAAAGTAGGATCCTCTGACTTCAATGCACTTGTTGAAGTCATCCAGCCACTTCATGAAGGTCCCATGGAAGTCATCCAAAGTGAAAGGTGTCCAGGATCCTTGTCATAGTCTCCATTTTCTCAATGTCTTCAAAATGTCTATCCCTGAAATTCTCCTTCAGTTTGGGGAACCATCTAAAGTCACTGGGAACAAGGTCTGGACTGTAGGGAAGATGAGGGACTGTTTTGATGCCCATCTCTGTCAACATAAAGCTTTATTGGATCACGAGTTTCCAAATTGTCTTCATGTCCTGACTACCTTCTGCTAATTAATCAGCTAGGACAAGCAGTGTTTAGGGTGTGTTTAAAGAGCTGTTACAGCCATCTCCTTCAATCTGGAAGAACAAAATTTGGCAGGTGAGCTTATTAGAAGTATAATAAAAATGATATACTAAATTTACAATAATCTACGACAGTTATAATTGCCTCTCATAAAGTCTCAGAACTTCTGGAATGCACCTTGTATCTTTTGAATTAAGAAAACAATAAGATAAGCTTAACTTTGAAATTGGAGGTTCCCAAAGTGTATGTCATATAACACTTTGGTGTGTTCCCAAGGGTATCAGGAGATAGTAAAAAATGTTAATACATTATATACTACTTTTATAGAGGAAGCAAGTAAATTGGCTCTAAAATGGGAGATTGATTTACAATGTACGTATCCGGTTAGAACAAAAGTTCTGTGTTTTTTTTTTGTTTTTTTTTCTTAAGTGAAAAATATTGAAAAAATTTATTAAAGTATTATCTCTTTATTTAGTAATGCTACTATGAGTAATTTATATAGTTTCCTTTCAGATTATAAGAATATTATTCATAATATAGTTCAGAACTCGTCCTATGTTTGTCTCAACTAAAGAACTTAGAAATATTGTACTCTGAGTTTCGTAAAGTATCAACGCAAGTGCAGCAGCAAAATCCATCCAGTTCACTCATGGGGTCATTGCATTAAATGAAATAAGTTTTAGTAGGTGGCTTTCCCATATGACAGTCCTACACAAAAAGGATTTGAAAGTGAGTCGCACATGACCTGTCTCCAGGGAATCACTAACAAGGTGGTGTTGTCAGTCATTGCTTACATGGCAATATCAAGTGACCTTTTTCAGCAGATTTGTTACTGGTAATGAGAAATAGATCCTTTACCATAATGTTAAGCATCATCATTATTGGATCAGTGAAGGAAACAGACCTGTTCATCAAGAGAACTTCATCTGAAGATCATGTAGATTGAAATATTTGAGAAATCCTCCATTATGAACTGTTAGACAATAATCAATGCTGATCTTTACTGCCAACAACTTTGTCTGAAAGAGCTTTGAACAGTAAACATCCATCCTTAGTCAACAGAAAGAGCTTAATCCACCATCACAATAATGCCTATCCTCACACTAATTAAGTAAAGATATCTTAGAGGAGCTCAGTTGGGAAAATTTTCATCATCCTCCATCTTCTCCTGGCCTTGCTCTTTCTGATGATTACTTGTTTAGGGGTTTGCAAAACCATTTGGTTGAGATCTAGAGAAGAGGTTGAACATGAATTGGTCTCCCATTTAAATCAAAAACTAAAGAATTTCCCGAACATGGCAGCTTTTATATAATTGTTGACAAATGAAATAAGGTTCTAGGTAGCAATAGAGATTATATTGATAATTAAATGTTGCTATAAGTATTATCTTCATTTGTAATAGACACAATAAAATTGGACAGAATTTTTGTTCCAGTTGGATATCATATAAAACTGGACATTTACTTGTGTCTCTCTTTGTAACATCTGACGTTCAAGTTACAATGTAAATATCTGCTAAACTATACCTTTTACATTGTAAATTGATGGCCCAGTTCACTTGATTTGATAAGTTGCTTTTCTTCAAAACAAAACCTTTTTAAAAGAAATAAAGGTGAAATTCAATCAAAACAGTTTAAAATACATAGGATATATACATGATATACAGGATGCAATGGATAAATTATCTAAATTACACAAAAATGAAAATAACACTGAAATTTCATTTTAACATACATTTACCAAAATTACACAAATATCTTGAAATATTAAAGAGTAAATGTATTCAATAAAATCACCATTGACTCCATCCATGGCCTCTAGATGACTTGGGAATCTCTTGCAACTCTTCTGGACAGTCTTCTTGTTTAACTTGGTGAATGCTGCCATAATCCTTGCCTTCAGTTCATATTTGGTGCGACAAGGAGTTTTGTTGGTCTCTCCCACCACTGCACCCCACACGCAATAATCAAGGGGCTTGCAATCTGGGGAGTTAGGTGGCCAGATGTAAGGGGTGATGTAGTTGTAGAAATAGTCTGACAGCCATGACTGGGTCCTCCTGTTGCCAGACATAGGATCTTCCAGCAGCCATCTTCTTGACCAAAGGCAGCACTACCTCCTCAAGGCATGATGTAGGCCTCTGTGTTGAGTTTGAGGCCCTCACCAACAAATTTGGGTGTTCTTTTCTTATCAAAATGAGTTTTCCGAGTTGCCCTACCTTTGTAATCACCATCAGACTCCTCCAACTCTTTCTGAATCCTTTACATTGTCCTCAAATTGATACCCAAACACTCTGAAATGTTTGTATTGGAGCTTTCAGCATGAATGCCATGCAGTACAGCATGCTGTTTCCCAATTTCCAGTGGAGTGAATTGCATCATTGTGCTCCTTTTCTCACTGATTGTGACTAACTGACCCTACTATACTGTGCAATCAACAAAAACACTGCCCCACACACATATATGCAGCATATTTTCATTCAGACATGTTTCATTGAATGATATAGACATGTCTATTTTTATAATAATCCTTTCTAGTTTCTTGATGTTAAAATGAAATTCATCAAGGAAGGCACTGTAGTTTTTTCTTACCAAAGTACTTTCAATCTCCTCTGACATCATTCTCATAGGGTGAATTACAAAGACAAACTTATTGTAACTAACCATTCTGATAGTGATTTTTTTTTTTTTTTTTTTTTTTTTTTTAAATGTGAACGCACTGTTATAATTATTTTAAAATTGAAATTTTTCTGTTGTAGCAATAGTTACAATAAGTTTGTCTTTGTAATTCACCTGAGGATGATCTCCAAGGAGATTGAAAGTACTTGGGTAAGAAAAAACTATGGTGCCTTTCATTATGAATTTCATGAAAAATCCTTATGCATTAAGGGTGTTGTTATTTGAAAAAGCAAGTACCATTGCTTTAAATATTTAAGCATCACTTTACTGTTGGTTTTGACTTAATTTAACTGTCAACTAAATCATTTTGTTCATAGTTATTACTTCATAATGTTGCATATTCTCCACATTGATTCACTGACTTCTTTTTGGAGAGGTAGACAAGAAATACTTATAGAATTGTAAGAAGTAATTAAAATATGTTTGTTCACCTGAAGTAATTGGCATTATATGAAAAGTTCAATATGCCAAAAAAATTTTCTTCAAACATACAACAGTATTACTCAACTTGATATATTTTTGACATAAACCAATATCACAATTCTTTTTTTCATACTGACAATTATATAGATCATATGTTGCCAAATGGATAAACATAGAGCAAGCAAAATTTTAATCACTTCTTATAAACTTAATGAGCATTATTATTATTATATGAAAATGTTTGTCATTGTTTTCCTTCTGTTTCAGTTGGTGTTAGTTCTTGGCGATCTCCATATCCCTCATCGCTGTAATAGCATGCCTACCAAGTTCAAGAAATTATTAGTACCTGGCAAGATTCAACATATTCTGTGTACAGGCAACCTGTGTACAAAAGAATCATTTGATTATCTAAAGACGTTGGCTAGTGATGTTCATGTCGTACGAGGAGATTTTGATGAAGTAAGTAAAAAGAAAACAATTCAAATTTCAAATGACTTAAAACTTTCACTAGGTAATGAAATAAAAATTTTATACAGAATCAGAGTTGACAGAACGTTTGTACCCAGCTTAATTCTTAAATTCTATGGTTGATGGGTTTAAGATAGCATCCATGAAAGGTTCAGGTCTCATCTAAAGCTACTATTTTATTTCTAACTTCACATTGTTTGCTCTTATCAAAAAACTTCACAACATAGATTGCTGCCATAAAAGTAACCATAAAAAGATTGACTAGAATTAAAATAATAGTAAAAACTATGGACATTTAGTATTATACTAAAGTCAATATCTTTTCAAAAAAAGAATTAAACCATGTCCTGTCTACTTTCTCAAAAGTATCAGAATTAATGATTTTGTTTAAAAAATATGTTCTAGCTGAAGACCCATTCTACAGGTTGTTCTATATATTTGTATTGCCCAGCACAGGAATTGAACTCACAATCACCACCAAATAGAAACTAAGGCTAATCCAACAACAAAGCATATCTCACCTGCTCTTTGTAATGAGTTCTGCCATGGATCTCAATATAAGCTCATGGTATTTCTTCCAGAGTATATTCATTTGTCTGGTGAATCCCTGACAGATCACTCAACATTGGTAGTAGAGCATAGTTTCATCTTTTAGGTAAACAGCATCTAAGGTAGCAATCACTTTTTCAAATCCATCATCTGCTGCAAATTCTGTAGTACCAATTGAATGAACAGCTTCCCTAGCATCTCCATCTATGCTTAAATAAACTGCAGGACTGTGTCTAGAGTTTTCATCCTTTGTAAATAATCCCCATACTTCTACACCTACTTTCCACTCTGTAAATGAGTCCTGATAGCCAGGGTTGAATACAGGGTTGCTTAAGGGAAACTCGCTACTTAATATCAGGAACTATGATTCTTAAGCAATTTCATGTGGAAAGTCTAATTATGATCTTTGGAAAATCTTCCTTCTCATGAAAACTTTTAATATCTTGGAGGAATTTTATGAATGACTTTAGGTAATTATATTTTTGGTAGTAAGCAGGAAATTTAGAATTCTACTGAACTTTTATTGCAGCAATAAACACCAGTATAACACAGCTGTTTTTTTGTTTTTTTTTTGTGACAACTTAGATGTTAATGTCATCAAGAGGTTAAATAACGCCTTTAGATGTTATAGCTTTAAATAGGAAATTTTTCAGCTTGGTGTCTACTTTGTCTTTAAAACCTGTGTCACTGTATATGACTTCATTTGCTGTACAAAAAAGTTTTCCTGCCACTGAAGGTGACTGATCCCTGAACAATAGTGTTTGAATTTCATAGTTATGTTGTCATATTCTTCTCTGTCAACAGAAAACAACTTTGAGTGAAATTAACAATAAGGATACTTGAAAAAGAATGCAGTGGAAAGGGTAGTGATATTTAATAATGCAGAGTGCTAAAGGTTAACAAAAAGATAAAAGGGTTTAGGTCACCTAATTGGACACAGTAAGAAATCAGTTTAGCATTATATTTATATTTTAATATGAACCATTGATTAAAAAAAATGTTTGGAAATTTTCAAAAATTAATATACTAAAAGTATGCCTAGAGTCCCTTTAGTAACAATAGAAAATTTAGTGGCCATCCCTATGTTTCATATGCTGTCCTGGGTATGATGATGAACTACATCCAACAGCAAGGTCTCTGATCAGGAGGCTTTGAGGAGAGTGGAACCATTTCTTGATTGCTTGTGTTCCCAGGTCCACCCTGACCTGGGGTGGTAGCACCTGTTAGGGTCCAAGCTATGGGCAAATAGTTAACCCCAAAACTGAGGTAAAAAGCATTTTGAAAGTGTGAAAATAGGTTTTAATACCAGAAATACTTTGTAAAAAAAATTATTACCAAAAATAAATTTTTGAAAAAAAAACAAACTATTATCACCTATACAATTTTGACAAAACAAAAATATTACCAAGAAAAAAAAAGTTGTTGGCATTAAATAACCCATTGATGTTGATATGCCGTAAACCAAACCAAACCTAACCTATGTTTCATAGATTATACAAAAGCATTTGATAAGGTATGACACAAAAGATCTGTTTGATCTACTAGGAAAACTCGGCTTATAAGGGAATGATATAATAATTCTGTACATTTACTGGGTACAAACTTGCATGCAGATAGAAAATTTAAGCAATTACACAAAAATAGAAAGATGAGACTTAGCAGGATTTATTATTGCTGGGCACAATCTTAATAATGTTATGCAAATGACATTGTGTTGATGGTACACCCAGAAGGAAGACTGCAAAAACTCCTTCACAGGATAGCAAAAGGAAAATGAGAAGAAATGATGATTAACTGTAAGAAGACAGAATGAATGATTGAAAGATACAAAGGTGTGACCTTTTGAATTGGATACATCAGAATTGGGCAGGTACAGAAATTTAACTTTATGGGTAGTGTAGTAACAATTGAAAATATGACAGAAATCCAGAGACACATTGAAATAGTGAAAAATGCCTTCTGGAAACTAAGCAAAGTATTAAGACATAGGAAATCTATCCTGATATAGCAGTGAATGCTGGGTTATTTCTTTACATATGAAGAGGAGATTTAAAACAACAGGTATGGTTCTACAGGCAGATGCTGAGAATACCATGGACTGAACATGTAAGCAGTGCAGAAGTTTTAAACAAAATGGAAAACTAGGACACTTATACTTAAAATCAGAAAAACAGTTGAAATTTCTGGGATTCATTGTAATGAAAGAAGGTTTGGAAAACTTAACACTCCCAGGTGTAAAAGGAAATGGCAACTAAATTAATTTGTGCAAATAGCAGAGCAAGGACAAAGGTTGGTAAAGAGCCAAACATTGTTTAGAGCTACAAGTGACAGGAAGTTGTGGAGAGCCATGATCATCTGTTCTGAAGGGACATGGCATATAAAAGCAGCTCTCTGTACTTGATTTGTGATAACAGATGGGCAAAACAGACATTTGTTGAAATATAGTAAGATTTGCATGAGATATAAAAATATCTTGATAGTTGCTTTTGCAATAGGTCAATAATTTTGAGAAGGGTAACTCTGTAAACTTTGACCTTTGTGCCTGCAACCCCCTCCCCCCCAAAAAAAATGTAGTGTTAAAAGGATGATTTTTCCATTAACACGACTATTATTTTAACTACCTTCACACCTCAGCAATGTGTTTTTAAAAGCATATATCCAGTTCATTTTTTATTTTATTTTTATAAAATATGTCTAGTTTCATTTTTATAAAAAGAAAATATAAATGAATTTTCAAATTAACCTCCAAATCCCAAGAATTAGAGAATACATTGCCAGCCGCAAATATAAAAGAAATGAATTATCATTAAAAGGAAAACTGGATACTTTTTAATATTTTTTTTTTAACAGAGAATATGAAAGTGTGAAATTTAAATGACTAAAAGTATATCCAGTTTATTTTATCATGAATTCAGTTTAATATTTTTTTATTTTTTAAAACTCGTAAAAACAGCTGACAAAAGTGATTTCAGGGTGAGTTTGGACAAAATACAATGAATAATTACTTTAAACACTTTTAAAACGCATCATTAAAGAAAATACCAGAAAAAGATTTCAATTGTAATATCTACCTGATTTTAAAATGGGGTGCAACCAGTGATGTCACTTGGTCAGCAATACCAATTTCAATGTGTTCACAAGTTTTGCACATAATGACCACAGTACACCCACATTTAGATTCATGCATGCCTTGTGTTGCATGGCTAGAGATATGGAACCAACTGATTATAAAGATGACATTGCTCTACAAGAAGGTGCAAATTACATTTCTTTTTCCTTTTTTTTTAGAGAGCTGAATTTCTCTGGTATTTCACACATTAAATTTAGAAATTTTTTGTGAAAGACAAGTTTAAATCCTATCCTATGCCCACCAAATTGATGAATGCCCTTTTTCTTGACTTTTTTTTTTTTTTTTTAAGACTATTTTGATCTGTAGGAAGACATAACTTTCAGTGCAACATGTTTGAAAAATACCAATATGAATTTGTCAATTTTGAAAATGCATAAAAAGTGCCTGTCATTCAAATAGTGACAATTTAAAGAGACATGGAATAAAAATTAAATAAAGAATTGTATCTTCATAAAGAAAAAAAGATTAAACTTTGTTTACATATTTAATTTTATTAAAATAACCTTGGAAATAAATGATATATCAGTTGTTGAAATTGAAGGGAATTTCACTATTTTGACCCATTTTCATGAACTAGGTGGTTTGGTTTGGTATATGTTGAGGAAAAAATTGTATAGTTTCATCTTTGGGTTTTATTAAAATTCTATAGTCTTTTTTAAACAATAAAAATTAGAGGAAGTATACAGTATTATCAAGAGAAAAACCATCCTTTTGACACTTTTTTTTTTTCTTCATGGGTGTTTGTTAAACTGAGTTTTTTAATATACCACTAAAAAAAAAAAAAAATAAAATAAATTTTTTTATTTATTTACCCATTTGGTTTTTCATACATGGCAATTTTTCAAAATCCACCAGCATACCAACAATTATCAGAAAAATGTAATCTATCAGAAATTAAGTCAGTATATCTACATGTGGTTGTTCAAACAAAAATCATGTTCAGAATTAACATAAAAAAACACTTTTGTCATCCATACTTTAAGCACCAAATGATTGGTTATATGTTCTTGGATTTTGAGTTATGATTATTAATGGTTTTAATTTAGTTACCATCAGCATTTTCTCTTGTTAAAATTGAAAATTGAGTCTGCCTTTTAATACTTTATAGTCGGGAAGTTTTTGTTTATTTTTCCTCCTTTTGAAGAATAAACTTCTAAAATAGAGAAATGTCATAAACATTGTAGATCCAGTCTTATCTGAAATTCTATTATGAATTTTTTGTTTCCTTTCTCACTTCTTGAGATTCATGTTTAATTCTAATGTTGTGTAATCCTGTTTGTTTCTTAACCACCCATAAAATTTTCTTTCTCAGTTTTCAATCTAAATGAGCAATGTTCTGCTTTTCTTTTTACTTCCCTCTAACAATTTTTTTTTAAGTTTCTACTTTAACAGACATACTCTTGGTTTTATATTCCCTCTTATCCATTTCTATCTAATGAGGAAAATGTTCTAAATTAAAGAAAATAAGGGGAATTGTATACGTCATTGTGAAACAGAAAAATAACCCTTATTGCTGCATCTTAATTAAAATAGGACATCTGATTCAATGGTAAGATGTCTCTGGACATAAAATTTTTAAGTTAAATATTTTCCATATTTCTTTGTTAAATAAAGAGATTATAATTAATAAACTGTTACCTTGAAAGTCATGCTAATCAAAATCAATGTATATATTATCTAAATTCTGAGTATATTCAACTTTCATAAGCCATTGTGAAAGTAATTTTATAATTGTTTCATTAAAAGTATTTAGTTTGAAATCTATTTTATGCATTAGTCTCTAATGTTGTGTTTTTGTTGCATTTTAAATGAAATATATTTAATGTGTTTCTAAATTGAATCATTTATTTAATGCTTGTTGCTTATTACATATTGTTCAGGTTTCTGATATTTATTTTTTATTTTGACAATTTACATAATTTTTTAGTTTGAGGAGTGCAATTTAATAGAACTGTTATGAATAGCAAGTTTATTTTTATATTTTATCAAGATTGAAGGTCCAGAAGTAGCCAATCTCCCCCCCCCCCTGTGACAATAGGTGACAGTAGTCAGATTTAATTTTAGCAAGTTTGTTTACTAGTTTCTATCTGAAATGAAGCCACTAATCCAACATCAGGACAAACTCACAAGGCTCAATAAACTATTCTATTTAATAGAACATGTTTAACTGTGTATACATGTGTGGGCACTATCCTATAAAAAAATGAGAGCATTTTTTTTTTTTTTTTTTAAACCTTACTATTAGATTTTCATATGATTTTTTAACTATACTTTTCCCCATTATTATAGTATTGTGTCCATACAGAGATATTCTCCAATCACTGTGTTGAGTAGTGCAAGAAATATACTCTGGTTCAGTAGGAGAGACAAGTGACATAAGTTAAGTACGAGATATCCTCACTAATATGGCTAGTGAAATGAGAACAATCTACTTCCATAGATTGAATAAAGTTCAAAATTCCTCATGTTGCCAATTATGATAGATACCAGAAGAAAATCAGAGGGTTCAATAGCCAAAATATTTTGATAATGATAACCAAGATGAGAATGCTAATCAAAATAAAAGTGTCTGATGATAATAAAAAAAAAAAAAATATTGTTTTGAATCAGTATCCTATTTAATACAAAAGACTCTAAAGGAATTTCTAGTGAAATAACTTGTCTACTGGTTCTGAGTTAATATACATTCAATGTATTAAATTGTTTTAATTGTATTTTTTTTTTTCTTCTTCTCCAGAATTTAAACTATCCTGAGCAAAAAGTAGTAACTGTTGGACAATTTCGGATTGGTTTGTGCCATGGACACCAAGTGGTGCCGTGGGGAGAAACAGATAGCTTATCAATGGTGCAACGACAGCTGGATGTTGACATTCTTATTTCAGGCCACACCCATATATTTGATGCCTTTGAGCATGAAAACAAATTTTATATCAACCCTGGTTCTGCTACTGGAGCTTATAGTGCATCAGAAAAGTTTGTATTTTTTTTTCCCCCCTTTCTTTGATTCTAAGCACAATAGAATTAAATGAACATCTGTTAAAAATTTTTTATTGCATTTTTTATCATGAAAATTATTTCTGATTTTATAAAAGGCAGTCTCATTCTCCTAATACATGCTTTGGGGATTTTTTTTTTTCTTTTTTATCTTAATCCTTATTTAGATTTATACGAAATACAGGAAAATATTTTTGTAACATAACTTTGAAAATGAGTGATCTGTAAATTTGTATTTAGTATTGTTTTAATTCTAATCTGTTCTAATTACTAGTTATGAGTATGTATGTATGTATGTATATATATATATATGCGCATGCAATCTGCAGACATGCATTAGCTTGTCATAACTGAAAAAAGGATTTTACTGATGTTGCCTGAGTGGATGTGGTAATTTATTTGCTGCTCTTTATTTAGTCTTATGCATGTGACAAGATGAGATCAAGTTATGCTAAGGGATACAGGGAGAATTAGTCATGATTTGACAACTGATATGAATAGTTTTTTTTTGTTTTTTTTTTTTTTTGAACTGAATTTTTACTTCATTTTTATAATAGTTTAAATCAGTGAAACCTTAATGCAAGTTTTAGTTTTATTTATGAGAGGATTCTAGAGAATAGTCATTTTTGCTAATTAGTAAATTGTTTGGTGTTAGATGATTGTGCTTCTTTCTTGGGTTGAATTCTACAACACTGATGTCAGAATAATGAACCTCCATGATTTTTTTTCATACTGTTACCATGCCCCAATTGTTAATCATTTTAATTGTTAATCTGTTATTGGGTGGCAGGGAAATATAAATATTAAAGCAGTGTTTTACTTTTCACAAAAACAGCTTTTATAAAGCTGTCATTTGCTAGATTTGGTAACAGTTGGAAAGCCCTATGCTACTAAATTTGAATTGATTTTCTTTTCATTAGTAGCATGGCTTATGTTTAAAGTAGAAAAATTTATTTGCTTTGGACTAATTTTTGAAGGCCCAATCTGGCTACCTCATTTAAAAAAAAAAAAAAAAAAAAAAAAAATAATGATGCTCTATCATTGTCATTTTTTTAAAGTTTTGATTTTAGCAAATATTGCAACAAATCAGTTGATTATATTTTCTTTTTTAGCTTTAGTAACATTATAGTACATATTGAAATTAAAATCTGATTGCTTTTGTATATAAGAAAAAAAAATCTGTTTTAAATGTTTTGTACCAATCATTGTCTTGAATTTTTTTTTTTTTTTTTTTCCAGAAATGTCATTCCTTCTTTTGTAATTTTGGACATCCAACAATCAACAGTAGTTGCCTATGTCTATAAGCTGATAAATGATGATGTCAAAGTGGAGAGAATAGAATATAAAAAGTCTTAGAATGCTGAACATCTTTTTCAATACTCCTTTGGACTTTTTGTACATTTAATATATTTGAGCAATGGACAAGTATTGACCAGTACAAAAACAACTGGGATTGAATCTGAGACCTGATCTAATATTCTTTGCTCTTGTGGGAACCATTTATGAAATTGCACATTCATTTTTGATAAATTACTTATATAGCATGTAGATATTTACCAAAACGTGCATCATGGCTCCAGTCAATCTGTAAATCTACTCCAGGCAGAATATTAATCAAATATCCCTTACAGAAAATTGAGAAATTTCTGCTTGGATGGTAGTTATGTCTCCATTTTAATTTGTTAAATAACTGTCAAAAAAAAAACAAAAAAAAAACTGTCTGCTGCAACAAACTTTGAGTTTCTCTCACCTTGGTGGAGGACTTGTGATAATCACTAATAAATATATAAAAAAAAAAGACAAACAAACAAAATCTGGGTTTTTCTCTTTTCTTCGTGATAGCTATTTCATGTTTTCATAAAACTCTGACATGTTCACACTGATATCATTCTTTCTAAGTTTGTTTTTCTTCTAAGGACTTAATTTATACTGGTTATTTCCCCACAATTGTAATTTCATAAAGCAGGATGCTAAAAAATTTTGATGCCTCTTCTATTTGGAACCTATTGATTGCTTAAAGAGTAGTGTAAAAGCAAAGTGGTTGTTAAATAAGTCATTTAAGCAATCACCATCTTCAATTCTATATCTGAGACCCCTTAAGTTTATTTTTAAAAGGAAGCAACTTGCCAAGAAAAGTTTTAGTATTGTTCTGAACTTTCAAAGTTCAATAAAATATTTATATACATCAGCAGAATATATATTGCTTGAAATTTATATTGGCATGCTTCATTTTATATTAACTAGTCTTCAGTTGCAGGTTAATTTGAGTCTAGTTAAATCTCTCTGACTCTTGCTTATAAATATAATAGCTGATTAGTTATGGGTGGCTATGACTGCAGAACAAGTGTTACCAAGCTTGTCTTCTAGATAATTAGTTCAATCCTGACTTTTAGTATCTTTACTAAGGCCTTCTGCAGTAAAGTACAAGATATTGGTACAGGCATGATGCTTGCTTGTGGAGAGCATGCATTAGAAACAAGGGTTAGAAAAAAAAAAAAAACCCTTCACTGTTTACATTAAAATTATACATTATTAAGATGCTAAGATTTGGTTTCTTTCAGTTAATTCATCTCTCAATTTCCTTCCATTTCATTTATCCCTTTCAAATAAGGCTTGAAGGTAGACTTAATTTCATTTATTTTTGTCAATTCTTTTTACTTGATGCACAGAATTTTAAATAAACAATTATAATGAATCTTTGCTTATCTAAATGTTTAACTTAACAGGATTTGTACGGATGTGTTACATTCACAATTTACTGAGTAAGGAAGAAGAAAAAAAATCCTCAGTAGATGAGCTAAATTATCAAACTTCAGAGCCTTATCCCAAAACCTAATAATTTTTTTGTTTGGTTGTCATGACTACACATTCATCAAGATAAAACATGGACAATCAAAATAAAGAGAAAGATAAATAAGAACAAAACACCCAAAGATTTAAAAGTGATTTTTTTTCTTTCTATTAGAAAGCTGAGTCTTTCCATTAAAATGGACCAGAATAAATAACTTTGTTGATGAAGTTTTCCAGTGGTGAGTTCATAAAGTTCTACTGTAAAATAGAAAGATTGAAAGAGATTTCTTTAAAATAGAGAGAAAATGATTATGTTTGTAACAGGTTTCAAGTGAGAGTTTCTGTCTTTCTTCACTCAACTTTTTTTTTGTAGGTATGTGACAATACTGGCAAATGTAGCGCTTTCTCCAACTGTTGTCGTTGTTGATAGTGTTGGTGTGGAGATTGCAATAGTTTTAAATATTAATATTTGACAGAAAAAAAATTTTTTTTTTTTTTTTTTTTTTTGAGATTCCACAAAGGTTCAGAGTGGATTAGAATTTTTCCTTCTCCTCTTAAGTAATGATGATCAAATATTTTTCTTGCCAGAGAAGTACATGAAGATGTACAGAGAGAAGTGGGGGAGGGGTGAAATTAGTATCGATCTCCCTATTATTATTATTGATGATGTAACATCAGACAAAATAAGCAACTAACATGCTGAGTGAAAGTGACTAATGTCAAGGAGATAGTCTAAACAAGTCAGGATAAAAAAAAAAAAAACCCATTGTCCTTTATCTGTACTCTTTACTTAAAGTACAAGTGTAGATGGCTTAAACCCCCCCCCCCCGCAAAAAAACAGGAAAATTTAAGTACTTATGTTAGTTTCAGCTGTATAATATCCATATTTATATCCTAGTGTTGACAATAACTGCGGATTTTTGATGATATTAAAGGGTATGCAAATGAGGCATGTAACTTTAGTTATACTGTAAATACATCAAAATTTGGGGTCTAACAATGTGCTGCCTTGCTTTAACAAAGAGAAAACAGTCAAAGCAAATAAAATTTCATCTGAAGCTAAAATGGAGGAAACTTAGATGAAATAGTTAAAAATAATTTCTACTTTTATGTTCTAAAAGATTTATATTACAAATCTAATTAGTCTTATCATTTAGTGAGTTTAGTGGTAGGAGGAGGACGAGTATAGAATATGAATAGAGAATCCAAAATTATTAATAGACAATAATCTTTAAGAAAAAAGGAACTTCATATTGATAGAACAGTGTTCTAGTTTAAACTTCACTGTTCACAACATGAAGCATCATTTACAAGTTTTGTTTCTATGTCAGATTATCATGAAAGTTATCTTAAAATAAACTCCCCTACCCCATCAAATGTCACTGCTGCACAATTTTATCTCTAAAAGGATTTTCATATCATCATCATGTTAATAATACAATCTTTTGTTTTTGAAAGGAGAGAATTTGGGGGGGAGGTAAGGAAGAAAAATGATGTGGCCTCAAAATGATGAATGAATTCAACTCTCATTGGCTTGGGCCATGTATGCATCAAGTTCTGCATCCAAATGTGCTTTTGTTTTGGACATGTACTCATCCAATTGGTTGTCCAGTTCCTGTTTGACCAACTGGGGATTGCCTCCTGAGCCTGGCGGACCCCCGGGAGCATTGCCGCCTGTGCCTCCACCACCGCCGCTGACCTGGGAGCCGCCTCGACCTCTGCCTCCTCGCATACCTCTCTGAGAACCACGTCCACTACGGAATCGTCCACCTCCACCACGACCACCTCTGGAACGTCCTCCACCACGCCCACCACGGAATCGACTATAGCAGAAACAAAATAGTAATTAAAAGTGTGATTAGAATAAAATTACCTATCTCAGAATATTCATGTACAGCTTAAAATTATAGTGAATATTTTAGTCTTTATACTTTTATTTTCACATACTTGAATATGAATTCATAACAGACCAATATATTTTTCACATCCAATACAAAAAAGTATATATAAAAAAGATCAACTGAAAAAGGTTAGAATAAAACCCAAAAAAAACAAACAAAAAAAAAAAAAAACAAAGATCTAAGTTGGTTAAACAGGCACTGAATAAAAAAAAAGTGACATTGTTCTATTGATTGAAATTTCGCCAAATAGAAAATATAGTTATTTAAAGCTGAAAAGTGTTAAATAATCTCAAAATATATATTCCTTTAATGTTTGGAAGGTTATATAAAAAAAGTTAGAAATACTAAAAAGATAATTTTTTTAAAAAATTATTCAAGTTTTGTTTTTTATCATTCTTCTAACAATAATCCATCCAATCTTATTTAATTTTCAGAATGAAAGCAGCTATCTGGTTTCATAACCAGATTGGTGGTATGATTGCTAATCATATAAACTAGACATAAACCATAGATTTGAATTTAATGCCCACAAATTTAAAAAAAAAAAAAAATTGAAATAGTTATGTCATATGTACAAATTTTAAATGGTTTCTACTACTGATTAACTACTTTCATATATGCTTTGATAATAATATAATGCAAACTGTCTACAAAATAAAAGAAAGCATTTGATTTTTTTTAACAATTGTGAATACGGTTTCATAAAGCATAGCAGAAAATCAAATTAGAAGCAAAAATTAAATAAAATTCACTGACAGTAGAAAAAAAAAAAAACTACCACTAATTACTGGCAGTCAAAGCAGCATTTAGGCAAGTACATATACTTGCTGAAAAGAATTTGTAAAACTGTCAGTGAAACAGTAGCTTTTTAGATCAAACAAGATTTTAATAAGGATTTTTTTTATGTTCTTATGAATAAACCATTATAACAATTTACTAACAATGCACAAAATTACATAAAATCATCATTTTGGATCCATCCAATTTAATTACATTCTGATTGAATATTTGCATGTAATGCACATTTTGCATGGAATATTCTCCATGTCTTCCAGCTGCAAAGCACAGAGCAAAGTAAAAAAAAAAAAAAAAAAAAAAAAAAAAAAAATTTGGTTCATTGTTTTTATACAGATTTTACTGTGAGTTGCTAGAACAACACCAGCTGACCTCATACAAAATATCTTACATGCCAAAACAATGGGAAGATAAAAATACTGAAAGAATCAGTGAATACTTCATTCCAAAATTAATAGAGAGCAAGTAAATTTTATTATGACCTATTTTATTTCTTGAAACTAGAAATAAAGATTAAGAAAACACAAACGATAAGTAATCAATTTTCAGTTTCCATTCTACATAAAGGGTGTGTGTTCAAAATACTTACGAAGGTACACAAACCACAGAGGTCTATTACAGATAACTTTGTGCAGGTAGAAAACACAAGCAAAATATAAACAAAGGGTTGTGGCATAAAACAATGCATAGATAATCCTCAAGGGAAAAAAAGAAAAAAAATTGTAATAAAACTAAAGGAAAACAAGAGCAAACATCATGAAAAGGCAACAACGTAAGGGGTTAGATGTTGGTAAAAAAAAAAAAAAAAAAAAAATTGTGTCAATGAAGCATAGTAAGCATTTGTAAGTTTTTCTCAGGCTATTCTCATTGCAGTTTTTGGATTGCAAATAGGTTAAAAATTAGAATTCATTTTCTTTGCATCTCTGATATTGAAAAAATGCTATCCCGCATTACTATATGTTTTTTTTTTTTTTTTTTTTTTCATAGTTAAAACCAACAAAACAATAGTTAACAAATTTTGCTTCATTTGTAACTCAAAGATATTTTTTTTTAATTGATCAACTGAACAGAAGTAAAATGAACTAAATGTTCATTTAGGTGATTATTCATGAGAAACTTGCAGATACTAATAATTTCTTCTTTTTTTTTCTTGACCAATTATTGTCAAGTTAATTTTTACAATATGAGGATTATAACTGTCTGAAAACAAGATAAGCTCTTTGCGAATTTTCTTTATAGAATTGCTATTCTAGGCAAATGTCAGATGGTTCATGGTTGGTTGTCTTTTTCTTTAAAGTATGTTCAGATATAACATTTGTAAAAGACAAGAAGAATCAAAGTTGAATGGAACTGTAGAATACATAGTGATTATAAAGTCTTTGCTGCTTTATAAAAATTAAAAAAAAAAAAAAAGAAAAAAAAAAAAGAAAAAAAAAAAAAAAAAAAAAAAAGAAAAACTGTCAGAATAAAATAGGTAAGACCATGTTAAGTTATTGTGGGAAGAATCCCTAAATTTTCAAATGTCTGCTACTGAGAAATCTATGTCATTAAATGCAATTTAATAATATTCACATGAAATTTTAACTAACTCCAATGATAAATGCATAAAAGTTCCCATTAGCACATGATGTAAAAATACTTTTTAATAATTAAGGATTATAGTTTTCTGTTAAAAAAAAAAAAAAAAAAAAAAAAAAAAAAATCTGAATAGGCCTCTTACAAAATTAGATATACTTTTTTTGTTGTTTTAAATCACACCAAAATTTTACAAAGTTTACAATAAGTTTTATTGCAAAGTCTTCTCTAATTGTCTATTATGAATCTGTAAACTAAAGAGAGGAATATACTCCCTGCACAATGTTAGGATACTCAAAATTAATAGTAAATAATTATCAAAATACACAGGTTAATTATTTAGTAGGCTTAAAATAGTGCCAAAACAGTACATTCAGTTAATTTGGGAAAAGCTTCATGTTGATAGAGGCAGTTCCATAATCACAATGTAAACTGTATCAAATTGTAAATTTGATACAATTGATTAAAAATAATAGTCTTTAAAAAAACTTACAAATACTAAAAAAGATGGAATGCATGTGATTAATGGAAAGTAAAATAACATGGAACATTATGTCTGTATTCATAGGAAAGATGAATTATCTTAGATTGGAACAGAAAGTGGAAGGGAAAGGGCTACTGACCAGAGTGAATAAAGCATGCATTAAAGATTAACCAATACAATGTCCCCCTTTTCAAAGTAAGCATTAGAGGAGAGAAAAAAAAATTCTAGGCCAGATATCATCCAAAAAAAAGGATAATTTCCAAGCAGCTCACAATAAAGATAGGGTGAGGCTGTTATATGATTCATGCTGCAGCTTTTAGTGGACAGAAGCAGCAGCAGCCAGCAGAAACTATAGGGAAAAAGTAGAGGGATTGGTGGGAATTCAAGACATGTTGTATCATGGATATGGAAGGCAAAATTAAGATGGTCACTAATTCAGTACATGGATATATAGAAATGATAGAATCTATAAGAAAAACAGTTTGCAAACCAATCCTTTCAAAGAAAAGGAAAATTCATAACTGATACTCTGCATTTTGAAAATAGTTAAAGACTCTAAAAATGGTCCCAGATGAATTTTCTCAAAAATTCAGATTACTAGCTGACATTAATTTTGAGATTATCACATTCAGAAAATTAAGTTAAAATTTAACTGAAACAGCCTTAATAGACATAATTAGAATTCTCAGAATACAAGACAAAAAAATCTGCAGAGAATAATAAAAAGAATATAACAAAACTAAAGCATAGCTAAGTTTTTAGCAAAATACACTTTAGTTTGTTTTTTTTAAAAACAAGGGTGGACAAACGTGCCCATAACTTGATAGTTCTTAGCTGAATTTTGATCTGAAATTTTTATTGTTTTATATATTTAAAATATTAAAAAAAAAAAAAAAAAAAAAAATTAGTAATATAAAATAAATATTTTCTTCATCTTTAAGCTATGGAGAAAAAAAAAAAAAAAAAAAAATCATGGTCATTTGGGAAGTAGGCTTTGATGAGGACTTTTCAGCACCAAAGGAACATTAACTTAATACATTCCTAACCCAGCTTCAATCAGTCAGTTATGTGCCATACGTGATACACGCTTAGGCGATTCATGTAACTTTCGCTACATGTCTGACAAGGTAGATTTTTTTCCTTCCAAAGTAGGTTGCCATTTCTTTCTGTGGTAGACCAATTGCCACCCAAGGCTATAGAACCTAGTCTGTCTTGCTATGTAGCCATAACTTTTTTTTGGGGGGGGGAGGAGCAGGAGAAGAAGAGGATTCATACCTTTCCCAAACCCAGCTTAATGATGTATCTAAAGTGAAAATTTGGGGGGGAATAATATCTGGCTTTTACAAAAATCAAATTACAAAAATAGGCTCTAGGGGGAAAAAAAAAAAAAGCCTTAATTTTCAATCACTTCCATCTTAAACATTTTTTTCAAGTAAGAAACATTTTTCTTCTCACAATTAATGCATAGTGATTAAGATGACATAAAAACAATTTCCAAAACTTTTGTTAAAGATGAAATGTCAGCACTGTTTGTAAAATAATTTCTCAATATTTGGGTGGTAAATTTGTCTTTGTAATTAAATGCTTATAGAAAAAGAGCAATATTTTTTTGTGATTGCTATAATTTAAATTATGCAATCTTCCCAGCAATGATTATATAATACTTGCTTTGGATATGATCTAGGTATAGTTGCATATATAGGCATAATCCAAAAGCAACAATAAACTCATTGCACTGAGCAAATGATACACATGTTTGTTTTACTGATATATATGCTAAAAAAAAATTATAGCAAACAGGAAATAGACCTTAAATGAGCTTTTACATCTCATTTTTGATTCCAGATTCAAAATTGAGTTAAGAAACTATTTTCAGTGAGTATAAATCCCAAAAGGGTTATGGCTTCAATATTAGGATGGATGAAAATTATAAGCAATGATATTTAATAATGGAAAAAAAAAAAAAAAAAAAAAAAAAAAAAAGAGGGCAGGGAGTTGTGAAGGGTCCCTTCCCAGTACTTTGAAAGAAGTCCAACAGATGAGGCAAAGAAGGATTGGGCCCAGCAGAAACTAAAATCAGTAGCAGCACAAGTTGTTGCAAATATGTCAACAGGAAAGATTACCTCAGTGGGAAACTCTGATTGGATATTCCAGTAAGAGACCATTGCAGCCAATGGTGTCTCATCCCTGCTATAATGCCCATTGGTGCTCTGGTACAGGAGAGAAATAAGAGAGAAAGGAAGGAGACAGGTGGAGAGAGGTGCTAAGGGACATACACACAAATAATTAAGTTATATATATATATAAATGTGTGTGCATACACAAAAGAAAAGCAAGTAGAGGGAAAGGTAGCATATCACACACACGCACATACATACAATAAGAATAGAGAAAATGAAAGGATAAAGAATCCTCTCATTATGTTTAGATGCATAACTGAAGAGAAAGATACTAATGAAAAGAAATAAAGAGAAAGATACAATTTGAGAATAATAAAGTGAGATTCAAAGAAAAATAGAAAGAAAGAAAGGTACAAGAAAAAAGCAAAATAAAAAGATAAAAGCAAGAAATATATATATATATATATATATATATATATATATATATATATATATATATATATGGAAAAGACAGCAGAAAAAGATCAACAGCAAATATAAACAAAACAATAATATATACTGTCACACTATAACAATAAACAATTTAAAAGTCCAATGGCTAAAGAAATGTACCAGAGCAGCCAAGATTAGGACTGTGATAAAAGCAAACAGTGAATAATACGAAACTGTCACCATTAAATTATGAGGTCTGCCAGTGATCCAGTATTTAACTTGTTTACAATGCAATACAATATTTTAGGTTTTTCAGGCTTGATTTTATTATAATAAAAGTATACTTATAGGTAAACTGATGTCTAAAGAATTTCTGCTTTATCTACCTTTTAAAAAGATTATTTTCTAAAAGTCTGCCATAAAATCTCTTTAGGTATTTTTCTACACATAATGAAATGCTACAGAACAGCTTAATGAATAGTATGTCTGATTGGAAGCTGCAAGATCTACAACTTAATCACTGAGGAAGATGCATAGAAAAGTTTAATTTTTGCAGCAGGACCATAAAATTTAACACTAAAATGCTGTAATTTTGGTACTAGAATAATTTTCTCTTATGAACATGAAAATGAGGCAGCAAGTAAACAATGATTTACTTTTAAACAAGATAGTTCTAGAGTCACCTTAATACATATATATTTCTTGCTACACTGGATGCCAAAAGAAATACAACTGGCACCAAAATAAGTATATTTTATAGACAGTGGTAAAAAATACAAAATTAAAACTTGAGTAAATATATTATGATGTATACACTTGAATAGTTATGAGATGACAAGTTATCCTTTCATGATAGAAAAAAGTATATATTTTTTTAAACCTAATAATTATATTGTTTTCAACAACTTATTCAGACATGGAAAAAATCTTGAGTAGGCATGTAGATTTACAAACTTTTGCATTTTTAAACCATTAGATGAAATATTTTACAAGTCAAACATAACAAAAGTGTAAATAAAAATCCTCCAATCTGGTCATTTGTAAAAAAATGACAAAAAAAAAAAAAAAAAAAGACTTTAAAAAAATTGGTCATTGAACTTTGTTTTTGTTAAGAGGATAACAACCATTTTTTTTTAAATCTAATGCAAAGTTACCAAGGTAAATTTGAAAAGAATGTTCACAAATGACCTATCAATGTAAATGTAATAATAAAAAGTCTTCCAGAAGAATTATATAGATCTGAACAATATTTAATTAATACTTTTATTGTAAAATATGTCAGTATTTAAGGAATAGATTGTAGAAAATGAATTTAAACTGAAATTACTTTAAAAAAAATTAAATAAATAATTGTCTAGGATGTTTTTTTTTTGTTTTTTTTACAAGTTAAATCTACAGGTGATCTTTATTTCTAAGGGAGGTATGGGAATAAAGTGATATTTCTTTTTCTTTCACTTTGAACTACTCTGTCATCTGATGACCAGACTTGGTTATACATAAAATGCTTAGACAGAATATGAAGTTGTGCTGCTAGAAATATGAAGATAAAAAGGTGTTAACAAAAATGAACCAACACACATATCAACACTACCAAAAAGTAGGATGAAATTTCACCCACAAGTTTTTTTTTCAAGGAATTAACCAAGTATTTTCCAATACAAATATAAGAGAGTCCAATACTTTTTTGTTTAGTCATATCCTAATTGGTTGGCATCACAACATAAAATTAGCAATTCTGATAAGCTGTACAATCAACAAACTCCAAGAAATACAATAAATTAGATATTTAATTAGATATTTATTTTGAATAACAGAAAAAAAAAAACAAAAAAAAAAACACCAATATTCTAAATTCTTCCAAAATGGCTGTGGAATAACAGTTACAGGTAAATTGGTTACTTGTTTTGTAATTTTATCTATTGATTTAGCCGACTTCAATTGAGAATACACAAAGCATTTAATTTAAACCCTGCACATTATATAGCGAGGGATTAGTAAAGTCACAATTTATTAGTCGCTTTATAGTAACAGCTGACAGAAAAAAAAAAAAAAGTGAATCTTCATTTCTTCTTTATTTTTAGCAAATACATGTACAATAAAGAAGCAAATGGCAAAATAAATGCCCAATTAAAAAAGTATTTTACTTAAGGAAACTAGTGTAATAATTTCTGAATTATATGTTTTAATTTAGACTGAACTGTTGGAAATCAACTACAAAATTCAATCAGTATATATTTTTTAAATGTTGGAATGCTGCTGCAAAAGGTCCATGTTACTTTTAACAACCATTTAAAATTTGTGAAAACCATCTCTATTGGATATTTTTGGAAACGGCATTAAATTGAATACAAAATTTTGAGTTAAAAAAATATATATATAAAAAAATAGGTTTTTGTGGAAAATAAAATCCATTTTGATACCACTGACAAGCAATTATATAATCTAAACAGAGATTTTGCTGATACTGAACCTAGAAAATAAGATGGTTAGACAAAATCAGTATGTTTGGATTGTCATGAGATTCTCATATCCCTGTTTTACTGAATAAAAAAAAAAAAAAAAAAATTTTTTTTTTTTTTTTTTTTAAAGATCAATTTTATAGTATTAGGTTGGTGCAAAAATAATGATGTAATAATGTCGTTTTTTTTTTTTGACGTATTTTTTAACGTCAAAAAATGACATTATTACATCATTATTTTTGTACCAACCTAATACAAAATCAGAATGAAGATTACAAACTTAGCACCCCCACAAAGTTCTTATTAAACTATTCTTAAAAAAAATCCTAATGATAAATATTTTGTAAATTTTTTTTGTTGATATTTTGGATGAAGCTTATTCAATATTAAACTTATTTTAACAAATACAAGCACTGCCTACTAGTATTCCTTACTGAAATAAAAGTGTCACACTTATGCCTCAGCTTTTACAATACTTTCTATTTAATTTTGTAGGTGGCTTTGAATAATTTTTTATTACTTTTATGAAGTTTCCCTAAAATTCTTGATCAGCTCTACAAACCAATATGAAAACACAGAACTGGAAGTTTGAACAAATAGAATTTGCTTGGCATATGATGAGGCATAAACAAAAAAAAAAAAAATTATTTTAAAATTCCATATGCATGTTTATGTAAAATAAAGCTATTTGTTTTTTTTAAATAAATTTTCTTAATTTACAGAATGTACTATGTCTTTCAGACACCCAGTAAATTCCAAAATTGAAGTAATATCAAAATGCTTTGAATTGAGATTTAATAAAATACAGATGTTGAGAGATCAATAAAATATATGAAACTTACAAATGTTAGAGTACATGCACTTCCTCTTCAACCAACTAAATGTAAATGTATTTTGTCCAAATATTTTTAACTCAAAACAAGGGAGAAGAATTCAAGATTAAATCTAGTAAAGAATAATTCATTATTACCAGCATAGACATGAGCAGAAGTAGGTTGTTAAATGGGTCAATAGCAGATGAGTAGACAAACAAAAATTCCAATCTAGGTTAGAACTAGAACACCAATAGCCACAACCAGCACAATTGACTCCCTAGACAAAATTTTTCAAAATCTCATTTAAATAAATAAAAAAAACTTCATGCAGTTTAATTTGCATTAGTCTTTTAGAGCAGAAACTAAGTTAAAAAAAAAAAAAAAATTCATGCATTTGATTTCTATTTGAGAAACACCTAACCAATATGAATAGTAATATTTAAAAAAATTTCTAGAAATGCATATATATTTAATGAGATGACAAGTTGGATTTTACCTTTAACACACAACTGTAATAAGGATAAAAAAAAAAAAATATTCAAAAGTATAGACAAAATATTTTTACTACAAATAAAATGAAGCATTTTTCCCAAACTAGATATCTTTAAAGAGATGACATTAGAGAGTTACCATTTTCAAAGGAATTTGGTAGGTGCATGTGTACATACACAAAACAGTGTAGATTGCCACATTAAAAAAAGTAAGGTTTTCTCTTTAATCTACAATACGGCTATTGAAATTAGATGCAGAACAAAGAATTTTAATTGAACAGACAGCTGCACGCTTCACAACATGGTGGCTGAGGCAATATCAGTATCAGATAAACAAAAATAATGTAGTGCTTACTAGAAGCTTGTAATAAGAAGTTCAAACTAAAGCCATTACTGTTGATGAAAAGAATCCAAGACGCTGAGACTGAAGGATAGCAAGCAACAAAGCAAGCAAAACAATTCCAAAAGACAGGTTCTAACGGCAACAGCTTAGAAAGGAGACTGAAATAAGTGTCATATTCACATAAGGAGTCACTAAACATTATCTATGAAAAGAAAATTTGGTCAAATTTACAATCCACCACTCAGTTTCACTCCATTCAACAAAATAACAACAGCTGTAATATCAGAAGTAATCTATACAATGTATAATGGAAATTTGAAAAATAAGGAATTAAAAGATTAAATGATGAAATTCTGTTCTTAGCTATCTAAAAATAATAATTAGCATTTAAAGAATGAAATATCAACTTGCATAATGAAGCTTTTAGCATTTGCCAAAATTATGCCTTATATGCCATCCACATCTGTCACTAAACAATGTATTTTTTTCAACTTGCTTTCTGACACCACAAATAGAGACATCTATAAAATAAAAACCAAGTAGCATAGTCACATAGGACATGATTAATATTTGTTAAAATAAGACAACTGAATTTTTTTTTTTTTTTTTTTTTTTTACAGGCAAATTCAACCAGATTTTGTAAATAAAGTTTTATATTAACACCAAATATATCTATCCTTTGAAATACTATGAAGTTTTAATTAAACACTAAAAAGAAAAGAGGGAGGGGGATCATTGAGGAAGAGGTTAAGAAATCATAAAAAAATCCAAATGAAGCAAGCATCATGCATGAAACAACTAAAAGGAAAACCTCATACTTGTTTTCATCATTATTCTTGTTTTTAGCACCACCTCGTCCCCTTTTGGGGCGGTTAGGCACCCCTTCACGGTTGGGCCGGTAACTGCGATTCCTGAGGTTAGCAAATTGGTAATATGCTAATGAAACATGTGTAATAATCTGACATTAGTTTTTTTTTTGGTTTTTTTTTGTTTGCCATGGACCATACCCTTGTGCCACTGAAACATCTGTTTACATTTAACCAAATCTGATCTCTCCTCCTCAGTCATTATCCCAGTGCCAGAATGAATGCCATTATTCTCTTTGAAATGCTGACAAAAATCACTTGAATTTTAATTTTCATCCAACAACTGAATTTTAGACTTATAAATACCTTTACAACTTCAGATGTATGTTGGGTTAAATGATAAACTTTAAAAAAGAACAAAAAAAAAAAAAAAAAAAAAAAAGAAAAAAAAAAGAAAAAGAAAAAGAAAAAAAAGAAAAAAAAAAAAAAAAAAAAGAAAAAACTTCTCAATTCTAACTGAAGATGTAAATAAAAGCATCAGTGAGGCAAGGGAGGTAACCCTGGCGAAACACTGAGAGAAAGAGAGGAGAGTAGAAGGAAAGGTTTGTCAGCTCAGTTTGAAAAACATTAATCACCAATGAACCAAGTCAAATATTGAAGTTGCATATAAAATGATAATACAATCAGAAAGAAAAAATACTCAACATAAATTGGAAGATATCTATAAATGAAAGTGGATAAGCTTAATTATAGGAAAAATATATACATATTTTATGATTAAAATGTTATTTGGGGATAAAAAGTTTAATTAATGGAAAAGCATATCAGGACAGAAATAGGCATGTATCATTACTTCTAGCATATTTTAAAAAAAACCTTTAAACTGGAAGTTACATTTTACCATGAACAGATTTCATAAAAATGATAATTTATTCAGATTATATATTAAATGATCATGACCTAATGCTGTTATATCTTAATGAAGCTTGCTTGACTTGTGTGTGTGTGTGTATATATATATATATATATATATATATATGCCACACTGAGGGACTGTGATACAGCAAAACAGTCTGTCTGTGTATAATTTTATATATATTATATATATATATATATATATATATAATGAAACAGTGCTCTTTGAGTGCAGGTGGGAATATAAAAATTGCACTCAATTTTAATTTTTATTATTTTTTATATTAGGTTGGTGCAAAAATAATGACGCAATAATGTAGTTTTTTGACGTATTTTTTAACGTCCAAAAACGACATTATTACGTCATTATTTTTGCACCAAAATACAAATCTTGTCAGTAGCCTAGAAAGAAGTGTTATGTCGTACATCTTAAATTTGTGCCTGATGAATGCTATAAGAATGAAACACCAAGCACTACAGTATAAGGAACAAATGTAAAAATTTTATATATATATATATATATATATATATATATATATATATATATACTTATTTTCAGTTTTACCTCACTCAATATTCTGTATAAAATACCCTACAACTTTGTCATTTTCTATTTATCAAAATTTACCAGTCTTATCCTTAGAACACCAAAGCCACACTGAACTAAAAAAAAGATTTAAAATGACTGGGAGGACCATACAGGCTGACGGGGGGTTGTATATGATCTATACTAAGATAAACTCCATGAACAATACAAAATTTGTGAGAATTTCTTTGCTAAACTATTATTTGAAGTGGAGATTAATTTTGTACAGATAGAAGTTAGGATAAAGTACCATCATACGATTTACAAGTCAAAATATAAGAAATATTAATTTATTCTCTAATTTCCTAATATATTGTACATTCTAATATTAAACATTTGAAAAGAATTCTGTTATGTATTGGGTTGTCTGGAAAGTTCATGCAGATTTCTAAGGGAAATTAAAACAAAATTATGCCATTAAATATTAATCCAACTAAATATGAACCATTTTGTTGCACAACCTTTCTCCATCTTTCTTTCAACTTCAAGATTCCATCTTCCTAGAATTTTGGTGGTTTCTCAGCAAAGAACTCATTAACATGGTTTTTTTTTGTCATTGAAAGAATTGAATAATGGGTGAGGTAATGTAGCCGTCATGCCAAAAAGGACCCGCTGAAACAAGGCAGTCGTTGTTGGTGGCTCCCTTGGCCCCCACTGCCAAAGCCTTCAGACACACTCATTTTATAGACCATGATGAAGCAGCTGATTGGTTGAGTGGGAGAGTTTTACATACGAGTAGGTGCACTGTTAATTTTCTTTTAATTGTTCTGCGACACCACACGCAGTGCATGGCTGTTTTCGGGCATGATGATGTGCATCTTTGCTCACAACAATCACAAGGTAACACATCTCAACCAAGCTACAACAATTTATGCCAGTTCAAAGAAATGCACTATCCTGATGGAAAGCAATACCTTCCTGTTTGCCAATTCTGGGCATTTTTATTACATTGTTGCCTTTAGCGATTTGAGTACCCAAGTTTCAGTTAAGTGCTCATGGATAGTGGATTTTGATAAATTTAGTGTTTCTGCCAATTCTCCTGTTGTGTATTGCAGGTTATTCTCAATCAATGTCTTGATTTGGTGGTCATCTGTAGTGGTGGAGTGTCTGCCTGAGTGTTCTTCATTAATAAGGCTACAATCACCAACCCTAAACTTAGCAAATCACTTCCATACAATTCTTTCAGCTAAAGCACCTTCACTATACACAACACATGTCTTTTTTGTTGCTTGTGAGACATTTTTGCCTTTGCATTAAAAAAAAAAAAAAAAATAAACAAGTGTCTAAAATGCACCTTATAATCTACCATTATCATAGGGATACAAAATTGACATGAATTAAAGAATTTAAAACTTTCTTTCCCAAGAGATAGTTTGACATGTGCTTTAATCGGAAATGTAAGCATATTATATCTGTCAATAAAGATGACATGTTCTAACATGTTGGAACATCAACAACTAATCAGCATGAACTTTCCAGACAACCCAATATATACATGAATATATGAAATTTCTTAAGGATATATTGACATTTCAAATCTCAAAATATTAATAAAAAAAAAAAAAAATTTATGGAAAAGAAAAGTAAAATTAGGTTAAAAATAAACTTTTCAATTTATCAATATTTCTGTGGCCAAACATTAGAATACTTAAGTGAGTTGGGATGAAAACTTTTCAACAATGCTTACATATAAAATATACTGAAGATTCCACTAGGGTTAAAGCCATACATAATTCATATAAAAAAAATAAAAAAAAATAAAAAAAATGCTTGAATTTCATTTAAGTAACTAGGCTTACATATTTTTACCCACAACCCTTGACTAAGGATTAGGTAATGTGAATAAAAATTTCAAGATAAAAGCTTAAAATAAACTATTTTCATTTATTTTACAATCTATTCAATTATATTAAATAAATGAGTGAGAATTCACTACTTGAAACTATGTACAAATTACAAAAGAGAAAAAAATCAGTATGAAGAAAATTTAAACTAAGATTTCTATTTTAACTGGGATTTATCTATTAAATGTAATCTGACTCAGAATTAACATAAAATGATTTTACAATGTTTTAAGTAGATAAAATTGCAAAAGCAAATTCTATCTAAAAATGTTATTACATAATGATATCTTCATGAAGAAATCTTTTAAAAAACATGGATAATATCTGATCTAATAGCATTCACAATGTAGAAAAAACTAGCTGATTATATTATTGTATCTGTTCGAAGTGCAAATGTTCAACAAGTAATACTGAAGAAATTTGAAAATCATTTTTTAAACCATGTCAATAATGACAATGTTTATTTACATTTCATTGTGTCATATTTGATAAAACCTTGAGTATGTTTACTTTTTCACATACCCAAAACTGAAAATAAATAATTCCTAAGTTTGAAAAATGCTAAAGATAAAGAGTAGTATAAAAATTTCACTAATTTTTTTTAAGAAAAAGAAACTATTTGAATAAAGACATTTTTTGTTGAAAAATATATTTTTTAATGCCATCAGAGTATTTTTCTGAGAGATTGGTTTTCACCTAAAATTTGCTTTTATCTATTAAAAAGATCTGTCCTGAAAGAGAAGGTATATCATTTTTAAATAGCAATTTAATATCATACTAAACAAATTCTGAATGTGTGTGTGTATATATATATATATATATATATATATATATATATATATGTGTGTGTGTGTGTGTGTGTGTGTGTGTGTGTGTGTGTGTGTGTGTGTGTATATATATATATATATATATATAATATAAAACTAAGGGATGCAAGTTGAATTTCTACCTGAGAGTGCAAATTTTTTTCTAAATATACTGTTTAATAAATAAATAGTTATTTTGTATTTGCAAAACTTTATATGTAAAAAAAAAAAAAAAAAATCTTACATTATAGAATTTTTATTTTTTTATGTTGTTTACATCTTGTAAAAGCTTATATTTCAACTTCTGTTGTAAAGTAGTTTTATTTTTGTTCTCTACTTATTTCTTATTTGTAAAGATAAAAAAAGCCTTACATCATAGAATTTTTATTTACTCAAGTTAGGAAAGGAGCATATGCATAGGCTTTATGAAATTTGCAGGCCATAATCACTTAATTACATAGGAGTTAGAGGTGCCAAAAATAGAGGAGCTGGAGTTTTGTGTTTCAATTTCACAGCCTTGATTAAAACTGTAGATAATTCTATGTGTATGTGGGTTTGTGGAGATTTTTGTATGACTAAGTGGGCATCAAATGGTAATGTGTATTTGTAATTGTGTATGTGTGTCTGTTTAGTGGGAGTTCTATCTTCACTGTTGTGAGGTTAACCCATGCAGCATGGTTTCACAAGGTCCTAATTATGGCTTACCTCTTTAAGAATGTATTTTTTGTATTAGATATAAGTTAGATTTTTTAAGAATGGATTCAAAGAAAGATGGCAATGTAAATTTATATCTATCTAATACAAAAAATACATTCTAAAAAAGGTCAGCCATAAACTAGAAACTTGTGACACTTTGCTGCATGGATTGACTGCACAAAAAAGAACTCCCACTAGACAGACACAAATACACATTAATGTCTGATGCCCATTTAGCCATAGAAGAATCTCCACAAACCCACATACACAGAATTATCTATGATTTTAATACATGTGACATATGTCTGACCAATGAGAACTGACCTAGACATAATTGAAAATACCAGCATTTGTCTTTTTGTCTATATTCTCACAATCTTTGATGAAGCTTTAATAAAAGTGAAACATGTTAGATTCATGTTTCCTATTTGTGTGTATATATATATATATATATATATATATATATACATACACACACACACAATGTTTATATACATACATTATATATGTTCCAAAGGTTGTCACAGCTGGTAGTGGAACAAGCTCTCACTGTCTATAAAAGAAAATGGGCAATGGTGGTAAACTGGCACCTCATAAGCAGCTACTTCAGGAAGATACAGTACAACAGCCCAGGAAGTCAGTTTATCTAGGGAAAGGGGAAAGAAAACCCTGATTTTAAACCTCCATTGCCTTGTAGTCATATCCAAAACATGGAAAAGACTATGTAAGTAAATCCAGACAGAAAACCCAGAGTTGAAGGCTGCCAACACTGACAACTTTCCAGCACCTCCTGCAGGCAAGCTGTCCCCAAATATAATGCTCTTTATTCCTTTGGATCTTGTTGGTATGGCAAAAACATTTTAAATTAAATGTATTTGTTGGATCAGCTTTAAATACATCTGTTAAGAAACGGTAAAAAAAAACACCAATACTTGCACTCAATCTCTTTTCTCAGCAGTTAAATGTAATTTTAAGTAAATACACAATCCTTTAACTCAATGAAAGTATTACTTATTGAGGTATCATACTTTGTTAGTGCAAAGAAAAATATTGATTTATGTATAAAATTTTTTGTCTCTTAAAAATGCAATGCAATTTTTTTTCTTGCTAACATCAGTATGTAATATATATTTGCAAGACACAAACATTCATTCAAAAAATCTAATTTAAAGCATTAATGTATCTATAATAAAATGCTCACACAATGCATCATGAAATTATATTGTTTTTTAGCCTGTAACCCCAAACTATGGTAATCAAATGTGCTCTCTGAATTTTGATTATAGAATGATAATGCAATATAGAATAATCTCTAGTTTACATAAACATATTCACAGCAAATCTTAAATATTTATTATATAATATATACAAATTTTTTGTACAGTAATAAATTGGTAAATTAAGCATGTATATAAACCTGATATTTTAACCAAATATATAAAAACTTAATTCTTCCTAATATTGTTTGAAAGCTATAAAATTGATATATTTAATAGGATACATTTACATGTTTTACAAAAAGTTGACTAAGTGTTTTTAAATGTTCTTGATTATCAATAAAACTGATATTTCATTTGTATATAAAAGAGTAGTGTAGCTGGTTCCATTAAATTTAGTGATGCATGGATCCTACTGTTTGCAGGTAAATGAGATTGTGCAAATTACTCTCAGTTCCTGAACTCGAGATTAAACATTGAAATAAAAAAAAAAAAAAAAATTAAAGAAAGACAATGAAATTCAAATTTTAAAAAAGTGTGATATACCACAAAACAAAATTAGATACTTGAAATATGAAAATTTGTTCTATTATTTATAAAAAAATAATACATAGTGGGGAATAAATCAAATGTTTTGCATTTAAATTGTAATTTCTTTCCTTGATATGCTTATATAAAGAGAAACATCTGAGAGATCAGAACATAAAATATAACAAAAATTGTTTTATTTCATTAAGTTAGTATGCACTTAAAATAGCTACAAGCAATTTGTTTTTCATGAAGCCAAAAACCCTTTCAGCTTACATTATAAAAAAAAAGTAAAAAAAGGTAGAAGATATAGTTAACCAAGATAGATGATTTGTAGTCAAAATGCTGCAATATTTTCATTAGTTCAGTTGTAATAAAATAACGCTTAGGGATCATCACACAAGAACATAGTCTAAGAGGGCTTCAAATTTGAGAAGCTATATATGTATGACAAAGTGGAATTTGTGTGTGTGTTTATAACATGCTTTGTCCTTTAGGACTTAATTGGATGAAAATAATGTTTTTTGTAGATGGGGGGTGGGGGTGTATATAAAACACAAAATATGCATAGATAGGAAATGACAAAAATGTTGGGATGCTGAAATTTTAAACATTTAACTTTATTTTTTTTTTTCTGTGACAAGCTATATAGAAATATAGAATAGCCAATTTAATTTAGTTTCTTTGCTTTTAGCACTTTTATTATGATGTATCTCACATTGTGATATTAAAATATCAACCAAGTTGAGATGCAAGAACCTTGATGTAAATTTACTATGGATGATTAGGGATTAAAATACTTTCTATTCCCTTTTTTATCTTAGTAAAATGCTAGTCTAATTAAAGTAGTGTCTTTTAAATAAAAATTATTGACAGACTCCTTACAATGAGCAACTAATGCATTAAGTGTGTCATTTTGAAAAAGATCACTTTTATGTTTATATAATCTCTTATTTAAATTCCTTGTGGTTTCTCCTATATAATCCTTGTGGTAATTGTAGTTGCAATAGAATTGGTCAGTAGAACAAAATATTTTGATTCATTGGGTTTGTCAGAATAGTCTACTCCTATTTTTTGTAATCTTTTACAAGTTTTTTTGATTTGCTTTGAATATGAAATAATTAAGCTATTAGAGGAGCTTAAAAGTAGTCAATGTATTTCGTTTCTTAATACAAATATTGAAGGCTACAAATTTTGAGTGCTCTTGAACAGAATCTGATAATTACATATCTTCTCCCATATAATATCTCTAAATATGGAGATGCAGTTTACTTTCAAACTTACTTTATGAAAATTTTTAGTTAACAAGTTTAGGTATTAAGTCATGTAATACATAATTTCAAGTATTAATCAGTAAAAAATAAATGCTTTTGAAATTGTAACCAAGTTTATACTAAAAATTAACCTTAGTCTATATTAAGAGTACAGTAATATAAAAGTAGAAAGTTAATTTGAGGAAATTCATTTCTTTTTCCTGATACATTGAAATTTGAAGTAGAAATTTAAAAAATTGTAATATAAACATTTTATGGATCATACAAACATGAAATGTTTATGTAAAAAGCCTGTTATCTTCTGGTTAGGAGTAGTAGAAAATACCACACGACTTCTGTTGTCAATCACTCTTTGTTCATTTAGTTATAGGATAGAGAGAAAGAAATTAAACAAAGACAAGTTGTCTAGATCAAATAAGGAATAAACACTTGCTATTTCAAATCATTAAAAAATATGGTTACAATATCCCATCCTATATACCTTATTGTAATGGGCCCCAGAAAGCAGAGACAAATGAAGGTACTGCAAGCATACATTTTAACATGTTTACTTGCAGGGCCTTGTATGGTAAAAGCCATTTCATGATAGGTATTCCAGTCTAGTGACTAGATTATGTGCATTGTCAGCATTCAACCATGTGTGCCACTGACATGTTCTTTAAATACATAATCCACAACACTTATCTTTTCTAAAATATATTACACATGTTCAGTTATCAACATAGGTAATACCACAAAAAGCATGTTTTATGCATAAAAAACTTTTTTTTGGTCACTTAGTTATACCATGAATTAGTTTAGTTAACATCTTGAGCTGAATAAAGAATTGTAGGGAAATGGATATTTAAAAAAGGAAGACAAAACTATCTTCATATAAAAAGAAAGTTTTACCTTTTGTCCTTCAAGAAATTAGATAAATTGTGATGTCAAAAAGGAATTTTTTAATTCTCAAATGACTATGTGCCAAGCAGATTTTGTGCTTAACATTACCAAAGTCAATATTTTATAATGCAGTCAAGCCAATAGAGTTTATTATTGTACTTTTATGAAATAGATATGGTTGAGAAGCATATATATCTTTTACAAATGAAAAAAAAAAATTACATTTAAGGCAACTTTTCAGTTGAAAAAAAAAAAATAAAATAAAATAAAAATATCTGTAAAACTATATATTTTCACAAAAAATATACTAATATAGAAGCAGGGTATATAGTAAGTAAACATTTAGAAAAGTCTTATTTCCAATATACTAATTTTTATCAACTATTTTGACCAAGCTGAACTTTAAAAGGCTTTATAAGTACAGCACTAGTATTTGCAAAATGAAAGTTGAAATTGCAAGCAAGCACTAAGATATATTGCAGTAATAATTTTGAGTATACATGTAAGAACAGTGGACTGATTACTGAAAGATATTAGTTTTCATCTCAGTTGATGGATTGTTTTCATCTCATTATCACAAATATACAGCATAATGTATTTAAAAGGTAATGCCAATACTTACTATAATCTGAGGAGAATCAAAGTCATTTAGAAACTTTTACAAAAGAAAGTTGTATTAACAGTTGTTTTCTGAATAAACATTTTATCTGGAGTGATTGGTCTACACTATAAAAGCATACAAATTGTCATAGGAAATATTTGTGTAATTGATGTGCATAAATTGTAATTTGTTTTTTTTTAAATTATTTCTCTACTCTTTTTGCATCCATATTAACATTATTACTTGGTAAAGGTTTATCTAACCTGACATGAATACAAATTTTGGATAGCTTATAAATAAAAAACAAAAAACGCATAAACCTACAAAGACAACTGTAATTCTTAACATTTACAGATTTATTAAATGTTTGTAGTTGAGCAAAATATACAGGTTCCAAAGTTGGGCATAATTTTAATTCACTGAAGCAACTGTTCAGAATTGTGAACATACAAAAAATATCAAATGCTTTCTTGTGATAAAGTCTCCAATTTTTTTTTAAATTGAAGTACACCAATTTATAACCTGAAAAATGTAATTCCAAAGCAAAATAATGACAAAATAATTATAAATTCAACTTGAGTTAACTATGTTATCTTGATACATAAGTATTATTAGAGATAATTTAAATATTTTGCAAAATTAATGCTATTAAATTTGTAATACTAAGTAACTTGTCACAAAATTTTCAACTGTAATTCAATTTAATAAAATATTCTCTAATAAGTAACAAGTACCTAAGAAAATGTGTTTTATTATGCCTCAATACCTAAGTGGTGTAAAAACATTTTTTCTACTGCAGAGGTTGCCCCCACCCTTCATACTGACATAATATTAAAACCTATTGTAAATAATGTTAAACTTTTATCTCTAAAAAAGCTACAAGTGAGATAAATATATAATTCTTCAGTAGCATAGAGTAGCTCTGAAGAAAAATGAAAATGGAAATCTGTTTCAAATTCAATTTCATCACTTAAAAAAAAAAAAAAAAATCCGCTCACAAAATATTAAAAGCTCTTAAAGAAAAATAAATCAGGAGGACAGAGAAATAAATAAACATAACATCTTATCAAAGTGTACAACAAATTTTTGTAAGAAGATACTAGGAGAATTTACCTTGAATATGGTCCGCCACCCCGACCACCGCGGAAACGTTGTCGCCCACGGAATCTACCCAAACCACGACCTGGAAAAATTGTTGCAAGAATAATTTTTTTTCAATTTTCTAAACAATTAACAAAAAATTAGATTATATGGCATTTATTAAAAACTTGAAGACAATGGAATTTTGCATTAGAAATCCAAATAGAAAAAAAATAAAGCATTATTAATGTTAATAAAGTTCCCAATGCAGCATGCAAGAAAACATGACATTTCCTGGCACACCAAGGAGATGCAGAAAAGTTCTCAGCTTGACTGGGTAGAACTTAAAGGCGACAAGGCAAGGCCAAGAAGTTTTCAGCACATCTTAATTTATATAACATTTTGAAAATGTATTCTAATTTATAATAATAAGAAATTTTTTTTTAAAAAGGCTAGACAAAAAATGATTTTTATTTGATACATAGAATTTTCATGACAAACTTGTTTACATATGTGGAAAAAAAATAAAATAAAATAAAAATAAAATAAAGAATAATTTTCCATTCTTCTCAGGAATCATGCTGAAGAAAAACAAAAAACAAAAAAAAAAAAACAACTCAAATTATATAGTCTTCAGTTACACCATAATTAGAACATTTTGATAATCTGAAAACTCCTATATATTTACTCAACATCATTACACACAAATTAGATTTTGCAGTATAAAACAAAAAAACGGGACTTTAATAATAGTGATACTAAATTAAAAGAGCATTTATTCAACAGTTACCTCTACCACGTCCTTGTAAGAGAGACATATTTCTACCATCATCCATGTTTCCAGGTCCACCCATTCCAAGAGAAAGAGCACTCTGTTGTCTGGACAAGTTTGATCCTCGCCCTCTGTTGGGCATTCCTCGCATTGACATATTCAAACCACGCCCTCTGAAGCGTCCACCACGAGACCGGCTCCGACCGCCACGACCACGCATCACTGACAGGCTTAAGCGTGATTTCACGTTACTCTTGCCGAGTCTTTGTTTAAGACTTCTCTGTAAAAGTCAATAAAAATTGGTTGATATTTGTAGAAATTTTGTCAGAGAAATCATGCATATTGATTAAAAAGAAAGAAAAATTGACAAGTGCACATGCAAATTGTCTGCAAATAGTTATCTTTTTTAAATGATGAATCAATTTTAGAAAGTTGAATAAAACTTTGTTACAAGTTTGGAATTATTATATGCTGACACTGAAAGTGAAGCTATTTGCTAGATAGTCTCTTTTTTTTTTTGCCATTTAAGAAAAATCTATTAAGCTTTAAACACATTAAAATATGTCAATATTAATTCAAGTATCTATTATATCTAATACTTTCAGCTGGTGGTGTCTTAATCAAGAACAGATTTTCATTTAAATGGAATGCTTATTTACAAAATTCTAGATATTATATTTTAAGATAGAAAAATAAAATCAAAGATTTTAAAGTGCACTTGTGGTTCCTAAGTAAATTAAATTAATGTTATTTTCTTTCCCCATTTGTGTATGGGGAAACTACTGTAGGAAACTGATGAAATTTATAAAAAAGAAAGAAAAAAAAAAGAATATGTATGTTTTAAAATGTAAAATTTCTGTTTGTGATAAAAAAAAAAAGAAAAAAATCTTACACCATCCAACAATACAAAAATATACACAGAAACCTGTACTGCTTGTTTTCTTTTTAAAGCAAAATAGATCAAACACAAGAAAACAAGCTCAGGAAATTGAAGGATATTGTTCAGTGTGTATTGATAGAAAATAAAATGGTAATATTCTAAAAGATGATACTAATTTTGACCATGTTAGTGAGTTGAAGATATTGTGATAAAATATTCAAAATCTTTGTACATCTTGTGACATAGTAAGATTTATAACAGTACAGCATGAATGTCTGAGCTTTAGACAATGAAATATGCTGCAATAAAGTTTAGTATGGTGAAAGAGTCAATTGCAAGCAGGTTTCATGCAATGGAGGAGGTGTACATGTGTGCTCCTTTTGTTTAATTATTTGAGAGGAATTGGACTGTAGTCCAATTTCAGAGAATTGCTGCATGTGGTGGAAAAGATATCTTGGTGGTGCTTGAATATGGTTAACTGTGATCAAGAGAACAGGTTCTGGATGATCATGTTGTACAGAGCCTTGCCAATTTCAACAGACTGCAGAGATCACAGCAAATGTGGCCAACTCAGGAGTATCAACATGGATTGTTAGAAATAATTTACTTGTTGCGGGACTAAGAGCATGTGGGCATCTAACCAGATTTCCACTTATGTCACAACACCATTGTGTACATCTCCAGTGGTGTAGTAAGACATTCACCTGGTGTATGGAATGACATGGCATGCTATTGTTGTTCAGTGATGAGAGCCTGTTATAGCTTCATGCAAATGATGGCTGTTTGCATGTATAACAGACCTTGGGAGAAACATCAAGAATGTTTTCACCCACAATACATAAACCCAAACCCTGTCATGGTGTGAGGTGCTAAAACTTACAACACTTTCTTGCTTTTGGAATTTGTTGAGGTAAGACTGAACAGGGCCATGTATGTCCAGAACATTGTTCAACTGTTTCTGCTGCCATTCCTGAAATGGGAAGCAATATGTCATTTCATGAGGATAATATCCACCCACATGATGCCCATGCTACTAAATAGGCTCTGCTAGATGTTTGACAACTTTCCTGGCTAGCATAATTGCCAGAACTATTTCCTAATAAACTTATAGGAGACATGACCAACTCATTCAGCTAGCCCACCTATAACTCTTACTATTATTATATCAAGAGGCATAAGAGGCTTAGAATATTGTATTGCAGGATGGTACTATTTTTTAAACTAGTGCATGCATTGACCTGTACATATTATCATTTAATCTAAGCAAGATATATTACTGGTATGTTTAATCTTGAGTAAATTGAAACAATGTTACAATTTTATTTATTTTTTGGCAATGTATGTAAAATTACTAATTTTAGTTTTCTTTGGTTTATGGTTTCATCTGTATGTCTTATTTAAGTGTTATCCAATCTAGAAATGTGTATATTACAATTCTTAAATGACAAATTCCAAATGAAATTCAGGTATCTGGGTAAGTACTGACATTTTTTCCTACAAAGAAAACCATTTGGCACAAGACCCTGTTTGTTGCAAATGCTTATAAGAGACCATCTTAATTCAAAGTTAATCACAGATGGTAGCTCTTAGATAAATCTGGCAGACTTAGAAAATACAGTAACAGATAATCTTTGATAAACCTAGTTAATTTCAGTTTAATATTTACATAGTATATAACTGATATTTACCAACATATAAACATTCAACACTTCTTCACACCTATACAAAGAAATAGAACCAATCATATTAAGCAATTTGGAATAACTTTAAACATTCCATCAATATTATCAGGTTAAACTCTGCCTTGGACTTGTTGATAAATTGTTACTTACCCTCTTGATTTTCAGAGCAGCAATCACACTAGGTCTGTTGGCCATTTGCTGGGCCAGTCTACGGTTCCTGACAGACGCCTGCTGTTGAGCGGCCATCTTGGCCCTAATATTCTGCACTGACACGGCTGGACGGCTCTTCTGTATGTTGGTGAAGCTTCATTGGAAAGGAGGCAGTAAAGCACATTGATAATAGAATTGGTGCACAGGGAGCAAGGAACAAGGGAGAAGGGTGATGCAATATAGTACATACACCCAACACAACACACACGTGGCCAGCAAATTTTGCATTTTAGCAGATTTTGCTTTGCATCATTTTTTAATATATGAACTTTATTTTTAATTTATACATTTTTGTATTTTTTAAAAATATTTTTCATTTTCTTGCCAACATTTTATAATGGATAGAGACTGTTTAAGTAATAATCAAAAGGTAATAAAAAGATAACAGATGTTATCCCTAAGAAACCTGAAGGAGTTGAATACAAATAGGAGGACATGATGATAATGAAATAGTAGCAACAATAGTAATACATGGAAAAGACTATCAACAATAAGAAATAAAAAGGGAAGAAACCAGGAATAACAGAATGAAAAGGTAATCTTTTTAAGAATAAATTGTAATTTGTTAGAATTTTTGAGAGGAGAAATTATTATATGCTTTGTTCTTCAAACTAGCATACTAGTCTTGGTTGTTTCACTCACATTTCAGTTGTTGTAATCTGTGGCCTTCTTCAAGTGTGACTTTATACTGTAACCTTTGAATTTCAAATACAAACTATTATATCTGAAGAAAGCCAAAGGTTGCAACAACTGAAATACTAATATAGCAACAAAGATGAGTATACAGGTTCAAATAGCAACACATAATTGTAAATGCATTTTTCTTTTTTTTTAATATTTTAATGTCTTGAACAAGAAATATGATAAACTGATGAGAAGAAAAAAAAAAAAAAAAAAAAAAAAAAAAAAAAAAAAAAAACATTAGAAAAAAGCAAAAACAAAGTGTGTATTTTACCCACAACACAATAAATAGAAACTGATTAATTAATCATAGTTATATTTAGCATTTTTTGTTGGAAAAATACAGCAGCATGATAACTAGTATTGGAAATATTTTAAAATGTTTATTTTTAACTAAGGAAAAAATATATACTAAATCTTCTCATAGAATTAAATTTTAAAGTGTTTGTTGAATTCTACAAGAGTCAAGTCATATGAAGGAGCATGCTTAAATAGAAGATAATATTACAGTGAAATCAGAAGTGATTATCCAAATTATTTTAAACATGTAAAATTTGTTTTAAAAGATGAATAGACATTAACCTAATACACTTAAACCCAAGAAATTTTGCAATTTTTTTAATACACACAAACAGCTTTTCTGCAGATAACAAAATATTCCATTTCATTTGGCTGAAATAGTAAAAAAAAAAAATTGAATAAAATAATGGGTTTGAATGTAGAACTAATGTGCCTTATGGTAAAGAAAACTAACAATGTTGTTGAAACAGTTACTATTTTACTCTTGGCTATTGTATTTACAGATCATATACTGATACTAAAAAAATATGAAGTAAAATAATTCCATTTTACTATTTTTTATTTTATTTTACAGTGCATATTTTATTCATAATAAAAAGCTATATGAATCTATTGACATGGCATGTAACCACTTGTCAATACACCATTTCTGGAAATTTTGGGTAAATTTGACTATTTCAGAAATACCTGCTGAACAGAACAAATAATCAGTGAAGAGCAGCAAATAGCCAGTACAAAGTTGCTCATATGAACAACCTTGAAATTGCTTACATGTTAGGCTGTATAATTCTTTTCAGTGATGGACCATCATACCAGCAAATTCGTTCAGCGCACCAAATTTGCAAAGAATATACTGAAACATTACAAGCTATTTGTTTTTGTATACACATTGCTGTAAACAATTAAAATGAATCATCAATATTTGTTTCCTCTGAGCATAAATGGCAATGAGGCACTGATCAATTGACAATTAAAATGTTTTTTTGTTTTTTTTTTTATATTGGGACAATTTGTATAATTCACTACTGCCTCAGGAAAAATATCAAGCAAGCCATTGGAGAGTACATTTTTATTTTTATTAAGATTTAGAATAAAAAGTTGAGAGGCTACTTCAAACATGGGTATCCACTAAAAATAACATTTGCAATAATAAAAATAAACCCATTAATTCTTTAAAAACTGCTTTGATAATGTTTTGGATATGAAACAGCAGATATGGGTTTTTGAGAAAAATCTGAATGAGGCAGTGCACATTCCTTTAAACAAAAAACAGGATAAATAGAACCTTGGTGGGCTGTGATACTCTTTATGGCTGAAAAAGTAAAAGGGGGATACAGGTTCAAATCTTGCCAGAGAGCACAGACCGATTGATGTAATACACACTATTTAAATAAAAACTGGGCATCTATTTCAAACATAGGCATCCACTAAAAATGTTTGAAATAATAAAAATACACAAGTATGTACAATTTTAAAAACACTTTTTTGAAATGAAACATTAGAACAGCTGATATGGAAGAAAGCAGTTGCAATAATTAAAGCTTCTGACTCCCAATTATAAAAGCAGACTGGTTGTCAACACATTGGTATGTCTGTTATGTAAGATTTAGGTTAAGTGGCTATCAAAATTTGAATTTCTCTAGTAAAAGACATTGTTGCTTAAAATATGAAAGTAAATATACTATAAATCCCCACAATATTTTTACAGAATGGATATTTAGAGGTTAAAGAGAAGCAATATAAAATTACTATTTTCACTACAAAACAAAAAATTTATAAAAATGAAAGAAAAATTAGTTAAAAAACTGCTCAATCTATTGTATCTATAGACCAATTAGAAATAATTTTTCTTTTTAGAACTTGGGCCTCCCCAGATCAGATCTTAAGATACCTACTTTTGACTATTTTTAATTATCTAAGAACAATGACTAGAACCTATTTATTCTGAAACAGGAAATACACACCCAAGAATTTGCAGATGTAGACAAATAGTTTCATTAAACTCAGAACATTTACTGATGAGACAAAACACGATAGACAAGACAGATATTAAAGAAAAGTAACATTTTTCAAGGCAAACAGAAACAAGACACACAAACCTGAGCAAAAAAGCAAGAATAAGGCATGTAAATGTATTATATGTAGAGCTATTGTTAAAAAAAAATAAAAAAAAAAATAAAAAAAATGAAAAACATGAAGCAAAAACATCAAATGTGAATAAAGGGCTTAATATTTGTTCTATAGTCTTTCTATGGTTAAAGAATTTCAATGACTAAAGATGCTAATCACCTGCTGAATTAAATCAACATTTGAAAATAATTCTAGGCATCTATGCAAGTAAACCAGCAATAAACTTAGACACAAGAAGATATTTATAGAATTCAGTTTGAGACATTCATCATTTGGGTACACACATTAGGAATGCATGTCAAAAACAAAAAAGTCGGTGGAAACTAAGTTAAGTAAAAAAGAAAAATCTTCAACAAAAAATAAACCTCTTAAATCATTTTAGCATTAAAAAAATACATTATTACTAACATCTAACATGGTCATACAATGGATCTTTCAACTTTTTAAGCACAGAAGACTAATCAAGGAGTGACAAGCTGCTACACCTGCTGTTAACTGGACACTATCATTATTGTCGACTAAATTTGCAGACATTGCAACAAAACAAGTAGTTAATAACCCCGTTCTAGATGGCATGAATGTTTAAAACCCCACAGCTATACTCCTTACAGCTTTTTCTCTTCTTTTAACTTCACTTGACAAATAGCAGCTTAAAGACTTCATTCAATCAGGTTACTGGAAAAGGTTATATATTTTACATTATACAATAGAACAGAATGACAGAAACTAGGATACCTTTCAAGATGAGGCAAATAGAGAACAAAGTAGCAATGAATGCTAATTCCCAAAAGGATTTCAGTCAGCATCATTCTTAGACTGCTATATTACTTTTGAACTCCTCATTAATCATATGAAGACTTTTTTTTTAAAAACAACAAAAAAAAACAAAAAAAAAAACAAACTGTTAAATGTTTTCTTTTCCTTCAACTGTGATAGTTATTAAGATAATTTAATTAGTAAATAAAGCTTATTAAATATGGCTCAACTGAAAAATTTAAACCAAGCAAGAAAATAGCAAGCTATAGTTATACACTCAATTATCACACACATCCCAAAGCAGGCAGTAAATAGATGCTTTTTGTAGACACTGTAATGAATAACTAATAAAGATGCTTTATTTAAAGAGCTTAAATGAAAAAGCGTTTTAAGGCATTAGCAAAGCTTAAAGTCAAAAAGATATAAAAAGAGCAAAGAAAATGGTTTGCATAATTTTAAAATAAAATCAATCTTAACAAAACAATCAAAATAAAAATGTGAAAATGCATAAAGAAATGCTGAGATTCTGTCAAACCTGTAGTAAATCACCAGTGTATATGTAAGTGGTGACTTAATAAGTTTATATTTTGTCTTAATTTTAAAATGTATCCTTTTTTGACATCCCTAAAAGAAAAAAAAAACTTATAACCATTCCTTTTAGTTGAAGGAAAATGTAGAAATCTATATATAAACTTCATTTCAAAACTTCAAAATGGCTAATTTAAAGGAAACTGACTAAAGATTTTAACATTATGCACAAAATGGTTGTGTGCATATATGAGGGGATTGCACAAGATGAAGCCTTTAAACAAACAGAAATTTGCTAATAAGAATTTAAAGAAAAATGACAGCTATACATACGAAACTGCTGAATAACTATGCAAATGGAAAAACAATTCACATTCATAAGAGCATTGTTGTTTAACAAAGTTCATAAAAGATAAAATTTTGGAATAAGTTTTGTGAAAATAATCATACAAGTGAGAATGTTGATATATTATGAAAACCTAAGAGATGACAAAAAAAAATCAGAATCCAATGACACAAAGAGAGAGAGAGAGAGAGAGAGAAAATAAATGCAAGGACAGATAGATGTCATGCCTGTGTCTCTTACCACTCTCTCCAAAGACAGCAGGGCACAGGGGGTCATGACAGTTGGTTGGTGGATACAAAACAAGAGGAAAAAAAAAAAATCACCATAGAAAGAACTGGACGCACCAGTTAGAGATGACATGGCAAAAAAAGTCAATGGCCACTCAGTAGCAAAGGCTACTGGTGCAAATTACATTCCCCCAAGGGAGTCCCTTTTCCTTGGATTTTTTTATTTTTTATTTTTACACTTTTGCTTTTTCATTCTTGCTTAGATTTGTTGGCTTTACTTTCTTTTTGATTGTTAAAACAATCTCTTTGTAAACATTTTGACTGAACACCAATACAGATATACTCCCTGAGCATTTCTCCTTGGATATCGTGCTCCACATCCTCTCAATAGTGATGATATCTCACCTTTGGTGAAACTGGCTTTTTTCTTTTATTCTCTCTCCTTTCTTTGTTGGCTTTTTAAATTTTTTCAAAAGGAAGGAATAGGGAAGGAATGGAGTTAAATTATTACAAAAAAAAAATCTAAAAGGGAGATATTGATTAATTACTTAAGATATATTGAGATGAAAAATTATGGGAAAAAAATTAAAGTAGAAGCTAAAAAGTAACACTCTTGCTAAAAATTAAAACTAAGTTTTTTTGTTTTTTTTTACTGAATATTATATCAAAAGTAGAATAAATGATTGTACATTCAGTAGTAACTTAATGAAATCTTTAAAATAATAAAACCAAATGGGGAAAAAACTAGATAGAAAACATTTTATCATATGTAAAAGAATAGGCAACATTTTAATGTGCACAAGAAAACTATTAAAATCAAAGTCTGTCTCCAAGTAATTCAGCTACAGCTTTAACCTTTTAGCATTCAACCCATCCAAACACTGTAAACCTTACTGTAACCTTCCCCATTTATACTGCCATAATATATGATGACATCACAAATCACATCATAGGAAGCCACACAAACAGTGAGACTACGAGAGCAGATATTTATGGAACAAGTTTGAGCATGTTGAATGCTAAAAGGTTAAATATAAACAGATTAATCAATCTGATTATATTTAAAGCTGTAACAGTTTATTGGCGATAGGTTTTGATTCTAGTCTATGTCACAGATTAAAAAAAAAGAAAACAAAAAACGGCTGGTATTATGCATGCTTGTGCCCATTTCAAATATGAGTATCCACTTTAATAATGTATTTTTTTTAGTATTAAAAATGATGGATATATACTATGTATGTATATATGTGTGCATGCATGAACATCAGATCTGCCACTCTCTGCAATGAAAAAGCTTTTTGTGTGGCCTAAGCAGAACTGAAAATTTATATCACTTGCAGAAGTATCATTAAAGAACTTTTAAATTTAACTAAAATGGTGAGTGTATAACACACCAATTCCCAACACACTTCAAATTCCAGATATTTCAAAGAGGATAATATCAAAACTTTAGGTTTACAGAAGCATTTTCCCAAATAATTACAGTAGATTAATTCAAAGCAATTTTAGAGAATATGGTCAGGCCAGGCTTAAGCCTGCTACTGGTAACATGTAACCCAGTAAAATCTGCTGCATGGAGAGGTGGTTGGCATCTAAACCAGCTCCCCACTAGCTTCTCTGCTGGCAAAGAAGATGCCATGTCATCCCACAGAATGAGAAACCTGCCAAAAGGTGGATGAGCTTCTTATAGGAACCAACCTTGCATGTGTGTGTGTGTGTGTCTGTGCATGAAAAAGTAAAAGGACTTAGTGTGTCATATGAGCTATGAGTGAAGTAGGGATTAATGGGTGGTGTCACTATGTGACGTATTATCCAGGAAGTATAGAACTGCAATTTTAGCTCTCTGCAGCCATTGTATGTTTTCCATGTTTTATTAACAGCTCTTCAATTTTAGGCCATCAAGCATTGGACACAGAACAATGAACCAATCTGAAGTTTCTGGCCCGAGTGGGGAAAACTCCATCAGAAGCACTTGGACTACTGCAGCAAGTGTATGCAGAGGAGACTGCGTTACATTCCCGGGTTTTTGAGCAGCACAAGAGTTTCAAAGAAAGATGTGGAAGATGACCCTCAGGAGTAGAAGGCCTTCAATGAGGCTAATGTTGAGCATGTAAGGCAAGTGGTGCATGGTGATCATTCACTGATTGACTGACTGATCACAAGTGAGCTGAGCATGAACTGTGAAAGTATTATGAAGATTATGACTGAAGATTTGGGCATGAGGAAGAACTGCGTGAAGATTGTGCTGAAGCTGCTGAACAATAACTAGAAATGACACATCCAGGTTTATCAAGACATTTTCAAGCAATCTGAAATCTAACAAGACTTGCTAGGGAGAGTTATCATTGGTGATGAGTCATGGATTTTTGAGCATGACCCAGAGACGAATTCATTGGAAGAGTCCAGAGTCACCAAGGCCAAAGAAATCAAGACAGTAGAAGTCCAAAGTCAAACTCATATTCAGCACATTTTTCAATGTGAGGGGAATCATACAGAGTTCTTGCCACAGGGTTAGACAATCAATCAGTATGTCTACAAATAGATCCTGCAGCATTTGCTTCATTTAGTGCATGAGAAGAGGTAAGAGTTGTAGCAGGACAACACACCATCTCAGAACACCTTGAGCAGTTTCTTGCCGAGAAGAACACTGACATACTGGAGCAACCTTCCTACACACTTGGCAAGGTTCTATGTAATTTTCTCCTTTTCCTTAAGCCCAAGGAGGTCATCAAGGGGACCAGTTTTCTGGATATGGAAGCCATCAAGTGGGCCATGATGACAAAGCTGCAGAGAATCCCACAAGAATCCATCCAAGAGTGCATGGAGAAGGATGCGAAAGTGTGTTAGACTCAAAGGGGATAACTTTGATGGGGGAAACTTGTAGTTTGGATTTGCCATTTTTTTTATCTTCAGTCTCATTTCTTTTCTGACACACCTTGTGTATATATATATATATATATATATATATATATATATATGATAGGATGGAGTTGCAATGTTTGAATGGCAACCTTTCTAGAGATGGTGTCTCAATAAGATAACCATGTATTTGGACTACCATGAGTGCCCGAGTTGGATATCAGGAAGGGCGTCCAGCCCTGTAAAACTATGCCTCAAATCATAATGACAGAGACCTTCTCTCAGGCAGGACCCACCTTGCTGTGTGTGAGATCAATCCCAGTCCTGCCTCAACAAAAAAAAAAAAAAAAAAAAAAAAAAAATATTGCTATGAATGTTGAATGAAATAGCAAGTTCAGATGGTAACACATTACAGGTTGGAAGGAAGGCTCTGATTGGTTGTGTGCCTCTCAGGACATAAGACAAATTAGGTCTGGTCAAACAATGAACAGAAATGTTTATTTATTTGGGTAGGTCAATCCAGAGTCTAGAAGAGACATGTAGCGTGAATACACTGTCAAGATACAAATTTTTCATCCATGCTTTCCCTTACTGTTTGCACTAGTATTCATTTGAAAAATAAGATATCTCACTCACAGTTACCATGAAAAATAGATATTCTACACAAATTGTTTGCCTTACAATCCCACAATATTTTTCCTTCATTTGATGGGCCTTTCTTTCCAGCTGCAGTTGAAGCCATACAAAGCTTCTTGCTGAAGATGCCACAGTGGATGTTTGATCTGGCAAATTCAAACAATGTAGCTAACTCAAATATTCCAAATCTCTGGCTGTAAATTATAAAAATGTTTAATAAATTCCTTGTTTGTTCAGTTAAGCATGAGTGACCACTAGCAAAATTTTAAAAGCAAGAAAATAGTCTATTCATCTTTTTCCTCTATCAGACTTGGTTTCATCCTTTCCAAATATACAATTTCATTAACACCACATATAGTCTTCAAAATATGTAATAATTAGATTCAGTATATTATTCATTATATTTGCACTCCCAAATCTATGCTAATGAAATGGAAAGGCAGATAAAATTCTCAAGAGATAACTGAATCAGAGCATATCTTACCCTTATAAAGAGGTTTGTGCAAAAAAAAAAAAAAAAAGCTAACATTTCACCAGCAAGACGAATTTAACCCTCTTAAACCTCAAATTGTATGATCTTGAATTTTTTTTTTTTGAACTTAAAATTATAATGAAAGTTAGGAATGCACCACACTTTTGCTACAATATTCAGTATTTGGTAAATGTTTCTTGGTATTAGTGAAAATAAAGAGTTCTAAGATTCTATTTTATCCCTCTTGAAAGAGATTATCTCCATAGAAACAAGTTATATAAGGACCAAAAGAAACGGTAGAAAAGGAATCTGGGAAGGGGTTGAAGAAAGAAAGAAACTGATACTTCTCTTCAATGTTGAATTGTGGCTTTTTCTGTTCCAAGCAGTGCCAGTATCATCAGCTTGTTGCTCAGAAAGCAATGACGTACAGATTCTGGAATGTAGCTGACTCGGAAGATACACCACACAGGACCACCTACTGTCAGATACAGCAGCAGCAACAGGTCAGTAAGTGACCAATATATTTTTTTAAAAACCCCAGTAACTTATTTTTCTCTCTCTCTCTTAAATATTTAAAAAACAGACAGCTGAAAATGTTGAAAGAAAAAGTATAGATCATTTTGCGCGCTGCCCCCCTCACATCCTCTCAGTATTAATGGTCTCCCAACTTAGATGTACTAAGCTTTGGATGGCTCATGGTCACAGTTGATAATGACCAATATATAGTGACATAAAAAGAAGAAACCTTTGTATCAGTGGTTTCAAATCAATACAGGGTTTAATATAATACTGCTGCTGTTGTGAGAGGGAGAGGAAAAGAGAGGGGGAGAGAGAGAAAGGAGTAAGGAAGGGAAGGAGAGTGAGAAACTGCATGATGCTTAAACCAGGGGCACAAAGAGAATGCTGTACCTGGCCTTGGGATGACACCAAGAATATAGCCACAAATATCACCAGTTAGAATTCTCTCCACGCGCAGCGATATGGCTTGAGCTTTTTCAGATATTTTTTTTTCAAGGCATTTCTTGTTTTAAAGCCAAGTTGGAAATTTCCAAAGTAAAGGAAATTGGGTCTCACCGATCATTTAAAGACATTCTTGTTGTGCTTTTTAGCACAATCTTTGCTGGGACTTGAGCCATCTTGTTATTGATCTATAAAGAACAAAAAAAAAAAAAAAAAAAAAAAAAAAAAATCAAATCAAATTTAGTTAACGTTGGAAAGCAAGCATTTATACCCATAAAAACAGACATTATAATTTTTATAATCAATAAATAGAACAGAAACCAGATTTCAAAATTTCAATGTTACATGCATTCACTAATGAATTCAAAAAAGTGGTTTTACAAATTTTGACAATATGTTTCAGTTACTGTTACAAGTTTTTTTTCTTATTAAAAGTACTAGAATGGCGATTTTTAAAGCCTAGCTTAGATGTGGCACAAGGCTAAAAGCATGGGGCACCCAGTGAGGACCGAACTCACTACTTAGTCATAATTGTTGTAGCGAGACAAGCTTGCTAACCATTACACCAAGTCAAGATGCTCTACAAAAAAAAGAAAAAAAACTATAATGTATTAAAATTCTTTAGCAATAACATTTTACATATTTAATGATATAAAAAATACTAGTAAAAAGACAAAGTTATATACATAAAAATTGTATCTCTGATAAAACCTTTTTATTAACATGTACTGATAAACTAACACATTTTACCCTTTAGGTAAGGTTTTCAGAGAAAAATGTACAATGTAGAGATACAATAGACTATTTGCAAGTACGCTTATAATTAAAATTACAGAAGCAATTTTTTTGTATTATCCAAATCAACTAATTAAGATTAATGATACTATAACTTTAAAAATGTCACAACAGGCAACTTTTTTAATTTTAAGTAGGTATTAATTTTGCATCAGAACAAGCATAGATTTAAGGCAGCAAAAACTTAAGCCAAACGTTTCAAGAGAGCAGAACCATTTGATAATTTAAACCAAGTCTACACAAATATAGTAGAAATAAATAGGAATCTTTATCAACTGATCTTTATGCCTCAAGTATGCAGTGCTGTTCTTACATCTAACTGCTGTATATATTTCAATGTACATGATATTTGTACAAAATGTAGAAAAAATGTCAAGTATTTATTCATTCTTCACTTATATTACTGGGACTAGGATTGCACCACTTTCTGATCAAGTTGATCTTCAAAAATTTAAACGCATTGTCAAAAGTTAGCTTGTCTTCTTAATTCCTGTTCTTTTATTGTTCTCACTCCTTAACAAGGTTTTATTTTTTCTTATGTAATTTCACAATCAGTAACCCAGTGGCCTAGTAGCTTTATTGTCTAGCTTTAGGTGAAATGATTTAAAAGACATGTTTGGCCAATAACACTAGCTAAGTTTCTAGTGGTTTAAGTTTGGAAAATTTGGAGTCATTGATTTAAAAAATGGCATCTGTTTTTTTCCTATTACACAATAAAATCTTAATCATATCAAATTTCCCATGCAAGATATCTGAGTGTTAGTATTGTAAATAGCATCAGTTTTAAATAAAAAATCTATTTCTAAATAACCATTACTGATGTTCATTTTGATGCATAGACAATATAAAAATTGGAGTAAAAAGTTTGGCTAAGTTAAGGAACAGTATATACTTAATACATTTTTATTTTTACTTTTCAGATTGATGTCCTAAAATAAAAATAAATCAGCAGAATTATCTCAACTTGAAGAAAATATTTGAAAAGTACAGATTCTTTGTTATATTTGTGGAAGTTTTACAGTACCAAGCTAAAAGTTATATTTGGCTTACTTTCAAATTAGACTTGGCAATCAAGACAAACTGTGGGCCCTGCATCAAGTGAACCATATATTGAATTTATGGACAAAAAGGGAACTAGAGATAGGCAAGAATTTGGCATTTCAATATGGTAAGATTCAAAAACCACATAAATGAGAGTTATGTTTGCCTTGGGAAAATATTTGGTTATAAGAAAACTTGGCAGAAAGTCAATTACTCAAATCCAGATTTAGCATTTTGCACAATGCCCCCATTAAAACTCAAGATGCTTGCCTACTACATGTTCAGGAATACAAACTCATAATGATGGAATTATTATTGAAATTATCTTTACTTGTAAAGAAGCATTGGGTTAAACTAAAAATTATAAGAAATTAATTTTAGATTCCTGGTTCTTTGTAAATTGAGATATAGGATAATTTTTAGAATCAGTGTCATAATGTTTATTTAAAAACCATAGTTTGTGTTGCGATATTTCTATTTTCAACTGCTTGGCTGAAAAATGTCCAGAGCTGAATAGAAGTGTTTTATCCTGTTTGTAGGTATCCTAATAGTTATTTTTGACCTTCATGTAATCACCCACTCTGCAAGAAAAATAAATGAAAAAAAAAAAAAAAAAAAATAAAAAAAAAAATAAAAAAATACTTGTAATAAATGTGTGATGGCATAAAAACTAAAAAAAATGGAAAGGATGTAATTAGTTAACTGTTTGAAGATATAACTGTACAATAAAAAATTATACCTGCTTTAATCTCTAAGATCAGAGGGATAAAGTGTCATAATTTACTTGAAAAAATGAACTTAAAGTCTAAGCAAGTTGATTTTTCAGCTTACAAGTCACTGCTGTGAAATACTCAAGACAACAACTAAAAATAGGTTCCTCTATATACTTTAATGAAAAAAGTTGTAACCAAAAAACGTGAAACTTGCATAAAAGTTAAATTATCATCATTATCTTTGGAAGAAATTCTAAGATTAATAAATTGTGTAGAGTTTATAGATACAAATTTATTTGAAGAATAAATTACACTGTATAAAAGGTGTGAAACAATCATTTATGGAAAAATACAATATGAAAAACACACTTGCAAAATCTACAGAAAATCTAATCATGTTTTCATTTATGAAAAAGGTTATTTTAAAAGAAAAGTTTGTGGAAATAATTTTAAGTCGGTCAAAAACGTCTTTATTTAATGAAATTTAAAGATTTTTTAAGCATTAAAAATATCTTAATTCCTATGCTAGTCAGTAGAAATTTTACCTGCCTTGAATTTTAAAATAAAAATTTTGTCATTTATACTATAGTTATAGAGCATATGACAAAAAGAAAATCTCATACCTGCTCTCAAGTATGCATTTTTTTTTTATCTATAAAAAAAAAAAAAAAAAAAAAAAAGACTAAACATGTCCTTTTCTGTAGATGAAAACCATTGGTAATTCTTTTATTTATATATATATATATATATATATATATATATATATATATATATATATATATATATATATATATATATATATATACATGTATACACACATGCACGCACACAGGGATGAGTTTAACCTAAGATAGGGACAGGCAAAAAGAAATCAAACCTTACAACCTTATTAGCTTGTTGTGGAAAGAAAAAATATATATGTGTAAAAATATAAAGCTTTTTCAGCATAAAATCAAAATAACTACTGAAAAAATAATAATAATAAAAAGTACAGTAAATGCCAAAACAATCCTTTACTTTTTGACATGAATATTAATTAGTAATTTCTTAGAGATAAAAATATTTGAACTAATTTTTGTTGCCTACCATTCAGAAGAACTTCTCAGACAATTTATCAAAAAACATTAATTTTCCATTATTTTAGAAGTTGGCGCGGGGGGGGGGGAGAGAGAGAGAGAGAGGCTGTTTACAATATAAATACGTCAAACTGATCCCTGACTTTTTGACATACATTTAATTTTTTCTTTTTGAGAGGAACAATGTATTTAAGTATTGCTGTTTTAAAATGAAATTTATTATTACTATGTAAAGTGTGCCTATACGTATGATGTTCATTTTATTTCCAGTAGACATAAATATTACAAGATTGAAATAAACTTTTATCTACTTCTTGTCTTTGAAAATATATCTAAGAGCCCCAGTCAAATTTTTCTTGGAAAATTCACCCGGACCAAATTAAGCATTATTCATTCTTAATTTAAAAAAAAAAAAAATTAGAACAATTTTTTTTTTTTGAAGTTGAAGGCAAAAATTGCAGTTTTTTAAGGCCATTTTGCAGTAGTGCTGTTGTCTAAACTCATCTATATGTACAAACAAACCTTTCATGTACAGAACCCCCATCAGCCGACTTTGGATGCAATGGACAAAATCTACAGGAAAAAAAAAAAAAAAACAGCTTGCAAATTATCAGTGATGTATTTCAAAATTTGCAGGCTTAGCAGAATTAGTTCTCAAAGTGACCACTTGGCAGCAGTGGCGGGCCTTTTAAGTGTAAACAAAGGTGGGTGTACAGTATATAAAGTACAATACATTAGTGTGTGTGTGTGTGTGTGTGTGTGTGTGTGTGTGAGAGAGAGAGAAAATAGCTGTGAGAAATATATTATTTTTGTTATTTTGATAAATATATCTATATTAAGTATATATTCATTTATGCCATATATATATGTTTATAGTATTTACATTATGATCATAACTACTGGTAGTTACTAGTGGTTTTATATCTAAAAAATAATCCCTTCCCATCTACGGACAATCAGCTTTAGCGGACCACCCCTTCCCCCTATTAGCCTGTTGATGAGAGGTTTGTATATAACAAAATATACAAATCTTAAAAATCAGTTGCGATTAATTCAGCTTATGATCCCATTCTTATGGATTAATGTAACATTATTGAAAATGTTATACTTTCATACAAAATTATTAAAGAGCACAAAATCAAACTACTTCAACCAGAACAGGTATTTATGTTTCCTTGACAACTATACTGCACTTATTCCACCAAGCACATTACCAAGAAACAAGATCCTTTCAAAAACTATTCTACAATTTTTCATTAAAACCAGTAAATGAAATTCCAATTAGAACTTGGTAGCAATCACTTAATTTTTAAATCTATGATACTAGATAAGTAGAGCTAATATTTGAAGAAATTCTATAGCTTTTGTAAATAATGTTAAAAAAGGAAGTATTTGCATACATTCACAACAGAAAATGTCACATCCCCATTACTTTTTGCCAGTGTCTATAATTTGAAATGCCTTCAACTTATTCAGGCAATAGACATGAAATATTGGATTAATGTTCAACTATTATTTTATTGTGTAAAGCCTTAATATAAAAAAAAGTTTTAAGTTACTGAGACACAAATTTTAAAATTTTGTACATTTATTTTGTATGGTACTGAAAATGATCTTTATTGGTGAAGTTCAAAAGGTCAGTAAAAAAAACAATGTGACTATATTTATCAACCACACAACTGTTAGTAATGAGATATTCTGTTATGGCAACAAAATATCACTCAGTGTCAACAAGAATGGAATATTTGTAATTAAAGGAGATAAAGCTAATATACTGCTTTTTTGTGGCTATTTTTAATGATTTAAAAAGCAAGATTCCTCATGCAGAAAATATAACCAACATGGTTACAAAATTACTTAAGACATTTTCTGATACAACTAAACTAGTATATATATATATATATATATATATATATATATATATATATATATATAAGCTGTAATAATCTTCCCTAGAACAATCTAATTCATATTTTAAATTATTCCAGTTGAAAAGAACTAAGTTTCTGAGAATGTAACCATTTTTATCATAGGCTGGAACTATATATATATATATATATATATATATATATATATATATATATATATATATATATGTGTGTGTGTGTGTGTGTGTGTGCGCGCACAAGCAGGCAATATTTTTCATAGCAAATGCACAATTTCTGAGATATGAAATCTACTTTTTGAAAAATCTAAACTAATGTTATTCTATATAAAAAGAAAATTTTAAAAATTGGTTTTGTAGTTGTGAAAATGTCAGTTATAAAAGTTAATTGCAAATATTACCTTGTTGATGTTTAATATACACAGAAATTATATATAAGAACCAAATAACTATTTTTTTAAAATAAAGTTTGTCAAGGTTTTTTAAAATTTCCTTTCAATAAAAAAAGAATTAGATGTGCTGAAGAATTTCATTAACACTATTATGCATATGTGCTTTCTTTACATATTAAGATTTTATAATTTATTATAAAACTGATATAAAAGAAAACTTCTTTATTTCAAACGCTCACAAAACAATGTTTTTTCTTGAACATTCTCAAATGCCATTATGTTTTATTTTCTTGATTTAACCATAATACAATTTAAAAAGTAATGTACAAACATTTACTAATCCAATGTTTATTACTAAACAAAAAAAACATTGCATATGTTACAAGCACTACTATACTACTTTCCCCACTTAATTGCTATCAAATGCACATGTACCATCAATGCAAAAGCACATACTTTCCACAAAAAACATGACTGCAAACAAATATAGACACACTTGTACTAATGTGAAACCACATCCCAGATAAAGACCATTTGATAAGCCCAAACAGATGTAAACCTGAATGAGCCAAGTCAGGACTATGAAGTAGAAAGAGTGAAACATCCCAATAATATTGCTGAAATCACCCTTTTGTCAGGTCAATCATATGAGGTGGTGATAGTGTTGTGCAGAAGGACAATACCCTTTTTGCAAATGCCTTGGTCTCTTTTGATGAAGAGCTTTTCTCAGTCTATCCAATGTTTCACAGTATCACACACTTTCTGATGATACTGTCAGCAACAGCACATATTTTACATAACAAAAAATAAAATAAAAACATAATTACTATCAATTTCTCCACTCACTGCTGACCTTTGAATTTGGAAGGAGGTAATGATAAGTGCTTCCAGATCATGGAATACATCTGGAGTAACAGATGTCTCAATTCTAAATCTCGTACGAAAAAATCCCTATCAGCTTCCTTATACTTTTCTAAAATCTGAAAAAGAAGTGACCATACAATAAACTTGTGTTTTTCAGTCAATTGCTTCGAGATCTAAAATTGGACTGCTGCCCTTGTCATGTAAAAATCTTATTAGACTTTGCACCTTCATACTGACGCACTTGTCCCATCAGTACATGTGCACAAATTCTTACATCATACCCATATTTCTTCCCACTGTTTTATGTGTGAGTTATTTGTTATGATGTCACATATGTATGCAGTCAATATTAAGGCTCTCCTGGCTGCTACAAGAAATATTGTATATCCTCTATTGTTGTTTCACAATATTTGAGTGAATAGATGCCTGTCCGTACATTGCTTTTAAAGATATCCCTCATAGCAAGAAAATATTTAAAATCTTATCTAAACTACTCATAACTGAACCGATAAGCACAACCGTTTAAATTTTCTAATGTCTTCTTTCCAATAGCTATAAGACACTTCAATAATTTACAATGTAGCTGGCTGTATGATGACAACAATTTACTGTCATCTTTGACATAACTTGCAGTAATTTGAAAAACAAGTAGATTTAAAGACTTCTAATGTTTTTTATACAGTATTAATATAACTATGGTACAACTGAATGGAATTCACAGATGCTGTATATACAAAACACTTGGCAATTATAGATCACATAATATTTTTACAATACAAGAAGAAATATTCTTTCTCAGTTAGTTTTAACTAACCCATTGTACCGAAGAAATAATCCACATTTTCAATTAAAAAAATGGGATCAATTAAATAATGTTATGGAGAGCTGTAATCTTCCCTAGAACAATCTAATTCATATTTTAAATTATTCCAGTTGAAAAGAACTAAGTTTCTGAGAATGTAACCATTTTTATCATATGCTGGAACTATTTGCGAGAGAAAGGATTAAAGTTTGAAATACAGACTGAAAACAAATTGGAACATTTAAAATTTTTATTTCCATTTAACTTATACAAACTCAAAAACAACTGAACATTCAAACAATTATTAATGATAAAAAGCAGTTATTTTCATACTGAATTTAAGATAATTTTTGTAATCATGTCTATAAAAAATAAATATTTAAAAAAAAAGAAAGAAAGGCTGCTTTAATGAGATAAAAAAATACCAGAGTGATATTTCTTGACAATGTTGTAGACAAGTGGAATGGAGGCAGATTTTTTAGGTTGGTGCAAAAATAATGACGTAATAATGTCGTTTTTTGACGTTAAAAATACCTCAAAAAACGACATTATTACGACATTATTTTTGCACCAACCTAATAACATTTATTTTTTGTATTTTCTTTACCAAATGAGGCTTGAAATCGTAAGAGCATAACAGAAAAAAGGTCAAAACTGCATAATGTACTGAAAGCACATTTTTTAAAGAAAAAATAAAAGTTACAATTAAAATTACATGTAGCATAATCGTTATTGGTGGTAAGTGGAATCAACGAGGTGAGTTCAAATTCCACTTAGTTTGTTGCATTCACTTTCACACAAATGTCTTTGGGAGAAAAGTATAAACTAAAAATCTCTTAGTCTTACAGATAGGAGTTTGTTAAATAGAGCAGATTGGACTCTCTGGCTTTGAGTGACAACCAGTCTAAGAGGAGAAGGCCTACTCTGAATTGAAATCCAACAGAGAAAAGCAAACCACTAATTATTCTCCAAGAAGTCATGGCAATTCACAGATAATAAAGAAATGGGATCTGTGAAATGAAAACTGAAGAAGAGCGATGGTTGCCTATGTCCTTAAGGGCCATGTTAAATATAAATAAATAGCACATCAATGGATTGGATCTCTACAGGACGGTTTCAGAATTAATTACTCCTTTACGCCACCAAGATAAAATTACAGTTGATGGTTCTTATTATTAACCCTCAACTGTAATTTTAATATAATTAAAAAAACAAAAAACTGCGGGATTTATCTATGACTATCGAATTTAATTTCAATACAGTTTCTCACATGTTTGTTATTTTAATTTTACATTCAATCTGATATGAAGAATATTGAAAAATAAAAAATTTGTAGATACTTGTTAAGAAAATTATGTTCAACATAATTTTTAACGATAAGCAAAAAAATTATTATTTTTTTTTTTTTTTAACCCTAACGAAGTAAAAATGCAATCAATATATTTGCATTGATTGATTGATTCCCTAACGTTAACTGTAATCAAGTTCAATAAAAGAAAACTCTAGAATTCGATTTGTTTTTTTTTTTGCTTACTTAACTTACACCTCCTATGGATCAACAATAGCACTACAAATGAGAACAAGAATTAGCGTAAGTAAGGAATTTTTATAACACAACGTAAATTGTTTTTAAAAAGGCATTTTAAATGATCTAACTAAATGACTAGTTATCTGATTGGGTAAAAGCAGCATACCAAATATCTTTACACAAGAAAAAGTAATGCATTCCACAATTTACAAAACAAGAAAATCTTAGTGCTGTTTTTCTTTGACTATAAAATAAAAACCGTAAGCAAGTACAAATGGAGCAGTTGTCAACCCAAGTCGAAGCTGCTAGTTTTGAAAGAGTACTACTAACAGAGCTGAAATTTAAATATAACCTTCACTTCAATGACAAGAAAAGAAAAAAAAAAAAAAAAATGAATCTGTTTTTTACCTTGTAGTGTCCCCCACTTCCCCTAGAGTAATGTATTGCAGGCTCGGCCATCTGGAATGTAAGAAAACTACTGTGTAACCCAAACAAATGTTTTCGTCAGTTCATTAGACTAAAAAGTGAGTCAGCAGCATTAAATTGTGCAAAATGTAAAAAAAATTTTTGAGAGAGACAAAAAAAGAAAAAAGGAAAGGGGGAAAAAAAAAAAAAAAAAAAAAGGTCAGATGATGTTATAGCTTGGTCAAATAAATTCATAACTTTTTATTTTTAATGGAAAAATGCTTTTAAAGAAATCCAACCCAACACCAACAATTCACTGGTTCTTAATTTAAAGATCATCACCGCCATTGTTGAAATAAAATACATTGAATACTTTAACTATAAAATTTAAAAAGAATCATGGAAAATATTTTCAGCCTTATCAAAATTATTTTATAATCAACAACAAAAGCATTTTTTTTTGTTTTTAATCAGAGGAATGTTTACACAATTGTAATCGCATCCATAACCATACACTATTTTTCTTTTCTTAAGAATTGCTAAAGAAAGATTTTTTTTTTCTGCGATCGTTAAGAAAAAAGATATTTTTCGAAAATCAGTAATCAGAATACGAGACAAATTAAAAAAATATATATATTTAAATATTTTTTCTATTTTGTTGACGTGCGTGAGTTTATGAAAATGAAGTTGACATTTTTCTCAATAAATTTCCAGGGCCGCGATTGTAATTGATTTAAATAAAATTTCCAAGACCAAAAATTTAGAAACCAACACACCAGTGTGTGTTATGCATTAATCATTTTTCTTTTCTATTAATATGCAACTTGGTATTTAAGACACCTGAACACATCGAGGAATGACGAAACTGATTCAACTGAGGATATTACCTTTCATGGTAACAAAACAATCGATGAAAATATGAAAATAAAACCGATATTGTCGAAGGGGGTTTTATAAAAAAAAAAAATAAATAATGCGATAAAAGAAAACGATATAGAAGGCATTTAATTTTAAACAGGTCTAATTACAAATACGATCTTAATTTTCAAAACTTAAAAATAAATAGCCTAATTAATGGTGGTAAGAATGCCAAATCTATTTTTAGATCGAAGATAATTTTAAAAAAAATTAAATCTTCACACGAGTGAAAATTTACATTGTCTTTGATAATCTAATAAATGGGCATCTTTTTTTTAGCGTAAAAATTGTACACCAATACCAAACAGAATGGTATAGTTTTTAGCATTAGTTTTTAAAAAAAATCGCCTATATTATTATTTCAATTTTTTTTCTTTACAATTTCATATTTTAAAAAGATGGTGAAAATTGGTATGTGCAAAATAAAATAAGAATTTAAGATGGAAATAATACTGATTTATGAAAGATCCTTTAAGAATTTCTAGTTACCAAATTTACGAAATGACTAAAAAAAAGCATCAACTAAAGAATTTATGTAAGATTACAAATTATATCTTAAATTGATAAAAAAAAGATATAATTTTACAAAAATAAAAAAATATATAATAAATAAGTACAAATTAAAATTTAATCGGAAAAGTAACGAAAATAGCATATTTGACCAAATATTTTTCAAATAAATTGGGGCAACGCTTACAAAAACTTAATTTGAATAGATATTTTAACTGATATTTTTTTTACACTATTGAAGCACATTAAAAGGCAAACGTGTCTACCGTTATCAGAAAACATTTTATAATCTTAAAAGAACCGGGTCTAAAACTGACAGACAGATAGCTTGAACAAGAAAAATAAAACACTTCGCATACAATATCTTGCGTATATTACTTACATAGATACTTTTTAAAATCCACTGAAAACAGATTCTTAAATAATAAGATCGATTGTATGAACGATGTTAACTTATTCGCGTAACTTCACTACACAGCTCATGAAAATGGCTGACAGGAAGCATTCACCGAGCCATAGTCTGAACAATTACTGCGCATGTGTTGTGAGTAAATTTCCGTTGTGTAAAAAAATGCAATAAACTAAAACTAGTTCTTTCATGCAATACTTAGGAGGGGTGCTGAAAAGTTATCTGCCAGACTCCTTACAAAAAAAAAAAAAATGCTAATGTTTTGTTAGAATTTGGAAAATAGATTAGAACTTTTCAACACAACTAAAAAAAAAAAAAATGCATTTTCCTAATATTTTTATTTATTTGAGTTCTTGAGTTCCTTACTGCTTGTCCCTAAAAGTGAACTAACTTTTATTTAAAAATAAATTCTTTAGGATAAAAAAAAAGATCAATAATAATTTTCTGAAACATACAGCTGTCACTAATAATGAATAAATACTATAAATTCTCTTTTCTAAACATTTTTCTCTCTCTATTGTTCTTTCATATTACACTTTAATTGTTAAAGCTATGTTTCAATAGGGCTTATATGAAATGTTTTGAGAAATTTGACCCAGCTTTTAAAGTTAAAGGTAACAGAATTGATTAAAGCAACAACAGATTGAAAGTTTAGAGCAGACAATTATCTCTTTTAGGAGGAAGAATAAAGGCTCATGCTCATGCTCATGCTCATGCTCATGCTCATGCTCATGCTCGGGGTGTAACAACAGAAGAAGAAAATATTTATTTACATACATGAAAAAAAGGTAAAGGGATATATCCAAAATATAAGAGTATGGAATCCTCCATACTTGCCTGTCACCCCCTACAGGAAGATGTACTCTTCCCAAAATTAACCTTTAACCAATCATCACTTCACTTTTCCAAACTCAACTTCCCATTGGTTAAAAGGACACAAAAATGTAGCAAGCTGAGACAAATCCTTTTTTCCTGTACAGCTGTCTGGAGCCTATTTGAAAACCCAAAAATCTATAAAAAAGAATCACTTGACTTAATTCAAGTCAGTCAGACACTGAGTTTTGAGAGATGCCAGCAGACTCCACGCATGCCAACACACTGACTCAATAACACTACCAGCCTCTCATCAACTCAACACAACTCACACTACTATTGCCGCATGAAGAAACTTAACTTACAATTTACTAAAAAAGTGACATTATCACTATGAAATAGTAATTGTACATTTAATCAACTTTAGCATATCAGTCAAAGGCACACAACTCTTCATAACTTGAATCAACACTTACATTTGTCACACACATACACACTATTATTTGAACTCATACAATTGACATTTTACCTTGCAGAAACCAAACTGTTTTAATTTCACAAACAAACTTAAACCATCAACATCCATTCACCAAGTCTCTGCATGGACATTCTTTGCAATCTTATCTCACTTGCCACATTTAACAAGCAACCTATCATCACTTTGTGTATGTCAAATATATATATATAAATTCATGTTATTGTTGAAATCTGTAACTACATTGTTTTACCTTGATTTCTTCAAATTGAATTGTCTTCATATGTTCGTTTAATTTATTTGTTGTCGATAAATGCTTAATGTACATGCACATTTTTGGCCTTCACACAATTTCACCTTCTGATATATTTTACTTAGCATAAATTCTGCAACAACTGAAAAAAAGGGAGAAGAAAGTTCCTTTAAATTAAAGGAAGAAAGTGTTCATATAAAGGCTTGCTCAAAAATATTCCTCTGAGTGACTAAAAGTTCTTTAAGTAAGTAAATTGTTCTTCAGGGGTTAACACTCACATAATATTTCTTCAGAGATCTTGTTGAGGGGGAAGCAATCAGAAGATCCATAGTTTGTAGTTGAGTGATTTAGTAGCAGAGGCTGATGACAGGAATTTCAAGGTCCTAGGAAGCAGATGTCAAGTAGTTTTTAGTAGAGGGCCAACATTCTGTCTTTTAGAGACTTGCATGTAGATTTCTTCCTTGAAACAGGTTCCGAAGATGACTGATGTTCTGACACAGACCTGATGTTATCACAGAATCTCCAATACTCACTGCCAAAGAGGCGCATGTTCTCCCTATTTATCGAGATTAGAAGGCTCAGAAATATCGGGAACTTTTCCCTCCAAATTTGCTATATAATTTCCTGGACCTCTTGTTCATCAGAAAATATATTCTTATCTCTGTTGAAAATCAAATGTTTGGGAGCTGGTTTTGAAAGCAAGAGTCTGACAAGTTGTGAGTGTTACCATGATCAAGACAGGGGTTGTCAAATTTATTTTTATATTTTCCAGTCTTCTCGCCCATCAGAAAATATATTCTTATCTCTAATAAGGATCAAGGCTTTGGGAGCCAGATTTGGAAACAGGGGTGAAAGTCGAGGCAAATATCAGAAAAGAGGTTAGAACATGAACTTGTAAAACATTGTAGAAGTGGTTCTCAAATTAAATTCTAATAATGTTTTTCTTTAAATAATATTTTACATTGTCTGAAACACTTCATACTAATTTGTAATTTACTGTTCAAAGTATGTTCTGAAAGCATAAAAATCTTGCCATTAAATCTATATACACTTGAAGCATGAAATTTCATTTAATTGGCTTAATTTTTTACTAGTACAAAGTAAAACTGAATTTTATAGTATTTAAATGTTAATTATCATTAACTTTTGACAAGTATTTCATATTAATTTCTGATGCATTTTTGTTACAATTTTGTTATTCTATGATCATCAGTAAGCAATATGGATAAGAATTGTAGCAGTTTTGCCAGAAACACATGTGTTGAAAACCCTATCAGCTTTTGGGCATCTGTAAAAAAAACTGGGAGCATGTGTAGTGCAAATCACAAGAGGCTTTCCCTCTTTTACACAATGCCATGGTTGAGGTATAATGTTAAACTTAGTGCTCCAAGAACAGATGCACATGGCTTAAACAAGATACCTCACTCTTTAACTCGCCAACAAAGTTCAACCATTTCTTCATTTTCTACAGATACTATCATAAGAACATTCCTTGTATTTACACTTTTTTTAGGAACTATCTTTGAACATTCTCTACACAAAAAAGTTCCCAAAAGAATAAATATTTCTATCTCATTTTATTCCATTCTCCTGTTTGTCTATTTTCTCAACTAATTCAAAACTTCTAGTTTTTGTTTGTTAACATAAGATTCCTTCTCAATTTCAAACAACAACCCCAAACTTAGCACAATGGAATAAAGATAATACCTCCCTCTGGCAAGACTCAAAAAGAAAAATTTCACCATATGTTTGATGATCTTAGATCTGTAGGAACTAAAACTGCAATAAAAAAATAAGGACATAGATAAACGAATGTAGTAGAAGTGGATTGCGTCCCTTAGACATGTAGTCATGTGACCCTAGTTATGTGATACATGTATAAAAAGTAGCACATTTTCAAAAATCTTTCTCTTACCTATTTTTTTTTATGTTCCCTGAACAGCTACTGCCCAGCATGTAATTTTAACACAACTGTCAAGCACTAACACGCACTAGTGCGCATAGACACTCACACTTACTGTTTCCAAGAATTATTTTTGTAGAAATACATTCTTGTTATTTTAAACAAAAAATGTTGTTTATTTGTTTGACACTGCTTTTAGTTGAGCTAGAAGTAGTGACTGCAACAGATCTGTAGATGCTGCCTGAGAATTGACTTTGGCAACGAAGACCCAGGTAACCTTTCTCCAGGCATGCATGATTTGCACAGGTATTAACATGGTGCTATTCAGCCAATAACATTCAGTGGTGTGAAGTTTAAGTTCTAGGGAATTGAAGGAAAAATCTCTTTTTTTTTCCCACATAGCTTCCATGGAAGAAAGATCATCTAAATTTTAGCAGTGTGCATAACCCCTAATGTTAACTGAGAGAAAATTTACAAAACTTATCTATCAAGTCAGTCAAACTTAGCAAGTAATTCTCACAAGCTACTCATTCCTACTCATACAACACCAGCTATACCTACAATATTATTCACTTTGTATTTTTTCAGGCATATTATTCCATTTCACCAAATAAATTCTTTTTGTTTGTTTTTAATCCTGTTTAATCCTCTTGCTTAATTTATTTCAGCACAAACCAATCTGACCATATTCCTTTTGGCTTTTCTTTGTGGGATTAACTTTGTCTGCCAAAGGAATTTACTTAACGTTGCTAGGTGGTATCTATTCAGGACTATAAAAGGAAGGAACATAAACCCTCTCTTTCTCTTTTTTTCTCCAGGATGTAATAATAACACAGAACTTTTCCCCTCTAAGGAGACACTTCCCAGGCAGGCTGACTGCTTGATTTCAACCCCACAACATGGCACATCACATGCATGCACACACACACATACTACAACTAAACACATAAATGTTTACTTTCCATTGTTTTTTTTAGCTATCCATATACATGTAAATATAATTTTCTCTTCCTCTTCTTTTACCTCTATTGAGGTAAATTACAATGTAGGTTCAGATCTAAAAAATCATAAGTTTGAAATCATAATTCAAAGGGTCTAAATCAATTTCATAAGTCCAACATCAGAAAATGCAAGGGGCCTAAAACAAGAGGGTAACAAAATCAACATCACAACTTGCAACATACAACTATCTTTTTCGCCCTCAAAGAGCCAAACAATGCTATGGTCTAAAGTAGGTTTTTTTTTATTGGTGTAAGAAAAGTCAAAATTAGTCAAGACTTATAGGGAAACCATATGGAAGCCAGTTACCATATTTTGAGGCTTACTAAAGTCAATCCAATCTTGATTCTGTTTTTCTTTTTCACAGATAGCATAGAGAACACACATTCTTTTTCAAGGTAAGACTTGATTTTCTCCTTTGTTTCCACATTAAGCTATGTTGTTACTTATATAAATATATATGAAAAGCTCTTTATGTATTGAACAAATCCATTAGGGCTAAAATTCTATAATACACACGAATACAGCTTGTTATGGATTGGTTATGCGTTTCTCAACTTGTTGCAGGAGTTAGTAACGTCAGTGTCTGAAATTGGGAATAACACACTGTCTCTTGAAATACCCACAACAAACATGGCAAACTCAGGATGTGAGTCCATATAAAGAAATGTAAAGAAACAACAAAAAACAATATATATGTACAAATAAATGATAATGTATTAACAACAAAGGTCTATAAGTGACAAAGATAATAATGTGTGTAACAAATGAATGTGGAAAACATTTTGGTCCAAAGTATGTGTAGTGAGTGAATGTACATGTATGTATGTGTTTGTGTGTATTGCTCATGTATTTCCAAAAGGGAAGCATGTTCTCCATGATAGGTTACATGTTGATGAATAAGTGGATAAGGTGAGAAGAGGCTACAAAAAATTATCACAGAATATTTATAGCCCAGAAAGCATCCCCTAAGAGCAGTTTCAAAAATTAGGAAGGGGTAACCTGACAGGCTCATTCTCAGAAAGTTGTGAAAGCAGTAGGCTTATTATTATCATGAATACTTCTTGATTCATTACCATTTCTCTCAGGGAGGCCCCATGCCTTGGCCACCTATTAGGACACAAGCTCAGCCTAAACTTCAAGTGGAATTCATACATACTATCCATCACTAAAAATGCTGGTAAAATGTTCTCTATACTACTTCAGTAAATACCTGACCGCCTGCTATCCTCTACCTTTATAAGAGCCAGATCAGGCTGAAAATACTGCTACCATATATGGGGAGGCGTTACCCAGTCTTTACTTTCCAGTCTTGAGAGAACCCAAAAGTGTCTCCACATCTTTGTGGGTAATGAATTATTTTCAACCTCTTTTCCAGAGAAGAAACATTGCAATCTTCTCACAGCTCTATTGCCATTTCATTAGTAAGTATTCAGAAGAAATTCATTCCTTAGTTCCACCAGTTCTAACCTTCTTGTCTAAGACCCTTCATGCCGCACACATTATAGTGAACCATCCCCATTCCCTTTATATTCCATTGGTGAGATGTAAGTTCCACTTGAGCAGCTTCTTCCCACAAACTGCTGCTTTGTACAACAAACTCCCAAGGCGATGTCTCCATGATCACTATAATTTTAACCTGTTCAAGTTATTCTAGGGTTAACTGTTATTTCTTTACATATTCCCATGAACTGTGCTTCTTACTATGTAACCATGGGTGGCTCCTATAGCTTGTGTAGAGTGAACATTATTGTAAAAAAAGAAAATAGTTATTTTTTTTCAGCCACTTATAAAATTTTGATTTTTTTAACACAGTTGTTATTGATTCGAATAAGTATGCACGAACAACCACTTAATTTTATTAATAATAAAGATAATATTAGGCAATTTTTTATAAGAAAACATTTGTCCTATTTGACCAAGTAGCCAGTGCTACTGTCAATTGAAATTTATAAAATCTTTCTCTTAAAACAGTTTTTCAGGAAAATAGATTTCTCAGATTCAAATAAGTAAACATACATTACAAATTATAATATTGATCAGCCATTTATAATATTTCAGTTTGATTCAAATAAATAAATAAATATATATTACACATATTTTTGATCTGCCATTTTTAATATTTTGGTTTGATCCTGCATATTATGGATTCAAATAAATAAATAAACATGCATTAAAAATTATATTTTTGATATGCCATTTATAATATTTTAGTTTGATGTTGGATTCAAATAAGCATATATTATAAGTTATAGTTTTAATCAGGAATTTATAATAGATTGGTTTTATAATGCTTATTTGTGATACAAATAACTAAAGATGCACTACAAATGATATTTTTGATCTACCATTTATACTATCTTGGTTCGATCTTCCATATTTTAGATTCAAATGAATAAACATGCATTAAAAATTATATTTTTGATCCATCACTTATATTATTTTGGTTCAATGCTGCATATTTGGGATTCAAATAAATAATCATGCATTACCAATTATATTTTTGATCAGTCAATTATAATATTTTGGTTTGATCCTGCATATTTTGGATTCTAATGAGTAAATATGCATAACAAGTTACTTTTTGAACTGCCATTTATAATATTTTGGTTTGATCCTGCATATTTTGGATTAAAATAAATAAAGTTGTATTTATAGTATTTTGGTTCGGTCTCATATACTGTGTATAGTTGCAAGAGAACAAGCTAAAATAACAAAGTACTGCTTGTGAGGCAGAAATAAAAGTAGACAAGATATGTTCAAGTAAAATCCTCTTTATTGCCAATACAATGGATTATAGTGGAATGTCATTTTGTGGGTGAAGCAAGCAACCAGAAAGATGAGGGAGTTGGTTGTGTATGGGCTTGGTGTTGAAGCTTGTGTTGGTTTGGCTGACCAGGTAATAGGCACGTTGTAACAAAATTCTGTGACAACCTACCTACTACCTTGTGTTTCATGAATGCGTCCTTTTAAACAGTCAGGTGGATACTTGACTTAACATTTTTTGTTAGCAACAGCATTTATGATTGGCTACAGTATTCAAATTGTATTTTACATTTTTGTGAGGGGTAATTTGCTTTGTGAGTTTTATGCAATGCTCAGAGCTCCAGCACAAAGAGCAATATTTTTATTTTTAATTTTGCTTTTGTAGCATACACATCTGGCCAACAGGTTTTGATGCAGATTGAATCAGAAAGAGATCTAATTTGAAACAGACTATAACATATCTTGCTTTTTTTTTTACTCATACAAATGAAAAACTATGCATTATGACTTCCCTTTTTTTTTAGTGGCTGTTTATTTATCATCTCTGGTATTTTATTATTGTTTTCCATGAATAACCGTGTATTTCTTTTTAAGCTTTTCACCCCAAACAAGGTGGGAGTGCCACTAGCATGCAAGGGGTTACAGGGAGCAAGAGTAAAGAGGCATGGAAGAGGAAAGAAGGACAGGGAATAGATCAAGGCATCTGAAGATGTCAATTGACATTGCATTTGATTATTGTTTTTGCTCATTTTTTCAAACAGAAATGATATAGTGTGAACTGTTAACAGTTGGTTATATCATTATTTTCTCTTCAAGTTACTTGTACTATCAATTTTAGTTGTAGCTGTTGTTGAATGTACCTCAAGTGATGATGTTTTTGCCATTGGTACAATCTTTTGTGATTTTGTGGCACCAGTCACTGAGGTTCAAAGAAGAATGGCCTTTGTTAAGAACAATATGATAGACTTACTTGAAGCAATTCTTTATCGGACATTATTATATTTTTGTATTAACTTATTTTTTTTTTACAATCAAATGAATTTCAAGTGATGTATCTAAATACTTCAATGTATTTCACTGGATGCACCAATATGAATAAAGAAGTGATCACAACAGAACCTAGAATACATACAAAAAAAAAAAAAACAACCTGTTAACAGGAAATTATAAATATCTGACCTATGAGTGGAGAGACAAAATCCTTCACATCTTCACAAGAAGATTGAACATTTGAAGAAAGAACTGAAATGCCAACCCCTTGATTCATCCGACATTAATTTGATGGAATCCAGAAGAGAATAAACAATTATTTCATGTATGAAAAATTTAATCTCATGATATTATTAGACATTACTTACATAGGATCACCTCTCAGTCTTATATATATATATATATAGACACTGAGGTCAACATTGAGAGGTTACAGTCTGTTTTATAACCTCAGTGACCACGCTTATATTTATACACACCCTATCTCTAATATTGAGCACTTTTACCCATAAATATAGCATACCTTAAAACTGTATTTTTATAGGAAAAAAATGAAGGTGTTAGAAAGGTCTGTACAAATCTCACTATATAGGGAAAATAATAATAAGATTTGAAAATGCACCTGATCTTTTATATATTTATATTCACTATGTAGGTCTTAAGAAAAAAGAATTATAATTGTTTTACTTTATCAGTTTTACTGTGTAGCATTTCAAAACTTTGTTTTGTAGTTTTTAAATGCTTATTGAATTACCACATGCTACCACTCAAGTTTTGGATAAAAAGGGGAAGCAACTGGTTCTCTGCTACCTATGTTGAGGAAAATACAATCTATTTTGAGAGATGTAACTCTGGTTTGTGCAGTGAGTTGAGTCATGATTTAAATTTACTGATGAAAAATTTTTCTTTGTTAATGCTTTTTTGTTCAATGGTCTTTTAGTCACTTTGGTAACATGGGAAGATATTGAAGATTGGCTGATTGTGTTCCTCTGCATTACTATATATGTTGGCTAAGAGGAATTTTTCTAATATGCAGATCTCTAATTTGTTGCTGATGAACTGTCATCCTTTCTCAAAGTATCAGGCCAGTTTGACCAATGTAGTTTTTGTGGCAACCTTTGCATGTTATAATATATATTAAGTTCTCTGAGTTGCATGAGAAGTTATTTTAAATTTTGAATTTCGGTCTGTCTTTGAAGAAATGAAATTCATGGCTTTCTAATAGGCAGCTGCATATTCTGCAGTGGGGTTGGTTGCATCTTTTCACCTGAGCTTTTTAATAGCGGTTTGCTGTTTTGCACTTGTCAGTATCTTTTTTTAATGACTTTGGTTGTTGTTGTTTACTTTTTATGATTGTGTATTTTTCTAAGAGGTTTTTCATGTTTTCGTCCTGTAGTAGGATGGGTAGGTTTAGTTGTATGTGTCTGTAGATTTCTGTGTTCTTTGGTTTGAAAGTTGAGATGTATGGTATGATCTTTTTTTTTTCTTTTTGTTTCTCAGAGTACATGGATATTGATTCGTTTTGCTTTTTGAGTGCTATTGTTACTTAAATTCTGAGGATATTTTCTCATCTCTTCTACTTTGTAGTCTCTTATTGCTGGGTTTGAGACTAATTCTGAAACACGGTAATTTCTGTGTTGTGATGAATACATATTTTTAAGTAATAGTATAATATATATATATATATATATATATATATATATATATATATATATATATTCTCTGTCTATCTCACTCTCTTTCTCTCTCTATATATACGTATTTATATATATATATATATATATATATATAATAAAAAAGTTAATTGTCAGAGGTGAATTAGACCAGGAAACAGTAGTATTAAAAAGTGCTAAATACACATATAAAAAGATAAAAATTTAACATGTAGAGGTTTTAAGTATAAAAAATTAGGAAATCAGCCGATTCTGCTACCTGGGTTTCAACCTTTCAATATCTTCAGGTGATTTTGGTCAATTGATTTTCTAACACTATTTTTTTTTAAAATTAAAAATTGATGAATGCTATATTTTTTAAAATTAGATAAAAAATTTATGAATAAGTGCATGATGTGAGATGCGATAGAAGGCAACGACATATATGTATATATATATATATATATATATATATATAGATAGATAGATAGATATTCCCCAGTATATAGTGCTTTTATAAAATCCATAATTTTTAATGAATGACTCCGAGGAGAGTAACTCAGTAAAAAAGCAATTTGCTATTGTGAATAGCACCTCCTATATGTATTGAGCTTAGTTTTGTATGACACGAGAAATAAAAGCTTTTGTATGACATGAGAAATAAAAGCTAGGAAGATAGTATTGTATTACAGTATGCTAGTAATTACACCGATATTACAAGTTAGAATAGCTTGTCTATCTTGAAAATCATCATTAAAAGTTCTATCTTATTACCGGGGCTTGAACACCGATTACCAATGCAAGTGAAAAATACCTATTCTCATTCCATATGTTTGCAAAGAGATATAATAAAACAAAATTGATTATCATCTTAGTATGCAATTATTCTGGGTTATTGGAAGTTAAATAAATCTTTTATTTATCTAATTTAATTTCATTATGACAGTATAAATCAATAAATGTCATTGATTTGTAAAGTCAGTCAGTTGAGTGCCACATGTGATACACGCTTGGGCGATCATGTATCTTTTGATACATGACCGATAAGCCAGAAGATTTTTGCCGCAGTAGGTTGCTGTTTCTTTCTGTGGTAGGCTGGTTGTTAACCAAGGCTAAAGAACCCAGTTTGTTCTATTTAACCCATAGCTGGGGGAAGAAGAGATAGATTCATATCTTTCCCAAGGGTATCTGTGCATAAGTGAATATATTGAACATGACTGGTTCATTTTATATTTATAATCATATGTTCATTTTAAGATAATTTCAGTAAAGTAGTTACATGAGAGTATTTTAAATTTTTAAACATCACTGAATGTTTTTTGTTTTTACCAATTCCAAGGGAGGCAAGCCAACATGCATTTTCTTTTTTTATCAACCTATTTTCTTCAACCATACAAAATGTTATAATGCTATTGTCTAAGTAAATTTAAGAAAAGCATTTTTACTTAATGCAATCAGTTAACTTCTGAAAATGAAAAATAAATGATTAAATTAAGATAATTATCAAAATAATGATAAAAGTAAATAATTATCATAAAAATATCAGCATAATTATCCAAAATCAGTCAAAATAAAAAATGATCTAAGTAAAATAAATAAAAGTTAAATATTTTAAAATCAAAAATAAAATTAATGAATGAAAAAAATATACAAAAATATTAATTAATTACGTAAAATAAGTAGAAAAAAGTAAAAATGAATGAATTACTTCGAATCAGACAAGTAAATAAACAGTGAGAATTATCAATTATCAGAATAATAAGAAAATGTTCAAAGGGAAGTAATTCAGAAAGACGGCCAACGCCGGCAGTAAAGCTTTCTTTTGCTCTTTCTTAACAGTTTTTTACTTTTTCTAACATTAAAATTTTTTTAAAGATTTTACTACCCTGCATCCAAACATACATCTACGAAGTCTGAAAGCTGTGATTCATTTTCTGCATGCTTGTCCACAGCAACACTACTTAAGACAGCTTGATAGAACATGAAAATAACCAGGAATTATAAGTTATCAGTTACAGTGTTTTTTTTACTTACTTTTATTCTCCTATACAAAGGATCAGATAAACAAGCCAGAGGGAAATTTTAAGTTTTCCTCATATAGAAATAAAAGTGGGCACTGAAGTCAACACCAAGCAGCGACAGTCTTTTTCTTGAATGAATGCAATTTTCAGGTCATAACCTGAAGATTGTATTCAAGCATCACCTATGATTTTGTTGAACACATAAAGTAATAAGTCAAACACAATTAATATTTGAATCTGTAAGATGTCATTGCAAACAGCTTATGTATTAGGCTGAATGGGAAGACAACTGTCCCACAACAAATCTTTACTGAGCTTCTGACTGGTTGATAAGGCAGTGGGCTAAGTGAGAGAATGAGGTTTGTATTTACTCAATATATCACATCTTGCCTCTTGAATAAGTTAGCATTACTAAATAATTTTATGGGATTTTTGTGAACAATCACAGGGGTAGACTACTCTCATATTTGGTTGGCATTATTCTGGCCATATACTTATGTGATTTTGTGATGTGCTGGTTTGTTGATTATATGGCCATTTCTGTTCACAGTTCTGTTAGAATCTGGTCATGGTTCATTTGGCAGTGGCTGTTCAGCGGTGATTGTTTTTTTTCTGGCTGGATTTCCAGGGTATTAGTAATGTTCTGGGTTGGAACTGATGTTTAACCTCTCTTGATGGTCATATGTATTAGGTTGGTGCAAAAATAATTTCGTTTTCTAACATATGTTACAATGTGAGAAAACGAAATTATTTTTGCACCAACCTAATACTTTCAATTTCTTCTAAATCTATTTCAAGCTGATGTTTTCCATGATGTATGTTCTCAGCTGATGTACTTTTTTGCACTACTCACCAAGACTCCATGCTAGATGCTTAACTTGCAGATATGTGAGGAGCACCAATATCTTTTAAGCATTTAGGGTACCAAAAATCTTTTAAGTGCTTAGGGCTCTTATAGGTCTTAATCTGGTCCTGCATTCAAGCATGAAACAGACTTTACATATACACTTGTCCCTGATAGTGTGCACTTTTACCCATAAATATAGCATCCCTTAAAACTATATATTTATCATATATATATATATATATATATATATATATATATATATATATATTTGTGTGTGTGTGTAAGATAGGACACAGAATCCCAATAAAGTTTTGAAGAAATTTGACAAGTGGAAAACTTTCATTGAAACTAGATTTGATTATGTGTTTTATTTTTCTAGGCTTCATCAGATAAAAAAACGAAAGAAATATGTGTGTATTTGGGTGTATGCTTAAATAATATATTATTTATGCTTTTCTGGTAAGCTGGTATTTCATGTATGACAAATTTCTTCATATATATATATATTTCTTGTTTGACAAATTTCTTCATATATATATATATATATATATATATATATATATATATATATATATATATATATATGAATGAAGAAATTTGTCAAACAAGTAATATATATATATATATATTATTTAAGCAACAAAGTTTAATCCAAACAAATTATTTTGACCGACAAGGTTAGTGTGCTTAATTTTGTATTGTATTTTTCTAATTCTTAATGCACAGTGTCATTAAAATTGTGGATAAACTGTCTAAAGTTTATACTGTGTTTAAGTATTTCTGATGTTCTCAGTCATTATTAATAACTGGGTGTTGTTGGTGTGGTAGATAACATTTTATTGGCCACATCCTGGCACTTATGTGTAGCAGTTACATGGAACTAGACCAGACCAGAAAATCATTTGAATCCCAACAGTATCCTCCTACAGTTTTTAATGTTTTTTTTAGCAAAGAAATGTTCTAGGTGCTAATGGGTGTGCTATACAAGAAAGGAATATTTCTAGTTTTAACTTCCACATTATAAGCATTATTATATTCATGATATAGCAACACCTTAATACACAAATGGAACAGAATAGCTGAAAGAAAGGAATGACAAACATAAATTGTCCTCAAAGAGATTTTTATACTGATATATGATAAAAAAGGATCTATAATGTGTGTGTAAATGCGTGTGTATGCTTGCACAGATATATATGAGTTTGCATGTATATATATATATATATATATATATATATATATAATCATATGTTTCATTAAATAATATAGACAAGTGTTGTCTATTTATTTTATGTAAATTCTTTTCATAATGTCTGATAAGCTTAATAACATTATCATTAAACATATATGTGTGTGTGTGTATTTAGACAGCAATCCTTCTTTCATGCACATTTCATTGAATATGACAGACAAGATACTTTGATTTAGTTTTTTATACAATTTCTCGTGCTCTAATAATTCTTTTTTTCTTTTCGGATGACAAATTATATAAAGACTGTCCAATTGTTCTTTTTATCCAAGCACTTTTGGCTATACATTTAGCCATTTTCAAGGTTGACTGCGTTTTGAAAATGAAAACATTATATAAATACATACATACAACAAACTATTTCTTATTAACAGTTAATATATTTCAACCATAAGACTATTTACACCCCAGATTAACAGAAGAGTAATTTATGAATTACTTTTATATTAAAAAAAAAAATCTTTATATTTAAAAAGCTAGAGACACAAAGCAATGTAATGTCTTAAAAATAAATGCTTATTTCAGGTGAATTCTTTATTATTCTCCTATTTTTATATTTCAGGACTTATTTTTGCGTATTAAAATTTCAAGCTTTTGTTATTCTACAAATGTACCCTGAAATAAAGAAACTTTGAGAAACACTCCTAGAAACTGATGTCACTCATTGGCTGTCACATGACCCTCATGACTTCATTCCAAAGGGAGATAATCACCCTTTTTATCCGCACAGTACCATTACAATCTTCCAGATAAGAGAGTTTTTCAATAAGATAATTCTATAAAGATTGAAAATAATTATAACCTAAAGGTGTATTATCTACAGCAGATGGGTGAACACTTCAAAAACAAGTTGTAATAATTTTTTCTTAGACATCAAAATAACAGGTTGTTCACAATTACCAGTTTGCCTTAACTAATTCTAGATGTTTTAATTGATTGCTACATTCAATTAATCTAATTTGTACTTGGTTGAATCAATTGCTTGGTTTTCTAGGAGGAATTTATAATAGAAGATATACCCATTATCAACACCTCACGTTGTTTGGATGAGGACTATATTAAGTATAGTTAAATGGGATTATTTTGCTTGCTCAACGACCTCTAGCATTTCATGTTGTTATAAAGTATGCATTATAACAGCGAATATCATATGCTTTAAAACTGAATTCACCGAAACCGCTAGATCAAATCTTAAATTCGTTTTCACTAAAAAATCAAAAATTGGAAAATTAAAGGGAGATAACTTTTAAATGTGAATACTGATTTTTAAAATAATATATCTATTAAACATTGTGTTGCTTATTTATGATAATGAATACCTCTTTCTCCATAAATTCACCACTGAAGTTTTCATTCATGTAATAATTTGCATAATATTTTGGTTTTATTCTAGGAATATTTAAGAATGAGTAAAAAGTGATGAAAAACAAACCTATTTAAATATTCATTCTATCCAAAGTATATGTGCAAATAAATTAATTATTTTAAAAAGTTTTTTGTATTAATTTATATTACTCTTTTTATTGATTTATTTTCATATGTATATTTTAATTATTTTTTAAAATTTTATTTTTGTTGCCTGAAAAAAAGACACTCTATTTCCTGGCTTTAACTGATTTCAACTTTAAGTAATCTTCTTAAAAAAACCAACTGACCTGTTGTCAATCATACATTATCAATGAAAAAACAATAATCAAATTAATGAGTGTAATTTTTAAATGATACATAATTTATAATCGTCCTGGGTATGATGATAAACTGCATCCACGTCCTGGGTAAGATGTGAAACTACGTCCAGCAGCAAGGCCTCTGATCAGGAGGTTTTGAGGAGCGTGGAACCACCTCTGGTGTTCCCAGGTCCACCCTGACCCAGGGTGGTAGCACCTATTAGGGTTCCAGCTATGGGCAAATAGTTATCCCCGAAACTGGGGTAAAAACACTATGAAAATGTAAAAACAGGTTTTAATACCAGAAATACTTTGTAAAAAAAGAAAAAAAAAAAGAAAAATTGTTTCCAGCAATAAATTTGTGAAGAAAAAAAAAACTGTTACCAACAATGTTTTTAAAAAATAAATCTTACTAGCAATACATTTTTGAAAAAAAATATTACCAGCAGTAAAAATTTTGTCGGCATTAAATAACACATTGAGATTGATATGCCGTAAACAAATCAAACCAAACCAAACATAATTTATAAAAAGTGCCATTCAGATATAACAGTTATCTCCCTTTGATTTTCTATGGATTTTTTTTTATTTCAATGAAGTGAACCATTTGACGAAGTGAAGATTCAATTTAATGGGTTTGGTGAAACCAGTTTTTGGACAAATGATATTTACTATTATGAATGAGACCCTTTCTCTATAAATTGTACAAATTTATTTCTATATTTGAGTTGCATTTTTGACTTTCTTAAAATAAAAGAAGCATAATATGTTAAAAATAATGCTTGTTTTCTTTCATATGAGATTTGTAATGGCTTCATTATTGTTAACAAGAAAATAAGTGAAAATGACAAAACTATAAACGGAGACGATACATGGTTGAGATAAGTGAAAGAGTTTTTATTTCCTGTGATCTACAAAGTTTGATCATTTTCTTATTCCAGGGTATCGTATATCAGTCAAGGGAGGCTGATAGTTCGTTTGAGGTATAACACAAAGTAGTAGTCGAGATAGATTTGTGTGAGAAATATGTAGTTGAATGAGGTAGACATGTCAGAAAAATAGTCCACAAATTCTTGCATTGTAATAGTTGAGAGTAAGTCTCTGCTGTTACTGGTTTTGTCACTAGACAAAGGCATCACTGTTGATAGAAGTGCCTTGGTGTCACTGCTGATGGCCTGAGAAGTCATGTAGTCTGCAGAACTTGGTTAAGCTGCTTGTCGAAGGAGTCTGTCAATAGTTCTAGCTTAGTCAGATCTGATTTGTGGGTGAAATCAGTGGCTTAGAAACAGCTGTAAAAACTGCATGGTCCTTTTTGTGATGGGTCAGAAGAGATGTTTTATGACCTTGGTATTTTGGGGCCAAATTCTGGAAGCAGGTGTCCAAAGCCAAACAAAATTGAGACCTGTTTTTGTTATATGAGTTGTGGACATCGAAATGAGCATTTCCATTTGAGTTAAAGAACTGGAGTTCTAACAGGGTATGACAGATTCAATACAACTAAATGCATGCTAATATAAGGCTATTTTCTAAGCTTAGCTTAGATGTGGCACAAGGCCGAAAAGTATGGAGCACCAAATGAGGATCAAAACTCGTAAGTGATCTAGCGAGACAAGCTTACTAACCATTACACCATGCCAAGGTGCCCTAATGCATGCTGATACAAGACTTGTCATCAAGCTTGAGACAATGTTTTTTTTATATGTAAAATTTAATAAAGGTTAGCTTCTCATAATAAAAGGCATATAAAAATGATTTATTTTGTGTAGTGATTTTTATTTAGTATTCATTCATTATAATTTAATCCTATTTTTTGTTTATGACATAAATCTTATTTAAAACAAATTGTTTAACATATTTAAATATTGCATTTGCCATAAAAATTTGCATGAAACAATATATATATATATTGGATGACAATATATATATATATATATATATATATATATATATATATATATATATATATATATATTGTCATCCACAGACTGTTTCGTTGTATCACAGCTCATCAGTGTGACTAGACATTTGGTTGCCTCTAGCTAGGATCAAAACCCAGCTGAAGAGGCATCAGTCGGAGAATCTACCCCTAAGCTGTTAGTGCATGGCAAGGATGAAAATGAATTTAAGCGTATTTATTTTTAGATAAACACACAGTCACTGAGAGAACTCAATTCATTTTACCGAAGAGTCTTGCATTATTACCAGTAGTAGTCCCTGTTTACAAACTCACACTTTCTCCCTTGAGAACTAAATAATATTTCAGGAGCATATATATATATATATATATATATATATATATATATATATATATATATATATATATATATATTAATCATTTCACTCTAAGAAAGACAATAAAGCCAATATGACACAAGGGGTTACTGAATGTGAAAGAATATGAGGAAAATTAAAAATAGAGAGAGAGCAATAAAAGAACATGAATTAAGAAGAGAGATGATAATAATTGACATTGCATTTTAATTTTTAAACATCAAAGTTGACTAGAAAGCAAGAAGCCAGTAGAGGGTTCCATAAGCAAGAAGAGTAATAAAAGAAACTTTTAGCATAGAAGTTACAGTTCCATCTAGCCATTTCAATTTTTACAATTGAAATGGCTAGATGTAATGATGAAAATTTGCTGCTAATCTTGTGCATAAATTTGTAAAGATGAGGTACCAAAGAGAATTTAAATATTACTTTACTAAAAAATATTTTTAGTTCAATACTTAGAAAAGCTTAATTTAAAGAATTTTTAAAACTTATTGGAAACTTTCAAAGTCTGTGTGGTATAATTTTTTTCTTGGACATATCTATGCAACTTTGAGGAAACATTGTTGCTATACATTTTAAAAGGATCTTTTTGAATGAAATAAATTAAAACTAAATTTGCCTTTTTTATTTCTTTTTTAATGCTATGTCCCTTAAGGATGTAGATGTTTATGACTCTCCACAGATTCCTTTTTCTTTTATTATCATAACTTCCTAGGAAAGATAATGGAGTGCTTTCTCTTAGCTCTTTTCACCATTTGAATTCAGATTACTCTTTTTCCAAGACTGGCTGTCACTCATTTAAGAGTCCTGTCAAGCTTGCTATTTAACCAAAATCAGGGGCATTATAAGGATAGCAGAAACAAAAAATATTTTTTGTTCAGGGAAATAGATAAGTCATATAAGGATAAAGAAGCAAAATGTAATTTCATTAATTTATTTTTCAAGTGCATAATCATTATTATGCCTTTTTAACACCATGCCTCTTCAGAGCTTCTTTTTTCTTTATTATCTGTGAATCACCATGACTTAAGAAAGACAATGGAGTGGTTTCCAGTTGTCTTCTTCATAGTTTGAATTCAAAGTAGTCCTTATTCTGGACTGGCTGACACCCAAGGTTTGAGAGCCCAATATACCCTGATATTTATTCGCTTGCAAAAAAAAAAAAAAAAAAAAAAAAAAGAATTATTCTTAAAATCTAAAATATGTTTTGTCTTTAAATAACCCGCAAAGGGTTGATGAGTTGTAAAAACAAAACAACCTCATTCTGAAAACTATGATATTTAAATCATATCCTGGGGTGAGGAGAGAAAAAGTTGGGTCATGTTTTTCCAAAGGCAGACATTATGAAAATAGCAGAACCAAAAGCATTCTTTTACATGGAAATAAATAAATCATATAAGGAATCAGAAAGAAAATATAATTTCATCTATTTATTTTTCAAGTGCATAATCATTATTATTATTTTTAAATGCTCTTCAGAATATAGGTGATCATGACTCTCCACAGATTCCTTTTCTTTATTATCTGTGAATTGCCATGCCTTCTTGAGAAAGATAGTGGAGAGGTTTTCCATTGCCTTTTCCACACTTTTCAATTCATAGTCTTTCTCTCTTCAGGGCATAGCTGATCATTTCTTTATTATCTGTGAATTTCTAAGCCTTTATGGGAAAGATGGAGTTGCTTTCCCATTACTTTTTCCACAGTTTTGAGTACCTCTTTCTCCTAGTCTGACTGCCACCCAAGGCTAGAAAACCCAGTCTACTCTTCTATTTAGCACATAGCTGGTAGACAGAAGAGGTAGAGTCATGCATTTCCAAGGGCATTAGTGCAAAAGTTAATGCCACAGAATAACCTGGAAATTGAACTTTGCTTCCTGATTGCACTTTCTATGCATATGTTCATTACGCTACTTGTGCATTCTCCTACTGGCATCTAATGTTAATTTTATTGTTCACTGATTCTCATATGACCACCAAAGATTAGCAATGTTGAACCTAGTCAGCATCTAAATAGGTAACTTTTTAGGTATACGAGGTGCTGTAAGCTTGGATATATTGGTGATGTAATGGTTAATGTTTTGGAATTGAAAATCTGAGAGCCAAGTTCCAATTTCAGTTAGGCTCGTTATATTCACTTATATGCAATACTATTTAACACATATCTGGTAAGAAGAAAAGATAGATTAGAGACATCAGTGCAAATGGGAATGCAGCAGAATAACCTAAAAATTGAACTCCGCTTCCTGATTGTACTTTCCATTATGCTACTTTGGACATTTTAAAAATATAAATTGTGATATCATTGGTAGGACTTTGTTGTGGGAATAGGAAGTATTATCATTTTATGCCACCTGGTACATTTGTCCTATAAACAATATTTGGCAGACTTATGTGTATCAGGGTAAAAAAGGACACAAAACATGAAATTCAAACAAACAAAAATTATTAAATGTATTAACAAGGCATGTTACAGGAGGATAAAGAAAGAAACAAAGTTGAAATTATGAACAGTTCAATATAATCATCAGTCTGTGTCTCTGAAGTACTTACATGCCTCACATCACTTGGAGTGAAAGAAAACATGTGTTGCCACGCCAAAAGTAAAAGGGAAAAGAGGGAGAGCTTTTCAAATATTGCATCACCTGTGATTATTGTCAGGGGGTGGTAATCCAATAATTTATTAAAAAAATGCATAAATATTTTCACAAACTAATGATTACTTGTTTGTATCTTACCACTGACTGCATTTGAACTTGGTACATGGAGGCAAAGTTTCAACTATTCTTATCTTGACCTACTAATAATATTTAAGTATCACAAGTAATCAAATATATGTAATTAAAATATAAGTATTACTAACTATATTTGTATTTTCCACTCAAGGAAGTGCAAGTGGTATAAGGGATAAACACTTTGAATGAGAAATTGGAGAGCCATGTTCAAATTCCAGTTGAGTTTGTTGCATTCACTTATGTACAAATATCTTTGGCAAAAGGTATGAATCAATCTCTTCTTCCCAAGCTATGGATTAAATGGTGAAACTTGTATCTGGAAAACTCATTATCTCCCCCAAAAAATTGTTAATGCAATATTAACTTGCAAAAAAAATTCTTACAATCCAAAAAATGGGTTTTATCTTTAAATAACCCACAAAGAGTTGATAAACCATAAAAAATACAAATTAGTAAATCAATCCCACTTTACCCAGTTTTAGCTATTAGCTTCATGGAAAATTCAATATTCTTGACAGGAAGGAAAAAATTGAACATTTTGAATTTTTACAGGTTTTATATTTGTTTTCATGTTTCTGCATTTAACCTCCATGTTGTGCACTAGAAACCAGGAAGAAAAGATATAGTAGGTCGCCTCTTTCAGTTGTTGCCTGTTAAGAATCAGTTGTAGTATCAGAAGGGATACTGAGAAGCAACCAGCTATAATCTTTTATGTGTTCATATGAGGGGACTGCTGATGCTACAAGGGCATGGCTAATTCAAACAAAGTCACAAATTTATGCCACAAATTAACATTTAAAAGACAATAAAATATAGGTTTTTCATCATTATATTTCTCAAACACAAGGTTTTTCATCATTATATTTCTCAAACACAAGGTTTTTCATCATTATATTTCTCAAACACAATGCAAGCAGATACAAAATAATTTGTGGAATAAAATATATTTCATGCGATAAAACATTATTAATTTACTTCACTTAGGTAAATAAATAAAAAATGCCATTGATTCAAATATCTCTCCCTTTGTAGATATTTAGGATAATTTCCTTTTTATTCCTCATGCTAAATATGTAATAAAAATTTGCTGAATAGTTATATTTAGGTATAAATGCATATGCTTAATTCAAAAATAGCAAAGAAATTTTGATAAAATCTACTGTTTTGAAGTTATCGACAATAGAAGTTTGGACTCATTCATGTTGCAGCAGCCATTATTAGCGTTGTTTGCAGATATTTGCCGTGGAATAGCCTTTTTTTATTGTGTATGCAATGAGTCCTTAGTTGCACAGTAATTCAGTCAAGTAAGAACTGTAAAAAGACTGTTAACAATGTAATCTTTTGTACAAATCTAATCAGCAGCGAATGTATGTAAGCAATGCCAGTAACGGTTGCCATGCCGTAATGTGAATGAGTCTGAAATTTTATTTTTGATAACTCCTAAATGGTAGATTTTATCAAAATTTCTTTGTTATTTTTTAATTAAGCATGTAAATTTACACCTAAATATAACTATTCAGCAAATCTTCATTACATAGCTTAACACAAACCCTGAACAAACAATCACAATAAAAATCTTAATGCTAAAAATTACTTGAAGTTGAAAATTAGCAGTAAGCATCAATGTAATCTATCTATTCAATACTAAAAGTCTGTGATTGCATGTGTGCTTGTGTGGTGCATTCATCTGGTGCTTAATGATTCATGAGTTGTTTACACAGTATTTTTATTTTAGCTTTCTTTAAACAAACAATTTTTTTAATTAAGGTATTTTTTAAGTTAAAGACTGATACAAAGAGGTCCTGCTTTGCTGTTTTGTTCAGTTGTTTGTAGAGTAATTATTTATATTTCAGCTTTCTTTAAACAAACAATTTTTTTAATTAAGGTATTTTTTAAGTTAAAGACTGATACAAAGAGGTCCTGCTTTGCTGTTTTGTTCAGTTGTTTGTAGAGTAATTATTTATATTTCAGCTTTCTTTAAACAAACAATTTTTTTAATTAAGGTATTTTTTAAGTTAAAGACTGATACAAAGAGGTCCTGCTTTGCTGTTTTGTTCAGTTGTTTGTAGAGTAATTATTTATATTTCAGCTTTCTTTAAACAAACAATTTTTTTAATTAAGGTATTTTTTAAGTTAAAGACTGATACAAAGAGGTCCTGCTTTGCTGTTTTGTTCAGTTGTTTGTAGAGTAATTATTTATATTTCAGCTTTCTTTAAACAAACAATATTTTAAAGATTTAAAAATAATTTTTGGCATATTTAAAAAATATTTTCAAGTGAATGTGATTAAAAAAATATATTTTGGTATATTAAAAAATATTTTTAAGGTAATCTGATTTAAAGTTCAAGTTTATCCCAGAAGTCCTATTCCTATTAAATGCTGTAAACAATCAGTAAAATGTTAAACATGAACTTGTAAACCAGACCAATGATGACACGAACGAATTGAAATAGTTAACTGAGTCATAATAACATTAACTTTCATTTCAATGGCATGTTAAAATCAACTTCAAAGTTATAACCAAAACTGTCAGTAACTCAACAGGTCATGGGAAGTCTAATCATTATTATTAGGTTGGTGCAAAAATAATGATGTAATAATGTCGTTTTTTGACGTTAAAAATACGTTAAAAAACGACATTATTACGTCATTATTTTTGCACCAACCTAATAAAAATACTGATAGCTTGTTTGGATAATGTCAGGTTTTATTATACAAATAAAGTGTAACATAAATTTTTATTGATAATGAAATTAAATCAAAATATCTCCACTCTATCCCGTTCCAACAAAAGTGCCAAATTTATAAAGGTTTTCCTACATGTTTTTTATTCAATCATTTTATTAATAAATAAATAGAAAAAGATGTAGGCCAGATAAAGATTTACTTATTTTTTTAAAATTTAAAATTTTCTATGCATGATTGAATACCTCTCTAGTTATGACAGGAAATAGTAATCCACTCAACAGTACATAAGTTGTATGACCACACCTGGTCATGTGATTGATGATGATGATGATGATGATATTTGTTCTGCATGACTGAATACCTTCAGATTTATGACAGGAACTGGTGATGCACTCAACAGTATTTAAGTTTTATGAACATGCCTGGTCATGTGATTTATGATGATGATGATGATAAAGTTGCAAAGTATTTTTATCAAAAAATTTAATTATTTTTTATGTTTAAGTAGCAATCAGAATTATTGTTCATTTTTTTTTTTTGGCTTATATGGAAACCACACATAAAATAGACTAATATAACAAAGCTAGGACAAATGAATTTCAACATTTGACCTGAATATTTTGACTATCTACTGCATCATATAATATTGATTATTCACCAGCAATGTCATCATTTGATCTGTGTTAGTCTCATCTGGTTCAGCCCAAACTTTACAACCAACTCTTATTATATTCAATGATTCATCAGAAATATGTATACAACTGCTTTCTCTGTTCGATGATTCAAAATTGCTTCAAGCAAATGAAGTGCGTAGGCATAAGCAAAGACCATTCTTACTCAAACCTTGTGAACTGGTGAATAAAGAACTGTACCAGATAAAAGAAACAATATTGTTTGAGAACTTTTGACAGCAGCAACAACTAAAATGGATAGCACATGTAACATAAAGAGAAAATAACATTGAATAGAAATCAAAAACTCTTTTATAATGGATTATGAAAGCCAAAAGTCTTCAGACAACCAAACATAGGAGAATTTATATTTAAATATGTACTGGAAACCAAGAATGTTGTACAAGACAGAAAATCTTTCAAAACAGAGAAAATTTTTGAATAAAATATTCCTTTTCAAATTTATTTCTTTATAAAATGGTAAATAATAAATATTGCACAGTACTTGGTTCATATATTTTTATAATCTTGTAAATAAATATTGCTGAGGGAATCAAAAGTGCATACAGTAATAGCAGTGTCAAGGGAATAACTATCCCTTTAACACACCGTTTTTTAGTGGACACAAAGGTTAAATATTGTTGAAAATTCTAGGTTAAGGATGTTTTCAGTTTATTTTTTTGTATGTTTTGAACCACATTCTTGGTTTGCAGAATATATTTAAATATAAATTCTCCAATGTCTAGTTGTCTGAATAAATTTGTCTCTCATATGCCATTATAAAAGAGTTTTTGATTTTTGCTCAATATCATTTTCATCATGTTCAAATATGGCTTCTTTGTACCTTCATGTGAAAGTTGTGTTATTATTATTATTATTAATAAAGAAATAAAGCCACTAAGACACAAGGAGTTACTGGGTGTGAGAGAATTAGAAAACAAAAACATTATGAAGAAGCAAGAACAATAGAAGAGTAATCAGCAAGACAATAGATGACAATTGACATTGCATTTAAATTTATGAAGATCAAAGTTGACTGGAAAGTGTGAAGCTGGAAGAGAGTTCCACAAGCGAGAAGTGTGAGAACAGAAACTGTTAGCATAGAACTTACAGTTACATCTAGTCAATTCAATTGTAATTTGATGAGAGCTTGCTAGTACTGCACTTAAATTCATAAAGTCTAGGTACCATAGCAAAGAGTTGATCCAAACAAATACCATGAAAGTATTTATAGAAAAGGCACAGGGAAGCTACATTATGGCAGTGGGAAAGTGACTGAAGCTGATTCTTCTTTGGATTTTATTGATTGATTTTTCATTTTTTTATACTATATCAACCCTTTGTGGGTTATTTAAAGCTAAAACATATTTTGGATTGTAAGAATACTTCTTCAGGACCAATAATATTGCTGATTCTTCTTTGGATTTTATCAAGAATCTCTAAATACATAGCAGGAGCACCAGATCATGTGTGGCAGTAATATTCAAAGTATGGATGAATGGTAGACTTATAAATATGTAAGATAGATTCTGGAGAGAAAAATTGTCTAGCACAGTATAATAAAAATTTTTTTCTTACCAGCAGACCTAGCAATGGATTCAATGAAATCTTTCCATATCATGTCAGCCAAGAATGTTAACATGAGAAGATGCAATGAGTCACTCTCATGGAAGTTAGCATCAGCCATACTGATGGGAGGTGTGATAGGGAGAAGTTTCGTTTTAGAGACATTAAAATTAACAAGCCGTTCCTTGCCCCAGTTAACAGCAGACTGTAGGTCATTTTTGAGATCAGCTATCAATTTGATATTATCAAACAGATCAGACTTATTATAGAGACAGGAGTAAATGAGTGTGTCTTCAGCATAGATATCAAATTGACATACTAAATTAACTGTTTCAAGTGAATGTTTGGGGAATTGTTGAGTTTTAAAAGGTTTAATATTTCTCTATGAATACTGTAGTTGTCGTGATGTAGAGGTTAGCACTAATCAGTCGCTAAGCTCGTTTTTACTACTTCTTTATTCTCAGTGCAAATTATGCATACTAATTTGCTAATATCACTACATCTCCCTGAAACGTAAAGGTTTTATTCCTCTCGTAGATCTTGTACTCCTTCTCATGCTATTTTCATCACTTTGCTCTACTTCTCTCTCTCCCGTATTTCTTTCCATGGGAGACCTAGATCTGTCCCGCGCTAGGCTGTAGTCATATGTGTTTTCTTGCATTATCTGGTCTTCGTCCGAACTTTCAGACTCATTCTGGCCCTCTTGATCCTGCATTATTTCGTCTTCTGATGTTTCCTTCTGTAATGGTTGTTCTACCAACTCGTTATCAGACGGAATTGAAGACGTCGTTTTGTTCTTCCTCTTCACCTTGGGTCCTTATTTGGTCTGCATGGGCTAATACACTATTGCCATTTTCTCTATTTATTATAGCTGTATTGTGGCCTTTTTGCATGATAAATTCTGCCCTTTCCGGATTTGCATCTTTGTTCGTTTTGTACCACATTTTTTCATTTGTAGAATACGACATCGTTAGCGGAGCTCTAATCTGTCTTCCCATTAAAGCTGATGGGCTTTCTAGTCTTCCTGCATGTGGTATCGTACGATAACTTAAAAGCAGCCTCGGTAGAAAAACTTCTTTTTCTTTTTGCTGAGAGCATGCTTTTAGTCCCTTTTTTACAGTCTACACCATTCTTTCTGCTAATCCGTTCGATTGAGGGCGATATGGAGGTGTCTTATATGGTTTACACCCTATTTTTTCTAACCATACATTAAATTCATCATCACAAAATTCTGGTGCATTATCAGATACCAAGGCTTTTGGTACGCCATTTCTGGAAAATATGACTCTTAGAATCTGCTTTATCATAGAACATTTCTTGTTTGTAACCCGGATTATTTCAGGCCAACCTGAAAAAGAATCTACTAGTATTAATGAGTCCCACTCCATTAATGTATGCATGATCCATATGCACACGACTCCATGGCTCCACTTCTTTGGGCCACGAATGTAATTTGGTTTGTGTAAAGTTTCTTAATTCTTTACATTTTGTGCACCTTTTTACATATTCCTCGACATCTCTTGAATATCCAGGCCACCAAGCTTCTAATTTTATCCTTTTTTTGTGTGTGGCCGTTACTCCACAGTGTATATCACCATGTACACTTTCTATTATCGGTTTTCTTTGGGTTTCTGGGGGAACTACCAGGTCCCCATTACAAGTCACTCCATGTTCTATTGTTAATTTGTGTCTTATTTCTTTATAGAGTCTTTCTGCCCTAGAACAATTTCCCCATGAGTTTTTTCTTATTCTCGATACTATCCTACTTAGCACTGGATCATGTCTCGTTTCCGCAGCCATTCTATCTAAAGACAAAACATCAGTCTCTATCAAATGTAGGAAACGGCCACTCCTGCCAGTGCATGTAATGCAAGTTCAACATTGGGTATGGGATATGAATCCGAGCATATCTTGTGATTTACTCCTATTTTGTAATCTCCACAAATACGTAAATCACCATCTGTTTTCCTCAACACTACAATGGGTGATACCCACTTGCTACCTCCAGGCGGAACATGTTCAAGAAGGTCTTGTTCTACTAATTTACGTAGTTTTGTCACTACTAATGGCAATAAATATACTGGTAATTTTCGTGCCTCATAATAAGAGAGGGAAACATTTCTTTTACTTTTAAACTTGCTTCATAGTTTTTTAACTTTCCAGTTTTTTCCATTTTTATTTCATTAATTAACTTGCTAGAATTTACGTTAAGCACGTCGTTTCCAATAAGTCCGTGGTTCTTTTCGCAACTTGTAACAACTAGGTATTACTTCAAATTTGTCTTTTAACTCTAAGGAACCTTCAAAGTATCCTAATGTTTTTATAACCGACTCATCAAATTGGCGGAGTTGTAAACTGCTCTTTCGTAAACGTGGCTTACCAATGCGTTCCCAATTTTTTTTGGTATCAGTGTTACTTCACTCCCAGTATCCATTTGCATATCTAAATTGCAGTTATTAATTTTGACCTTTACTATAATGTCTTTTTTCTGATGTTCAATTTTTTTTTTATACTCTTATTTTTTAATGTAAAATACTTCCCTATTGGTGTCGTTTTCTTCAATTCTTTCAACGTTTTTCTTTTTTAACTTACACACTGCTTGAAAGTGGTTCTTTTTTAAGCAATTATTACAAGTTTTTCCAAATGCTGGACACTTTTCCTTTTTTATTTCGTGTTCACGTCCACAATACGAACACTTTTTGATCTTCTTTAACATGTACGTATCAGCAAATATTTATTCGCTGGGTTGACTTTTATGATGGTTGTATTTCTGTATTAGTTCTTGTTGCTGAATGAAGTCAATACATGTATTTAAAGACATATTTCCTATTATTATTTTATATCGGTGTGATGCATTGCACATACCTTCAATTAATCTTATTTAATCAAGTCCTCTTCAATAGTCTGTTCGTCTTGTCCAAGTTTTTCAAATTCACAATATCTACTTGCATTTCGTAGACGGTGTAGATATTTTATAATTGGTTCGTCAATTTCTTGTTTCATCGACATGAATTTCGTTCTTTCTGCCACTACCAGCCTTTTCTTGGGTCTCATATTTCTTCTTATAATCTGACTTATTTTTTCGAAAGCCAGGTCGTCCAAATTTGAGGGTGTTGCGGGGCCGATAAGGATGTCGCCCCCGCAAGCTTTAAGTAGAAACGTGTGAACAGCCAAGACAATGAGGGGACAAAGGCAAAGGTTTATGAAACAATAATGCCGATTTTATTAATGCCAACTGTACAAGAGTGTACTCTGAAGAAATGTGTTCAAGTCGGTGTCGGGTCCGGTATGACTGGTTTCGTTTAGGGGGTAGCTGCTTTCGGTCGTATCGGTAAAACGAATGTAGAGTTGATCGGCGAAACGGATGTAGCTGGTCGACTGCCGGATCGGAGAATAGACGGGAACAGCAGCAGGTTGATCGGTGCCCCTAAACAGGGCCAAGTCAGAACAGTGATAGACTTCACAGGGCGGATCGACTGCGGAAACGGGATCGCGCCAAAGTGTATCCCTTGGTGAAGACGGAGTCCCTAAACAGGGCCAAGGCAGAATAGTGATAGACTTCACAGGGCGGATCGACTGCGGAAACGGGATCGCGCCAAAGTGTATCACTTGGCGAAGCCGGTCAGAGAGGTGATACGTCTTCCAGGGCGGATCGACCGCGGAAACGGGATCGCGCCGAAGAGTAACACTCTCGACAAAGCACCGGAAGCTCACAAAGGCAGCGTACTACATTTTGATCCAGGCCCCCGGGCCGAGCAGCTTGGATTTGGACGAAAAAAGGGGCTTATGATATTTGGAGCGATTTAAGTACTCCCCGGCTAGAGGGAGTAGAAAACCGTAGATAAATTAATTATACAATTGTTGTCCGATGTTTGAGAAAGCGCTGCATAATCCGATGCTCACGAGGTACGGTTTGGCATCAACGATATTGGACTAGTCGTCTGGTTTCTCGCATATTGCTTGACTTAAATCTGCGAGATCAGGAGTTGTGAAGGTCAAGGCCGTCTTTCTAAGGAGCGGCTAATGGCGACCGCGACAAGGGATATGCCATGGTGGAGACTTTCATTATCGCCTCGCATCCAGCTGTAGCCAAAAATAAATATGTGATTTCATTTTCGCCTCCCTTTTCCTTGTTGTCTTTCAACTTTTTTGTTCTCGCAGTGGCAGAGAAACAACGAATCCATGTATCCACAAAATCTGGATCTTCCAGAGACAATTGATATCCTATCGGCGATGCCATTGTTGTGATTTAGAGGTTAGCACTAATCAGCCGCTAAGCTCGTTTTTACTACTTCGTTATCCTCAGTGACCACTTATATGAGTGTTCACTTGTGCTTATGCAAATTATGCATACTAATTTGCTAGTATCACTACAGTAGTCATATCAAATGTTATTGATTTAATCAATGAGTTTAAAATCTTTGAGACAAATGCTGTAACAAAGAAGGAACTAGGGAAATCTAACACTGTTAACCTATTTAAATTCTTTCAAAAGGTACTTTTGTTTGTATGAAAAGAACTTAATAAGTATATAATGCACATATATAAACCACTGGCTATTGTTCATTGCTTTACCATCTGTGCAAATAGGCAACAGTTTGTGTTTCAGCAGCAATACCAGAAGAAAATTTTTATGCTGTGTAAATAACAGAAAAAATCGGATGTAGCAGCTGCAGTAAAAATTAAGGTAAGAAAGGTTGGACATTGACAGTTGAAAACTTTTAACTGGTCAGAACATTTGCCATTTATCTATTGATTTTCAATTTTTTATATCATATCAACCCTTTGTGGGTTATTTAAAGCTAAAACATATTTTGGATTGTAAATATAAATTCTCCAATGTCTGGTTGTCGGAATACTTTTGTATTTCATATGTCATTATAAAAGAGTTTTTGATTTTTACTCAATATTATTTTCAAATATGACTTCTATGTACCTTCATGCGAGAGTTGTGTTATTATTAATAATGAAATAAGGAAAGCCACTAAGACACAAGGGGTTACTGGGTGTGAGAGAATTAGAAAACAAAAACATTATGTAAAAGCAAGAACAATAGAAGAGTAATCAGCCAGACAGTAGATAACAATTGACATTGCATTTAAATTTATGAAGATCAAAGTTGGCTGAAAAGTGTGAAGCTGGAAGAGAGTTCCACAAGCGAGAAGTGTGAGAACAGAAACTGTTAGCATAGAACTTACAGTTACATCTAGTCAATTCAATTGTAATTTGATGAGAGCTTGCTGCTAATCTAGTACTGCACTTAAATTCATAAAGTCTAGGTACCATAGCAAAGAGTTGATCCAAACAATTACCATGAAAGTATTTATAGAAAAGGGACATGGAAGCTACATTATGGCAGTGGGAAAGTGACTGAAGCTGATTCTCATTAGGGTTTTATTGATTGATTTTCATTTTTTATACCATATCAACCCTTTGTGGGTTATTTAAAACTGAAACATATTTTAGATTGTAAGAATAATTCTTTTTTTGTTAATGAATATTGCATTAAAAATATTTTAAGGATAACAATGATTTTTACAGATACAAGTCCTACTATTTAATCCATAGGTGGAGGAGGGGATGAATTTATACTTTTCAAGGGTATTTGTGTGTAATGTAATGTAACAAATCTGTATGGAATTGAACTCAGCTCATTCCAAGCCATTAGCCATTACACCACCTGCACACCCACAAGTATTCATGGGAAATATATAAAAAGCAGAAAATAGAGTGAGGCAAAAACTGAAGAATTTGAAACCTTGTTCAGTTTTTGAATAGTAGTGAAATGCAAGTGAAAAGATCAATCAAAAATTTCCAGATCACCATGTTGTGAAACCCCTTTTTTCCCATAGATTTCTGATCACATGTCTAAGTTGAAAGGTAAATTTTAACTGAATTTTTTCTTACCTCCCTATCTTCACAGTGAAGATAATAAGAGAAATGACAGTGCGAGGGAGATTACAATATGACAAATAAATAAAGAAAATTGGTCAAATCTAGGGTACATAATAATGAAAGAGGGCTTGGGGAATTTAAAACTCACAGAACATATGAGCTTGTGTAAAGGGTTGAAAGAACAGGATCTTGAAAGAATAGCAAAAAAACATTACTAAGAGTTACAAAAGACAGGAAGTTGTGGAGAGCCATGATTGTTCATACCCTGAAGGAACATGGCACATAGAAGATGAAGAGAATGAGATGTTATAAAGATGAATGATGTAACTATTCCATGTGAATACTTAGAAGGGTAGAAAAATTTTATATATATATATATATATATATATATATATATATACATAAACAAATTCAATTAAAAAAAACTGACAAGGACTGTTGAATTTTTTCTTGAATTTTTCCAGTTTTCAAATAAGTTGTTGAGTATTGTGTTTGAAGTTGTGGATAAACTGTCAAGTAATTTTGACCATTACAGTTATTATTAAGAACCAATGTGGTGTCTCTGTGTCTACATTCTGGTATTCTTTGAAAAACTGGTGGTTGGTAATAGACTAACATAATATCATGTGTAATAGTTATTGGGCACAAGGCCATACAAAAGAATGTGTTTTATTTATTTTATTTTATTATTTTATTTATTTATTTGTATTTTTTGTTATACTTTATATGTAAGACACATATTTTACAAAAAATATCTTTTAAAATTCCCCAGCGTCTTATATGACATATACAGGTTTAAAATTTGCGATAGTCAACCAGAATTAGCTACCTGGTAACCGCTATTAGTTTAGACTTTAGAGTAACTTTTATATACCTATTGTCATTATTTAAAAGGCTTTTATGAAGATTAAAAGTTTTATCATTGATAATATTCATTATATTAATTTCATCACACTTAATATTAGTACTTTGTTTCACTAAAATTATTTGTAAAATATGTTTGTTTCATTAATTTTTTTCTTACAATAACTTCCGGTTGCACTGATATAAATACAATCAGAATTTTTATCCCAATTATTCCAATAAGACATTTACAAGTTGCAGGATGTACAGATCATATAAAGAATATGTTTTTATAGGTTCATGTTTTTTCCCTATTATTTTTCATTTAATTGTAATCATGGCTTCTTTAACCAAAATAATACCTCATAAATCTAGCCTAGGCTGTATGCTTTACTAATAACATTACTAATTAATAATTTTTTTGTGATTTTTCCCTGCTGAAATTGGGATGTGGATTATACACCTATGCATCTTATATACTGTCAAATACAGTAATGTATGCACACATTAAATATATCACATGGACTTCAAAATACTGTCTCCTGAGGTGAATGATATTTTATTTAATGTAGATTGTTTATTTTGTATAATAATAGCTTCTAAGATTTAATACTAATACTAATACTAATATTTATCATATATTGATAGTTGTATTTTGGTTGTTCATGATGTGCTGGTTGATGTGTACATGAATTGCACTGAGTTTTGACAGTTGACAGGTCAGTCTATGAGACAGTGTGATGCGTATGTGTTCAATGTAAGTATTTAATTTGTTTTGTTTATTAATGTTGAAGATACAATCTACCAGTGGGCCTGAGAATTCATAGACTACATTATTTTTACATGGGGGATTTTGTAGGTCTGGTATTGTTGGTAATAATTAAATTAGATATTTTAAACTTTTTATAGTAGATGATAATTCTTAATAAAATTTAGAAAAAATAATGCAAGACCCCTCCCTGATGCAAACAAAAATAAACATACCATTAATTTATTCTATCATAACCAGATGCACCCTTATTATAAACAGGATGAAAAAGCAATTAAAAATATAATCCGCTGGTACATATAAATAGCTGGGGGTGGGAAGAGGTGGATTCATACCTTTTCCAAGGGTATTTGCACTTAAGTAAATTTAATGAACCCAACTGGAATTGGAACTTGGCTTTCTGATTTTCAATTCTGAGCAGTTGTCTGTTTCACCACCTGTATATCCAAGCTTATGGCACTTGGTATTCCTAAAAGGTCATCTATCTAGGTAGTGACCAGGTTTGACATTGCTTAACTATGGGGATTGTACAAGAACTGGTGTTTCAATATCATATGGTCATAACCTGATAAGATAAATGAACATTTATATATATAATACAATGTCTCTTCAGATTATGGCTCTCCACAGACTTCTTTTTCTTTATTATCTGTGAAAAGTCATGATTTCTTGGGATATAGTTGAGTGATTTCCTGTTGCCTTCTCTACAATTTTGAATTCAAGAAAATCCTTCTCCTAGACTGGCTGCCATTTAAGGCTAGAGAAACCAAACTACCCTGCTATCTAACCTAAATCTGGAAGGAGAAGAGATAGATTCATGTCTGCCTCAAGGACATTGGTGCAAAAATGAATGCAACAGTCTAGGCCAGAATTTGAACTCCACTTTTAATTCCATTTTCTATACTGATGACCATTGAATTAACCATGCATCCATAAAAAAAGCCACAGCAGGATGTAAGTAAAGTTTTCTTGGCTTACCCCAGTTTTATCCATAGTTTTCTTTTCATATTTTGTGTTATTCTATCTGTTATAGTTTTAAAATAACTACCAGCAAATTACTTAAAGTAAGGATGGAGGATAAAGAAAACAAAGAGGAAAAATGCTGCTTACAACTATAAAGGATTCCAAAGTGCCACACAGCAGCAAACATTTTCTTGTTAAACCATAACATTTATTTTTACTGTAATGTTCACCCTGTACAAGGCCCAAGAGCCATTCAAGATAGAGGGTTACTGTGTAAAAGGTACATTTTGTGAAGATATATAAGGAACAGAACAGTTAACATTAGATTTGAACAGGTTAAGATTGTAGTGATCAGGGAAGCAGCTTCTTGTGAGTTGATTCCACAAATTAACCTGTAGATACCTGTGTGGTGACATAAAATTTTGTTCATTTTTTTCCACTTAATTCTGATGTTAATTCTACTCTATTTTTGAAAATAAAATTTACTGTTTACTAAACTGTTGTAACCTAGGGAAGATTACTGAATAGAATAATCACATGAAGGTTGATAACGAGTGATAATATTTAGGACAAGAACAACACATATAAGATTCACTAGCAGTGCATAGAAGAAGTAGTCAACAGCTAGAAGTAAGTCAAGTGAATTCCACAATGAATTTCCAACTGCAGACTGCAGATGGTTTCCACCAACTGCCCCATGCAGTCAGATGTGGCGCAAGGCCAAATTTAATGTGGGGTTCCCAAGCCTGTAGGTTCAGCCAAAAATTCCCTGCAGACCCTGTATAAAATGGGGTTGGGTAGGTGTTTCCCGAGACAAGCCTCTGCCCTTCAGCATAGCCTCCTCTGGGGATGCTCTCTGCCCAGAGGCAGAGATCGTAATCAGCCCAGTTGAAGACAAATCTCCAACTGCTACCAGAGACCAACACATACAGTATTCACTACTGTATTTATGGGAATGGGGGCATACCCATTATTGTCTGTAGGTATGATACAGCATAAACACAGATATATTTCAAGTTAAGAATTAGAATACGCCAAAATAGATTAGGATAAAATTAAAAAGAAACAAAATTTACTTATATCTTGTAAAAGTTTGAAAATTTGTTCTTTGTTGTGCAAAAAATACATTATTTACTTTGGTGCTATGTATCAAGTAATAGATCCACTGTGTTGAAGTCAAAAACACTTTTGATAGAAATACATCCTTTTTCATATTTTTCTGACTTTTGTCTTTGTTAGCATCTGCATAACAGCTATGTATATACTTTTCAGAACAATTTACCTTTTGATAATTTTTTCAATTTTTTTTGTTCAATGACTAAACATTTGTATCTAAAATGAATGACTTATTGTGAAATTACATATCTTTGAAGAACTTTCATTCCAATAAACTTTTATATAAATCTGCTTAAGTGTTATAATTCCTTATATCAGCTTGTTATTTGGTAAAACTGTTTTTGTTTAACACTTCCATTTCTGTGGAAATACTTATATGTCTTTATAAAGCTTATATTGCTTGCTGTTCACAGATACACAAACACAAATATATGTTTTTCAAGACATCAATCCCTAGTGTAACTACATGCTGGTTTCAAGAAAGAAGGTCCATGCTTCATATTGGTATTATTCTTTTATTTAGGAAAAACACTGTGAAAACTAGAAACAAATATATCTCTCAAAAGTGGAAATGGACAAACAAAGTACATTTCAAAGAAATACACAAAGGAGGCAAACACTTTTCAAACAGACATTGGACATGTAAAACATTTCTTTATTTACAAGTGGTGGCTATTAGTAATACTGATGGGAAGCTGTAATTTTAAGGGAATTGTTCAACTATATTTTAGCTTAATCTACTAATTTATTGCATCAAAGAATCTAGAAGAATATATGGAAAAAAGCAATTTATTGTTCAAAAATAGCAAAGTTAAAAAAAAGCCAATGGCATATATTATGATCTAGAGATCAGAGGAAAGTGCAGCTAAGAATAATGTAGTGATGTATATTAGATACCTCCACTAATTTTCAATACCTAAGGTTTAAAATGAATTTTAAAAAATAAAACGCATTCTTGAAGCTTTCTTTTTAGCTTTAATTGAAAGCAAAATGATTAAATTTACTATTTGTAGTAAGCAAAATACTCTGGTGTACTTCAAATAAGAATTATATTGATTGGTATTTCAAATTTTTGGTTGCTTTCAGGAAAGTCATTAAAATTGGCCATTTTTTTTTACACATTTGTAAACAAAAGTTAATACTCGGTTTTAAAAATCTTCAAAAAATAAAATATGCTTTCTTGAAAATTTATTTGTGAAATATTAGCTAATTTAAAGTATAATTAATCTGATTTGAAAAAATTATTATCTATTTTAATAACAGAAATGTATTTTTAAAACAAACAGTAGCAGTGACTACACACTTGTCACCATCACTTTTCACTTGTAGATCACTTAACAAGTGCTGATAAATGTGTTTTTATTGTGTTCTGCAGAGACTTTATCTGCTAAAACATAATTTAAGAAAATGATGGGTGAGACTCTTTTTATTTCATTTTTAAGTACTCAGTAATCTTAAAAATGTTAGAAAATATTCTTTGTAATCTAATTTTTGGAATGTTGACTTTAAATTTACTATACTATTTTCTGATTATGTCATGTATGGTCGACCATACTTTTGTGGGGTCAATCTATCCAGATTTTAGGTGGAAAAATCAAATCAGAGTGTCATGTCTACAAATACAACACAACTTTTTATGCAACATGAAAAAATGATCTTTGCTGAAAAGGAAACAGACCAAGCTAAATATGACAGTAACATTTATACAGTCAGATACATGTATTTACATATTTATACAGTCAGATACATATATTTACATATTTATACAGTCAAATACATGGATTTACATTTTAAAAATCAATGTTCTTAATTGTGGGCATAGTTTGATTGTTTGAAACGATTTGTTGCAAGTGAGTCTGCAAAGTTTCAAAGTTTTTTTGTTGCAAGTGAGAAAATCAATATGTGTGCATATGTGAAGCACACACTAATGAAACGTGTGTGACTGCCGACTGTGTGTGATAGCAGTAATTTTAAAACACAGTGAATAGGGAAGGGAGACAAGACTTACATTCATTGTGACATTGTATGTAGATAAATCATTGCTGACGTACATGTTGTCATGGTATGTGAATCTATGTTGTTGATTGAGGTCTAGTCTGATTTGCTGTCTTTCTCTGACTGTCCTTCAATGACAGTGTTATTACAGATCTGATTACTGATTGTTGCTGTTGAGCCATTTTTATCGCTATAGGTTGGCTCTGAATTGCTATCTGAGATTTGTGCAGGAATGTACTCAGTAACCTGAATCCTGGCCTATTTCAAGGTCATTTGGAGTTCAGCCACATGGATGTAGTAGAGAGCACATTATGTGACTTGTCCTATCCAATCAGGTTACAGAAACCACTTATTTAATTTGGAGCCAGGTTTGTACAGAAATGCAAAAATGTTTTTCACATCTACTGAATTTTGTAAGATTTATTTGTAGGTATCTCTTACTTGTTTGTGCTTCACTTATTGGTAGTAAAATATAGAAGTTTCAAACAGGGGCACGTTATGTAATATTTTATATGCAGAAAAATATACATTGTATATTGTCAGTAAAAAAAGAAACAGTTGTGTGCTACTTGTATTTTTTGCCTTGGCATCATACTGCCAACACAAGTAGTATGGTTGATTGTCATGTATCAGTAAATCACTTTTGTATGTAAATCATTGCAGTTATATATACATATGTCACTTCATAAAATGCTAATATTGAGTGAAAGAAATCAGCTCAATACTATGAAGTCAGAATAGTTGAAAATACAAAAGAATGGAAATTAGATGCAACTGAACATCATTGCAAGCCATATTTATTAAAAAAAGTATTTTGTTGCGAAGTCCTAAATCATTTGGGTTACTACTCAATGCTCATGTGTAGTCCTTCCTCATCCTAATTGGAGTCATTATATAGCCTGGGTATTCTGGATATGTTAATTAGTTAATCTACATATCACTACATCTCCCTGTAATGAAGGGGTTTTGTACCCCTTGTTTTTCTTGTGCTTCTTCTAATTATCATTTCTTTTTCAGGATTTCTTTCTCTCAGAATCTTAAGGCATTTGTTTCTCTGGGAGATCTTGATCTATCTTGTTTTCTCTCATTCTCATGACTGAATTCGTCCATTGACTGGTCTTCCTCAGTTTTTGAATCATGTTGTCCATCTTGATCATCACCATGTTCATCTTCAGACATTTTATCCTGCAATGGTAGGTTTTGTTTTTGTTCAGCACTATCATTACTTGAAGGTAGTGTATGTAAAAAAATTCTACTTTCTCTTTGTGTTGAGATTTTTATGGTTTGTATCATCCTTTCTGCTATCCTATTCAATTGAGGATGGTATGGAGGTGTCTTGTAAGGCATACATCCTATTTTCCTTAGCCATGAGTTAAGTTTTCTCTGCAAAACTCTGGGGTGTTGTTGGACACCAGGGTTTTTGGCATACCATTTCAGGAGAATATAAGTCTTAAAATTTGTTTTACAGTAGAACTTCTTCAGTCATGCACATGAATTACCTTGGGCCAGCCTGAAAAAAGTTCACTAATATTAATAAGAATTCAGTTGAGGGAGGAGGGTCATGATATGTTGGTGTACAATCTAATTTAGGTAGCTATGATTACAAGTTATTCCAGGTGCTGTCTGGAATAAGACAATCTTGAAACTATGTAGTTTCAAAAAAACATAACACAATAATGGTTATGCAATGCATTAAAATTAAACAAGTGATTTTTTGAATGAAACTAAAGACAGATTTTTTTTATATTAGGTTGGTGCAAAAATAATGACATAATAATGTCGTTTTTTGACGTTAAAAAATACGTCAAAAAACGACATTATTACGTCATTATTTTTGCACCAACCTAATAACAAGTAATCATTTATTTGGTGATTTTTACACCATATGGTGTGTTTAATAAAGCTCTCGAGAAGAAGGGAACATTTCACTTACACACATTGAGCTGTGTTTAATAAATCCCTTGAGAAGAAAGGAAAAGTTCCTTGCACACATTGAGGTGTGTTTAATAAAACCCTTGAAAAGAAGGGAAATGTAGGTACTTAAATTTGTTGGAGAATCTACATCAGTAAAGTGGGAAATGCCAATTCAGTTGATGAGTGATTCATGTCTGAGTTCAAAACATGGAATCCCCTACTCTTTATCTTTGGTATTTATAGTTTCCAGGTAGCGGGTGCTGGCTCAAAATGAAGCCCTTCAAAAATGCGTATCTGTAAAGAATATTGTATGTTTCATAATGTCTCCTAGTAACAGAGAGTGGACCAATTATATCCAACTGTATTAAAGTGAATAGTAAGCAATTCAATTGCGTGAATAGCAGATTTAATATGTCTCTGAATTTTGCTTTTCTGGCAAGTTTGACATTTATTATACATTTCTTTTATTGTTTTGTCCATATGAAGCAAACAAAAAATCTTGTTTTGATAAGTGTACATGAGGTTTTAATTCCTGAGTGTGATACTGCATCAATACTATCAAAAATACATTTTTGTAATTCACCTTGTATATATGGTCTGAGAACACTAGTAGCATTATCATAGTATAAGGAACTATTATTATCGGTACTAAAATTGTTTTTTACATCCAGAAATTTTTGTAACTCAGGGCCCTTAAGTTATACAGCAGCTATAGCTGGCAAGTCACTCAGATCTACCATAACTGCTAGGGTAGGTCTAGACAAGCAATCAGCTACAACGTTTAGATCTCCCTTTATGCGGCCTATATATTCTGTGAGAATTGCTAATTGCCGCTGCTGTATACCTGACATAGCAGGCTTTAGACTACGGAATGCACCACACAAAGGCTTATGGTAGAGTTAATAATAAAACTTGTTTCTTTCATAATATGTTTAAAATATAATGTAGCTGAATATGCTGCAAAAAGTTCTTTATCGAAAGTCAAATACCTACTTCTAAAGTTTAAGTTAACTTTTTAGAGAAGAAGACTATAAGAATTGGTGCTCCTTCTAATATTTGATGTAGGGCTGCACCAATTGCCCAATTACTGATATTCAGTACATTCAAAGCATGGTGAGCTAAAGACGGAAATTCATTGATTCAGCTTTTAATATCGTTAAATGATTGCAATTCCAAGTCACTTAATGTAAATGTAGTATTACTGCATATACATATTTTTCCGTTAATGGTATGACTGTCTGCAAAGTTTGTGATTAATTTTCTATTTACTATGCCTAAGAAACGATGAAGTTTCTTACTGTCCTTAGGAGGGGCAAAATTCTGTAATTCTCTAACATTATTTTGTGTAGGTTTAATACCTTCAGAGCTGATATTATAACCAAAAAAAGATGACTGAAGTCACATCAAATGTTGATTTTGTTATTGAAATTTTTTTATTATTATCATGTAGGATTTTTATAACAGTTTCAGCGTCTTTTATGTGAAGAATCATCACTGAAAATAAGAATATTGTCAATGTGTGTAAATACACAGTCAAAATGTTGGAAGAACTTGTTCATGTATCTTTGAAAAGTGGATGCTGCATTCTTTAGACCAAATGGCATGTATTTGTATTAGTGCAATCTGAGAGGAGAAATAAGTACTGTTTTTTTTTTTTTTTTATATCATCAGGGTGCATTTTGATTTGATGGTTTGCTGATAGCAGGTCAATTTTGTTAAATCTTGTTTTGCTGCTTAGTTTATCAGCAATTGAATTAATGTTCAGGATGGGATATTTATCGCTTTTTTAATGCTGTTTAATGTGTGGTAATCATCACAGCGTCTGAAATTGCTATCTGGCTTTTTTACAGCCTATTCACTATCAGAAGGTGTAACAACATTGTTCTGCTATTTTGAAAATTCCCTCTTTACTACCTGGGTTTTCTCTTCTGATAGACGTCTTGCCTTGGCAAAAGTAGGAGCATGACTGCCTGTAACAATTCTATGATATACCTTTGCTTATGTGCTTGCTGGGTTGGTTTACGGGGATATAATATTGGGATATTTTTTTATAAAGCCTTTAATGAAAGCAGGCGTATTATTATTCACAACTAAGTTAATAGAGTAATTGAATATTTGTAGTTTCTTTGAACACAATGTTGTGGAGCTGATGATTGTTTTCTGTTGGCAATCTATTAATAAGTCAAAATTGTTTAGGAAGTCAAATCCTAGTAAAGAGTGTTGAATGTCCTCTCCTACAAATGTCCACAGAAAAGATCATCGAAAGGTTGGTAGGTTTACCTTGGCTTTAATTTGTTTATAGCAGCACATGCCTGTAGCTGTGGTTAGAGAAACTGGTGTTGGCTCTGTTGATGAACTGTTGATGTAGCCATGTGAAATGATAGATAAGCTGGCACTGGTATCTATTATGGATGAAAACTCCCCAACATTGCTGGTATCTGTAATAATGGCAGATTCAGCAGGTATGTCATTGTCCACTTATTTAGTTTCCTGCTTTGTTTGGTGCTGGTGAAAATGGACGCAAACTTGGCTGTTGCATCAAGTCTCTTTTTTGTTTGGCCATTTGCACCAGGATTCATGAGAACGTGCTGCATACACATATTAAATGTGTGCTCTACATATTTTTTGTAATTATCCGTTTTGGAAATGTTTGAGACTGTAGGATATTGCTGAGGCTTTAGCAGGCACTTCTTTCATCTGAATTTGGTTACACATGCTTATTTTAGCATTTCCTTGTATTAAAGGCATTAATTCATCTGCTAATTGTTCCAGATTGGTCAGGTTTAAATCTTTTTGTGGTGATGGATGATGGTAATTCTTGTTAAAATTTGTGCAAAACTATGCCATTGCCTATCTCCATTCTTTTTGCAATCGATAACATTTCCTGAAGGTAAATTGATGATCGACCTGTAATAATGGAGGTGGGCATTAATTTGTCTAGCAGTCCTAGCTTTGTTTGTTCGTGCATTACAACTAAATTGTTTTTAAACTCATCATAATTATGAGTATCCAAAATGTTGCTAGGTATTTTTGCCAATATTACTGGAGGTAGAGACACAATAACATTATAAAATTTGGTGATTTGTGAAGTTACATTTCTCAGATAATAATTTTAAACCAACTGGTAACATTAGTTTACATGAATTCAGGTGTTTTTATTGTTATTTGGTGGACAGTTGTCTCATAGTGCTCTTGTTTTATTTTGTTTATTTATGTATTTTTTTGTATTATGTGTGTAATATATATATATATATATGTATATAATATATATATATATATATATATATATATATATATATATATATATATATATATATATATATATATATATTGAAATTCAACGGATATGTTGTTAAGGATTTGTCTTTTACTTTTTTGCATCTTTTGCTTCCTGTTTGCAGCACCATGTAGAATATTGGTTAGCTTGCCAGTGGTCTGACACACAAATAGGCTAGTGTAGCCAAAAGCCAACTGACTTGAGTCCTTTCATGGAGAAATATATGGGTGAATAAAGACCACTTATGCAAATGTATTGGGCAGGTCCATTCTAGCAAAATGGACCAACCTAACTAGTGTATTAGGTACTCTCCTAAAAAATCAGCTGGCTTGCTTTACAAGGAAACACAAGAAGGCAGCCATGTTGGCAGATAAGTCACTTGACTTCTACAGTTATCAAGATGTGCTTTTTCTTGGAGTCACCAAATATGTTGACCTAGTTTAAGGTATACAAAATATGCAACAGCATAAATATATGAAAAGTTCAAATAAAACACAAAAGTCTTTGTATAAAAACACTTCTATGTATATATTTTATATTCGTAATTCTTAATAGATGGTTTTCATATATCCACCTGCAAAAGACTGGGTAACGAAAACAATATAAACCTTGTATTAGGTTGGTGCAAAAATAATGACGTAATAATGTTGTTTTTTGACGTATTTTTTAACGTCAAAAAACGACATTATTACGTCATTATTTTTGCACCAACCTAATACTAATCTGTCTGGTTGTTACAAGCCTGAAATTGTGTGTCTTGTTAGTATAACTTCAAGGAGAAAAAGAGGAAGATTAACTTTCACGCCTATCAATGTCTTGTGAGGGTCTTGTTCAGATCACGTGATTGTTTCTATTCTTGTGGGTATTTATAATTAATTTTTATTGCTATTTTTTGCTTTGGTTAAGGGAGATAACTTTTTGTCTCTTGCTACATTCGTATCCATGAATTTTGCTCTCTCTGTAATGACTAACCTCTTTTTTGATTACATATTTTTCTGTATTATCTGACTTATTTTGTTGAAAGTCAAACTTTCCAACTGCATTGGATCAATCATAGTTGAAATTTTCATAATGGCTTCGGCAATTAGCTATGGCCTAAAAAAGATCGGTTATTTCATTTTCTCTTCCTGTTTCTTTGCTGTCTCTTAATTTCTTAGTCCTCATTTTAACCACAAACACTCTTATCCATGCATCCAGAAAATCAGGATTCTCTAAGTGTTTCCTATTGGTGATGCCACTATTGTGAATTCCTGAGTCCTTTGTGTTACTACTCAATGCTCATGTGTAGTCATGCATAGTAAAAAGGTGGGACCTAGATGCCAATCTATCATCGCGTTTAAATTCACGTAGTTGGGGCACAAGGGAAAAAAGCTTGTCAGAACAGTTGCCATGAAAATATTTGTAGAAAAGACAGAGAGGAACCATAACACATCAGTGAGAAAGTGACTAAAGCATGATGCCAAGTCAGGATCTATTACATTGCAAATACCTCAAGATAAATAGCAGGAGCACCAGACCAGATATGGCTACAGTATTCAATGTACTTGTGAATGTTAGATTTGTAAATGTGCAAGATGGACTCTGACAAGAAAAGCCTTCTGGCATGACACAGTAACCCAATTTTCCTTGCCTTAGATACAGCTATTAATTCGATGTAGCTGTTCCACTTCAAGTCAGTTGAAAATGTGAGGCACTGTGTGTTGCTCTCCAGTAGTCTGACATCAGCCATGCTGATGGTGAACAGGAAAGTTTCTCTCTCGTGGTTAAATGAGAGCAGTTTAGTTTTGGAGGCATTACTGGGAATTTTCTACTGTAAAAGTGGGGTTTGGTGTTCCAGAATATCTAATCTTTAATCAAAGTTGGCTAATTTTTTTATATAATTCAGGGGAAGTAACTACAGCAGACTAATTAAAAGGAAAGAATAAAGGGAGATAGCAAGAAAAGCACTCAATACAACTGTGATGAGAGTTACTTCTCTTGTGTTCAGAAACCCTTTTTTTATTTTTGTGTCGTGTCCCTTTAGGACCTAGGCGATGATGACTCTCCACAATTTCCTGTCTTTGTAGCTATATGTACATTTGAAAAGTGCACTTATCAAGAGGACTGAATGTTCTGACAAAGATTTACTCAGCAAACTTTTTACTTACACCTGTGAAGGCGACAAGACCCTGTTCCAGCTACTGTGCTTTATGAGAAGCCACTTATGTCAACACATCATGGTAGAATCCATCCTCTGTGATCTGTGGATGGAGAGACTACCAGTGACTGTGATATAGATACTTACACCAATGATTGAAGACCCCTCCCCTTAGACAAACTGGCTGATGTTGGCAACAGGATTTTTGCCATATGCAATTGGGGAGTTAACTCACAGCATGAAGCCTGTGAACCTGCCAATGTAGACACAGACATGTGGCACATAGAAAGGGCACTGGCAGACTTGCAGAAGCAAATGCAAGAGATGCAACTTACTCCAAGGAAATCAAGAAATAGATCTCCTCATCAAGACAGTGGGGTGTGCAAATGCAGCCACAATCAGGAGAGACAGAATATCTGCTGGTTCCATCAAACCTTCCAAAACAAAGCAAGGAACTGCAAAAAGCCTTGCAAATATCAGATGGCCCAGGGAAACTGAAAGATTGGAGAGTAACAGTAGCAGACCTAGTTGGAAAAATACAATGTTGCTTGTTCTATGTATGGGATAAAAACAGTGGACTAAAGTTCCTCTTGGATACAGAAGCAGTGGCCAACTTGATACCCCTTACAGACCATCATGCTCTCAAACCCACCCTGTTTAAGTTCCAAGAAGCTAATGGTTTCGATATAGAAACTTATGGTATAAAAACTCTCAACTTAAACATTGGCATACAACATATTTTTTCAGGGTCATTTACTCAAGCCAATATCACGATACCTATACTCAGAGTAGGTTTCTTGGCACATTTTAATTTGTTGGTTCACATGGATACAAGAACCCTGTCAGACAATACAAGAAGCATCTGTATCGTTGATATCTGCACACACTACAACATGACAGGAATCTTTGTTGCAATTTGCCACAATTGCAAGTTCATGGACATATTGAATCAGAAATCACACAGTCATTTAAGAATACAGATTCAGGAAAGCATAAAACCCAGAACTACATCAGAACAACTGGACAACCCACAATTTCTCACCCACAATGATTGTCACTGCACAAATATCACTACTTGAAAAAAGAGTTCCAGAAAATGTTGAATGAAGGCATCATTTGTTTATGAGACAGTCCATATACTGCATCACTTCACATGGTCCCAAAATCTGAAAGTACAGATTTTCAAGTATGTATTGATTACAAGAAAATTAATACCTCAACAATTTCTGATCACTACCCAGTCCGTTATATCTATAACTTTGTATCAGGGCTGCAGGGTACATGCCTATTCTCTAAGATTGACCTAACCAAGGCATACCACTAAATCCCCGTGGCTGATGACATTCCCCAAATTGTAGTTACCAAACCATTTGGTGTATACAAATTTGTAAAAATGCCATTCAACCTGAAGAATACCACTCAGATATTCCAATGCCTAATCAAGAATGTTTTATGCAGTCTGCCCATTGCATACATGTACAATATCCTGATAGCTAGCAATGACATCAGTGTACATAAACAACATTTCCATGAAGTGTTTCAAAGATTTCTCAATTTGGTATCATTTACAAACAACAATTCAAAACAAAGACAAAACTCAATTCAACCAAATCCAAAATAGCATTTATTCAAAAATGACATTATGTATTGACTGTGTATGATTTGGTTGTGTACGGTATTAGTGTTCGAGTATATAGGTATGTTATATTTCATGCTAATAGGAATATATACTTGAAAAACATGGTGGATAGAATAATTAAAGGTTTATTGTACAAAACCAGTACAATAAGAATAAAGGTAACAGTTATGCACAATCCAGTAGAGAGTGCTACTATTGGAAGGTTGGTAGTTCTTGCGTAAGTCTGAGTTGTACTCAACAGATGCCAGCTAGACTCTGTAGTCCGTTGACTTACAGATACTTATAGGTAGTTACTACATATAGTGTAGTCACTCATAGGGGTGACAGGTTATTCCATTACATCAAAGTAAAAGTGGTTTTCACAGTTGTGCATATGGTGAAGAGTTGAGATGTCTTTTCGTTAGTTACATTTGTGAGATAGTAAGTAGAAAGAAATTTCAGTGAAACAGTACTTAACTGGTATTGCTAATATGGTGTGTTCCCAGTTCTTGACCTGGTTACAATGGCAATATCATGAATCAGTAAGTTCATTCTTTGGCTGCAGTCATTGAAGGAGCAGAAAAAAGTGATGAGTGACTGCTTTCCTTCCATCTACAGACATGAAAGTTCAGTAGCTGGCAGATTTCTCCACCTACTGAACTGAAAATTCCTGTACTATTTATATGTTTATGATGGCTGTTGATGCCGTGGGGTGTGGACATAGTTGTAAGCTAAAATTCACACCTACTTGAGATAAATGGTCACGGTTAGGAAAATGACTGGAAGAAAAAAGATATTTTCCAAGCAATCATATTTTAGGTCTTCTACACATCCCAACAATGCATAGATCCTTGAATCAACAAGGATTTAATGAACAAGTTGCATAAAAATGCATATAAAAACACATAAAAGTCTTGTTTAGCATTTTTCAAAATGTTTTTGTATCAACTGAATGATTATTTACTGTTATATACCGTACCTTTGAATACTAATGGGTATGTCCCAATCCTCATAAATACATTGTACACTATTGTAAGTGGGTGTAATATGCTGTCTAAGTAGTCCACCACTAGCAGTGGTTTACCTATTTCATTCTGCTGGCGAGTATTGTATTTCATTGATGTTATAAAGATCACCATTTCATTTTCCATTTTGGTTATTCCTCATTCAGTAACCATTTTTAGGTTACAACATTTACACTATTTACATTTGGACTATTGTTTTCATTTTTGCTGTTGATATCACAAAATTTTGGCCATTGTGCCCTCATCAGGTGTACATCAGTCTGGGTAAGCTACAGGAACAATAACCTAGTGGATTAGAGCATCAATTCATGAATTTGATGACATGATAATTGTGAGTTCAATCCTTAAGCTGAGCTATGTGTACTTGGACTCAGCAGAAAAGGGACTAGCAATAACTGAGCAGTACTAAAAAGTGAGAACTAAATGAGATATCCTTAAACATGGGTGTCGTGGACCCAGAATATGCCCAAAAGAAAACTCGAACTCAACAATTTGGTGAACAGATTATTAACAAAAAGAACAAATACAAAAGTGTTGCACGTCCAACTGACAGCAAAGTACAGTAGTCAACTTGTCAACTGTAGACAGCTCTCTTGAGGGGCATAATCTCCCCATATATATAGTAATAGGACGAGTCCATTTAGTCCATAAAGGTAGGTCCCATAACAATGGGCAGTGGACCAAAAACAGTCTACCCCCATAGATTAAATAAAGGTTTCAGTTTAGAATTCTCTGTAGGTTATCTAGATTGATATATACCTGATGAAGGCTGGAGGCCACAACTGTTGACGTGTTGTTGTTATGGGGTCCACCCCTTTTTCATACAAGTGGACTCTACCATTGTGTACCTGGACTGCTGCCGTTAAATACCCATAGTCAGTCAGAGTAGACAGAGATTGAGATTGTGATTGAGTTGGAGGTAGAGTAATAGTATGAGGTAACCGCTTGTAGAAGTCACAGTTACAAGCACATAGACTCTAAGGAAGTCCTACTTCAAGACTGAATTTACCAGACTGTATATATATTATTATTACTACTAACCATGTTTCTGGATTTACTAACTGTATTACCATTTGTATTATTGTGTAAATACATTTATTTGTTATATTTCATTCCTGTGTTTGTCATTCATTGGAGACTGGATTTCATCTCAGAATCCACAACAGTTGTGATAAAAACAACAAAGATAAGGGCAATAATCCAAAAGTTAATAGTGTAAATAATGATAACTCCTCATTTCAGAGATTCAGGCAGTTGAATAATTACTGAAATACATTTAATAAAATAGGAATTCTTTTTCGCATACTTATGTCGATAAATTGAAAGCTTTAGAAGCTCCAACAATTTTTTTGTTTTACCCAACATTGGCAGAAGAAAATGAATTAAATAAAAAGGAACAAAAGTAACACAAAAAACAAGTTTTTTTGCTCAGTCAGATGAGTTAACTGAAACTACAATCCTAGCAAATGATTATTTTCAACAAATTGATAGTAAAAGGTGTTTCATTAAGATGGACCAAAGTCAGCATTAAATAAATCAGTGTTATTGGTGAAAATTTATTTATTTCTCTATTGGATCATGTTATTTAAGTCATGACAATTATGTGTGAAAAATAATATCGCCCAAATGTCCGCCAAGGCTTCAGCGGCACATTTCCACTCTATGGTCAAAATCTTTGATGATGTCTCTGTATAGTTGCTCCTTGATCTCATCAATATGTCTTATTATCTCATCCTTCAGCTGTTGAATTGTTGTTGACTTGTTGGCATAGACCTTACTTTTGAGATGACCCCAAAGGAAGAAATCTAAAGGCAACAAGTCGCATGATCATAGTGGCCAAGTAACTTCACTGTTTCAAGAGATGATGCTACCTGGGAACTTCTCATTCAAGTTCTGTTTGAATGTCCATTTTCATAATAGGCTTTGATAACTTTAACACGTTGTTTGATTGTTAATCTATCCATGGTTGAAAGTGCCAAAGACTTAATTGTTAAATCTGAAAAAAAAATGAAAGTGCTTAAACTTAATTCATTAAAATCAGTTCAAGTTTATTTTGTTCTGCCAACCATCTTAAAGACAATCTTTTGTTTTTTTTCCTCACTGAAGCCTACTTTTTGGGGAACAGTATTGATGGATTCTTACTTAGGATGAAAGATTTAAAACTCATTTACAATTTTTTAGCCAGTGTTAATAGAAGAAAATAATGAATTAAATAAAAAAAGAACATAAAAGTCAAAAGTAACAAATTTAAATCTACAAACCTTCCCATAAAACAAACATCAAGTTGGTCAGCTCAGATGGCTGTGATTACAATCCCAGCAAATGATTATTGAAATACAGTTATCTGATCAAAACAAAAACTAAATTTTTAGGACATAGCCAACAAAATTTTATTATTTTATTTGGTTCATAGTTTAAAAAAACTACCATCTCAACTGCGAAGTACTGTGGTGAACACATAATTTTCTGGAATTGCTTTTTGCAACAGTTTCCAAGACAGGATTGATGGACTCAATAAAATATCAGTCCATTCTCTTTAAAAATCATTTATTTCACTGAACTTTCATGCAATCTCAATTCTCCTATATAGCAGCAAATGCTAGTAAATCTCACAGATGAAGAAGAGACTTGAGGCAACAGAAATGCAGTTCTACAGATGAATGTGTGAATTCTATGGATTGAACATGTGAACAGTTATAAAGTTTTAGGAGAAAATAGAGACAAAAAAGGGTACATAGAATCAGAAAGAGATAATTGACATTTCTAGGGCACATAATGAGGAAAGACAGCTTGAAGAATTTGACACTCCCAGGACATAATGAGGGCAAGAAGAAAGCAGTAGATAACCTACCTAACAAGCTTGTATAAATGATTGGCAGAACAGGGATGAGGAGATATAGCAAAAGGACAAACATTACTAATAGCTACAAAGGACAGAAAGTTGTGGAGAGCCACGATTGCCATGATTCTGATGGGACATTCCACATAAAAGAAGAAAATCCATCTTAGATTTGGTAGGTGATTCATCTTCCAACAGAACAGACTCCATGCATTTTATTATGAAAGATATCAAAAACTTATATATCATTCCAACATAATTACTGAAGGTAATGCTTAGGTTTTTTTAAAATCATTTAAGCAAGGTGATAAAGCCACTAAGAAGCAAGGCTTACTGGGAATGAAAGAGAATAGGAAAACTTTAATGAAGAGAAAGGATAATAAAAGAATTAAAAGTGTGATATTTTTAATTTGCTTATAGCAGAAATACTTACATATTTTCCCATGATAGAGGACAAAAACCAGATTTTCAAATACTGATTTTTAAGTTGACTTTTTCTAATAAAGAGATATGTCTTGTCCCTATGGTATCTTGTGGGTAAAGAGAGATAAGAGAGAGACAGATCATTCATCCTTTTCTTTACATACTTCTTTATATAGTGACATCTAGTGTCTACTCGTAGAAGTTATCTGACAGAAAAGTGGGGTAATCACACTATGTTTCTTGTTTTAATATTTGTCTTTATTTCAATTAGTTACTTATATGTCTATTACAGTTTTTTTTTTAAATTGGTCTGTTAAACTTATTTAAAACAATAAAAACTAATTTTAATATTTTATTCGTATTTTGTATTACATTTTAGCAAGAGAACCATGATTGGATATCAAGCTGATAGAAAAAGTCTAACTTGGCAATAAAGATATTGTTTTTAGAAATGTTTGCATTTACCATGTATAAGCAAAATGTTATTGTAATGCATTGCTATTTTACATCTACTGGTTTACCATACCTTTTTTTTCCAGGGAACTTCTCTTAATACCTAATAGATGCTATTATATAAAGCAATATAAATAGAAAGGTATCTCTCTCTCTCTCTAACCAGAGGATGCAGTAGTGACAAGACATGTCTTGTTTCTCTTCTGGGCAACTTCTTTCTTTGGGAAAACTGATTTTTTTAGTTTCAGCAGAACCATTCAGTGCATCATGCACGCGCACACACACACACACACACACACACACACACACACCACAGTTAATCATATATCTCCTGAAATGCTATTTTGTATGTAAATATGCATATAAATTCTATGTGCAAATTGAAATCACATATTTTCAAGCAAATGTCATTACACTTGGTAACACTTTAATTACATCTGGTTTCACCTTCTCCATTACAAGTGACCTCAATCGAATCTGAAAATATTTCTGTAAGACATCTATTAACATAATACCATCCCAATGCATTATGTCAGATTTTATGAAACAAGTCAATGTTTTCGTAATAAAATTGGTATTAACCAAATAATGTTGTAAAAGATATTGTAAAGCTTATTGTTTTGAGGTCATTGAGGTTGAGAAGGGTTTTGTGTGTTGGCAAGAAAAAACAAGTGTTGAATTGGTTGAAAGCAGTAGACAAATATTTTATGAATAAAATGAAACAGAAATTTTTATTCCATCAGTAACTTTTAATATAGAGAATGTTCAAGGATAATTCTTGAAAAAAGGTGTAAATTTAAGGAATGTTTTTATGATGGTCTCTGTAAGAAGGGATAAAACGATGTGATTGAAATTACTCTGTTCATGAGTGAAAGAGTGAGTAAGGTGTCTTGTCTAACCCATCCATCTTCTAGGAGTGCTGAGTTTCATACCCTCACTTTTCTACAGTGCAGTATGAAAAACTTTATGTGTATTCATATGCCTCCAAGTTCATGTGATTGAACTTACTCTGTTGATCAGTGAAAGAGTGAGTGAGGTGTCTTGTCTAAACCATTCATATATTTTAGGAGTTCTGAGTTTCATGCCCTACTTTGTCTGCAGCACAGTATAAAAAAGGAGCTAGTCTTTTAGGATTTGTGTTACACATACTCACATTTTTTTATGCATATCCTAAATCTGAGAAGGGGGTCATTGCTGCAAATTGTGTTTTCAATGCATGCATATATGGCAAAACCAGGTGTAACATCTACTACAAACTATCAAGTGATGGGAACACAACTTTGAAAATTACAAAATAATTGAGCAAGATAGCAAGAAAAACTGGCTTTAAAACTTGTTAAAATCCCTTTGTTGTTAAAGAAAACATTTGCTTTACACAAACTATAGACTTATAAGAGAAAACTTTGTATTTGAAAGAACTGTCAACTCACTTTCATAATTTGTGGCACACAAGAGAAATTCTCTGCAAAGCCTATATTGTAATTTTTACTCTTTGTATATTGTGAAAAATGATATTGTCGTTGTAATAAATGTTTGTTTTTTTCTTCAAATTTTATACCACAGTAAGAGTTTTGTATTTTTTCATTTGCCTCATTTAAAATACTTGGGATAAGAGATTTCATGGTCTTTCTATTTCCCATAAATCCTTTAAAGATATTATAATCAGAAAATCATATGATATATATATATATATATATATATATATATATATATATATATATATATAAGGCAAATGAATGATAAAGTGAAAAAAATTCTGTGTAACATATTTCATCATCTAGAAAGACTTCATCATTAATATTTTTGTTGATGTAATTATATAAATATAGGAAGGGGAATAGGAGATATCAAAATATAAAATGCAAGCATTGATTATAATTATAGGATAGGAAATACTGGAGATATTATATTCGAAATGTATTACATAGAATTTTTTCCACTTTATTATTTCTGGTTTCCATTGTGATGGTTGGTGTACATTCCAACACGGCCCCACACTTTGCTCACATTCAATTGTTCTTTTGGCCATTACACACGTGGTGGGTCGATGGACTGGCACTCTCCAACCAACGCTCCGATGGTAGCTTTGAATACGGAGGGATTACCCTGCCTCACAAAATACAGGGTCCGTTTTATACCAGGATGTCCGCTTTTACAATGCACAGATTTTTACTGACGTTGCACAGACATGTCCCACCTGCTCTACCTCTTTCTTACTACCGTTGAGCCATATTTGGAACACCTTGTTAAACTATCCGATTTATTCCGGTTCGATCTGACCAGTTGTATTCATTTACCAACTTTCCTAGTGTGTCTAGCCGGCCTCGAATGAGCATTTCGCTTGCACCCTTTGTATGTATCCTGACCTTCCTTGTAAGAGTGTCTGCTATCAACTTATGCACACATGCTGAATCTGTGAACAAATGCAACATTGTTATGTTCCATTGAAGAGCCACGTTTACCCTTTTAATAACGGCGTCCAATTCTGATAGGTTGATATGTTGTGTATCGTTCTTTGGACGCAACCAACATGCGTCTTCCACGACGGTTCCATTGAGCTCATGGGATACTCTTGTTGCAAGGGAGTTCGCGTTGACCCAGACTTCAAATTCACATCTGTCAACGCACCATTTACTGTGTACGCGTTCCTCTTGACATGCCCTCGTAATGACTTCTGATATCATGTTTCTAAGGGGAGCATCCATTGTTTGTCATCCCAGACGGAAGTAACAGCAGTCACTCTACGTTTGATAAAGGCAGTCGCAATGCGGATCCAACCGCCAGCAGGAAAATGCCAGACCAGTTTCTCACATAATGAGAACAGGCTGCATCGTGTAATGTGTCCAGAAATCTCTGAGCTCGCTTCCACGTTTTCAGTAACGCATATTATGTTCCCCCCAGATCTGCAAGCCGAGTACACGAGCATTGTCCTCCAGTCGTTCTGGTTTTTTACACTCAAGCCCAAAGTTGGCAAGATGCTGGCTCACTTGTGCAGCGGGTACTATGGTTTCATTGGTGTAGATATCGTGAATGTAAGCTGATGTCGCTTGGCGAATTGTCTCATCTTTAGATAGCACAGCATCCACGTTGGCTTTCATGATGACTGGCGCCACATTGAGCCCAAATCTCATTCGCGTTAGGCAGTATCTCCGCCCCCTAAAGATCACCGTCTTAAACGGCCATAGTAAGCGGTGCACGCGTACCTGCAAGTAGGCCTTTTGAAGATCAATCACAGAGCCATTGCATCCCTTCCTTTACCATTTTCTCAATTTTTTGTGCACAAACATCAGAATGAATTGTGTATACATCTACATATTCGTTTTTCTCCTGATAATCTAGTACGGGACGCACCTTTCCTTTGTTCCTCTGTTCCACAGCCATTAGTGGATTGAGGCCTCTTGGAGGACCAAGCTCTTCCTCGTGATATTCGGGTCAGCCTTTCATTATCCAGTTCGCGCTGGTATTCTTCCCTGACGTGTTCGGGGACACCGAGTACTCTGACACCCTGTCCTGGAGCTTCTCTTGTGGGTTATTTTCTGAACATTTCCACAGTGCTCTCCATGCCTTCGTGTTTTGGTCGAACTCTGCACTAAAGTTGGACACATCGAGCCTCAAGATAGCACAAATGAACGCACTAGAAAACTAAACTTCACCCAATTCTGTGATGCATACTCCGCCCAGCTCCTTATTAATATCCATCCCAAGGAATAGGTCAAACCCCATTAACGTGCTGTCCATGACCAAGACACTGACAGTGACAGGGTCACCGTTGTTTACACCGAATCTTATGCTTCCGAATCCTCGGCGCCTGAGAGCCTTTCGATCGGCCGTTAATATGTCTATCTTTTATCCGCTCCACTGCCGACAGATTGATCCGTTCGTGAGTGACCGAGAGCAGTCCGAATCTACTAAAGCAGTACGCGTTATTCCATTGATGCACGCTTTAATCACAGGGAGCACCTCTTTCATGCTCTGTGCAGGGAAGAGATCGGCTCTGATGTCGCATTACCCATTCAATTTTCCGGACACTGAGAGGCAAGGTGGCATAATTTCTAACATGTAACACATCATAGATAGGGACGTGCCTTTCGCGCCGACCTGCCGCGCATCTCTTTGCGTTGATAGCGGCAGTCTTTGGCAAAATGATTTGGCCCAGAACACTGATATCAGGTGACATCGCCATGGCGACAGATGGCGGGGGTTGGATCATCTTTGACCAGTTGGTTGAATGGCTGCGACAGCTGTCTCCTCGGCCTCCTTTTTGTCGATCTTCTTGATAGCGCAGGCTCTGGTCAATAACTGGTTGAGCGTTATTTCTTCCATTCTGAATGATGCTCGGAGTATCTGCTTAAAACTGCTAGGCAATCCAGACAAAAAGGCACAGGTTATCTATTCTTCAGGTAGTGGCTGATTGGTACATCAAGCTTCTTTTGTTCCGCCAAAAATACGTCTAGTGTCTCGCCAGAGCGCAGGCGCCACATCTGGAATTGGTCATAGGCCACAAACCAGTCAGTTCCAAATGCGGTTAGTAAAGCACGTTTTATTTGCTCAATGTCAGTTTTTTGTTCTTTGTTCAGCTGCCTATGCCAGGAGTATGTGTCTTAATCTCTATCCTCCAGGTATTACTTTAAACAGATACCTTTTATTTTCTATATGTTGTGATTGTTTTGATTAAAATTCATATTTTCTAGATTTCAGTCAAATTTTAACTTTTCAAAATTATATTTTATGATCCTAGTTTAAATCAGTATTTCTCAACTTTTTCATTTTTTACTGCAACGTTATTTGTACTGACCTTGATATTTTTATCACATAAAAAACAAAAAGAAAATGATTCAGAAGAAAGTTATAAGATGCTGAATAAGGTCAAAAAACAATCTAAATTTCTTTCTTTCTTTTATACAGTGTAACCCGGATATAAGAGAAACACGGATATAAGAGAGATTTTATCTGGTCCCAAATTAGAGCCATACTTACCTAAACAAAATAGACAAACCCGGATATAAGAGAAACCCGGATATAAGATACCCCTTCTTCGGACCCGACAACTCTCTTATATCCGGGTTACACTGTATATTCTTTGGATACTTCCTAGAATCAGTGTTAAAAGAGCACTTGATTGCTCAATGCTAACTGAACTACAGAAGTTGAGTTAATCTGACAACCACCACTTATAGTGAAATGGAGGGGTGCACTCCAGAAGTGAAAAGTACTCTTTGGCTCTGTTAAATATGTTATTGATCCTTGCTTAAAGTTAGGAAAAAGAACACTTTTTGAATACTCTGCTAATGAGCTATTATGTTTTCACAAAATTCATCGTGAATAATTAGCAAGTCTCAATTGTAATTGGAGATCTTCTTGACTTGTGCAGTATTGTTCACACTCTCCTATTCTTTTGGTCTGTCAGTAATTGGACAAAATTATGATGCCAAGAGAGTCATTGTTCCTACAATGCTTCATCAAGGTTTTAACTCTGTATGGAAATACAAAATGTCTCTTTTGTCTCCTCTACTCGTTTTTGTAGCATTCATAAACCAGAACATTATCCTCAATAATTAATCTACAACAATTAGAAAAGTCTATCTCGGCCTTTTTTACTTGAGAGCATACTTGTAGAATAACTAAAACTCTTGAATACAATTTAAATTTTAATAAGGAAAAATTAGTCATGCTAACACAACCATTTACTCTTGTCTCAATAGTAAGTCTGATCAGTTTGATGTCAAATTGGCAGCTGATGTCAAAAACGATGAACAGTCTGTTGTTAACTGGGGCAAAGAATGGCTTGTTAATTGTAATGCCTCCCAAACTAAAATGGTCTCTATTAATCATCTGAGAGACTCCTTTCTGCCTTTGATCAGCATGGCTGATGCTAATCTTCAGGAGAGTAATTTGTTGTGCCTTCTTGAGCTAACATTTTTGGCTGATATGAATATTGAATCCATTGCTAAGTCAGCTGTTAAGAAAGTTGGTTCACTGTGTCTTACGAAACAATTTTTCTCCCAATTTTTATCTTGCATATCTATAAGTCTACCATTCATCCAAACTTAGAATATTGCTAACACATATGGTCTGGTGCTCTTGCTACATATCTAGAAAGAAGAATCAGTAATATTATTGATCTTGATCTGGTGTCTTGGTTTCAGTCACTTTCCCACCCCTGTAAAGTTGCCTTTCTGTGTCTTTTCTATAAATACACTCATGGTAACTGTTTGGATGAGCTCTGATTACTCTTCCTTTTTTCTCAATCCTTAGTAATACTTCTGTTTTGTAATTCGCCCATACTCTATAACTCCTTGTTCATAGTGGCTTTGATGCCAATAGAAAATTAAAAAGATAAAGAAAATCTGAAATTTTTAAGATATTACATTGTATATTTAAGCAGTACAGTTTTCACTTAGTGATTTATGAAGAATCTGCTATTTCTTTTTTTTTTTTTTTTGAAAGGCAGATAATGACCAATTTAAATACCTTGAGGTATGTAAAAGTGGAAGGGTTTGACAATTCAGTTAGGGATCTTTGTTCTTAAGCTTATAGAAAAAGTTGGTTTCAAAATTTCAACTTTATCATTAGTCTACAAACAAAGATTTCTTGGGTTGGGGAAAATTTCTGATGTTGACCAAGTTCTTCTTGTGAAGTGTGTGTATAGACCTGTGTTTTTCAACCTTTTTTACTACAGGGCACACTTGTAGAATAACTAAAACTCTAGGGTTACTTAAATTTTAATAAGGAATAATTAGTCATGGAATCTGAAATTTTGATTCAGCATTCCCAAAGAAGATTAGCAGTATAGTTTTCATTTAAAGGGATTTATGAAGAATTTGCTATTTTAGTTTTTGCTTATAGAGAAGCCTAAAAAGACTGATTTAAATCCCTTGCGGAAGTCAAAAGGGAAAGGATTATCTATTCCTTCTTAAAGATTAAAGAAATTTAGCATCCAGTTTAAAATGTTAAATGTCAAAGACTTGATATAGATATGGAAGTCATTTGCTTGGTGTCTCTAGGATTTTAAAAATAAAGATATTTTAAATATAAAAATAATTCACAAATTACTCTTCTATTGACTTGGGACACACCTAGCTACCTTTCATGGCACATTAGTGCACCTTGGCACACCTAGCTACCTTTCATGGCACATTAGTGCACCTTGGCACATCTAGCTACCTTTCATGGCACATTAGTGCACCTTGGTACACCAACTGAGAAATGATGGTTTTGATATATAGAAAAAAAGAAAGTGTCAGTTTAAACTGTGACCAGATGCTGATTGGTGAGATGTCAACTTTTAAAAGATTTATTATCTTCTTGATGAATATTGTAGCCAAATAAACTGCTATTGATTTAATCAATGATTTTAAATTCTATCAGATGAATGTTATAATAATAATCTTTGAAAAACTTTGTCAGTTGATTATTTGTGCTTAGCTAGTCAGATTATGATATTTTTAAATGTAATATATAGATGTAATCAATGTTATGTGGTTCTTTGTTGCACCATCTGTGCAAGGTAGCAACAATTGTTGCTTCAACAATATCAGGACAACTTTTACTATTATGTAAATAATGCAAATTAGCAGAAAAGAGTATGTAACTTCCATTTTCCTTCTTCAAAATCTTTCTCTTATAGAATGAGAAAAGAAGGTTTTACAAGTACATACACTCAATAACAAAATTATTCATACACCCATAAATTTTGGATATTTTTATCCATTTCTCAGAATCTAATGTCTGTAGGATGCCAGATTTTTTATATGTTAATAAGCACAGAAAAAGAAATATAAAACTCAATTTTCAGAACAATAGGTTAAATACAACAAATTTAACAGACAAATTATGCAAAATGGGAAAGACAAAAATTATTCGTACAGTAGAAATTATTGTTTTAAATTGATTGATTCATATAAGTAATTTACATAATTATTTTATTGGTGAAGCTTCTAGACTATTTGTGATAATTCTAGCAAAGAACATCACATGGTGCATAGAGTGTCAACATTGTTAATCTTACATTAACAACACGATGGAGAAGACAAAGGAGCTTAGCGTTGACTCGAGATAGAGAATTATTAACTTCCACAAGTCAGGAAATAGTTACAGCACTATTTCAAACTGGTTAGCTATCCCTAGATCTATGGTACAGTCCATATTAAAGAAGTTTAAACAGAATTTGTCTGTGTGTGTAAGAAAACCCAAATTGTCACTGAGAACTGCACAAAAACTGTGACACAAGGTTAATATAAACCCAAGAGTTGTTTTAAAAGACATTGTCAAAAGTTTGGATACAATGGGTATCAGCATAAGTACTCACACAATACAACATTGTTTAAATAGAAATGGGTTGTATGGAAACCAACCACAATGAAACCCTTTTAACAAACCATGTCACATTATTGCTTGGTTTAATTTTGCCAAAATGTTCTTGGACAAAGAAAATTGTTTTGGGGAACAAGTACTATAGAGTGATGAAATAAAAATTGAGCTTTTTGGACATAATGATGTACAAAAGATTTGGTGCAAGAAAGGTGAGGCTTTGCCCCCAAAGAACACAGTGGCAACATTAAAACATGGAGGTGGCTTGATGATGTATTGGGGTTGTTTTAGCTCAAGTTGGGCTAGACAATTAATTGCAATACGAAGAAGAATGAAATATGCAGACTATATCAAAATTCTGGATGAAAATCTACTACCATTAGTGCAAAATCTTCAATTAGGTCGGCGATTTACTTTTCAGCAAGACACTGATCCCAAACATACATCTAAATCAGTAACTGCATGGTTTTAGAAAAAGAAGATTATAGTTTTGCCATGACCTTCAATGAGTCCTGACTTGAATCCTATTGAAAATTTATGGCAAGAATTGAAAGTTTGAATAAATCATTGGTCATCAAAAATCCTTCAAGAATTGGAACATGTAACCATTGAAGAATGGAAGAAAATCCCAGAAAAGACTTGCTCAAATTTCATCAAAAACTTTAGAAAATGATCGCAGCAAGTTATAAAGGCCATGCTATTGACCATTAATATTGCAAAAATTGTTCAATTTTTTCTATTTTTCATACTGTATGATTAATTTTGTCTTTTCCTATTTTGCATAATTCACCTGTCAAATTTATTGTATTTAATCTATTGATCTGAAAATTTAATTTTATATTCTTTTTTTTTGTGCTTATTAAAAATCTGGCATCATATTCTGAGAAATGGATAAAAATATTCAATGTTGATGGATGTATAAATAATTTCATCATTGACTGTAACTTCAAAGCAGAAATTTCCAATAATGGAGAAATTAATAAAATATTTTGTCAACACAAAAGAAGAGGATGTAATGTTATTGGTCCTGACATAGCATCTCATCTTCAGTTATTTTCCTACCACTATGATGTGACTTCCCTCTGTCTTTTCTAAAAATATTTTCATTGCACTTGTTTCTAATGAGCTCTCCTCTTTGTAGCCTTAACTGTATGAATTTAAGCATACTGCTAGATTAGCAACTAGTTCACATAATTTTACTGTTGAAATAAATACATCTGAAAGTTCTATTTTAATAATTCCTTTTCTCATACTTTTCAACTACAGAAATCTCTTCTTGCTTCTTTGCCATCTATGACCTTCAAAAATTTAACTGCAACATCAAATGCCATCTTCACTCTTCATAAATCCAGTTCTTTTATTGTGCTTTCTCCTGACTAAAGTTTTATCATTCTTTATCACACTCAGTAACCCCCAGTGTCTTAGTGGCATTATCACCTTACTAGAGGTGAAACGATTAAAAAAAAAGAATTATTTATTCAAAATCTATCAAAGTCACTTTCATTCATTAAACATATTAATGTTCTACCAGTTTGCTCAGTGACTCTACTCACACTATGCAAATAGACATATGAACACAATTCTGACCATGGTACTTGAGGTGCTGTAGAATTCCTCACATTCTATACACACTCTCACCACTCAAATGGGCCTATCAACTGAGTAGCTACCATGGTACCTGGTTCATAGATTTTCTCACATTCCATACACACTCTCATCCCTTAAATTGGCCTATCAACAGAGCAGTTACCATGCTTCCTGAGGTGCAAAATCAATCAACAAATCAACCAACTCAAAGTACTGAAAGTTATAGCCATAGAAGTAATCATAGTGATCATAATTATGAATCTCCACAGCTTCCTCTACCTTAATTATTTTTTTAACAATCATGCTCACTTTAGGATATTTAAAACCTTAAGTAAGAAATGTTCATATTTCACCAAAGCATAAAGATTTCATAAAAATGTATTTCTCAGGCCACCACCTGACAACAATTTTATACATAAGGATCACATCATTCAGTGGATTATTAGTAAGTTAATGCTTATATTAAGTCTGTTAGCAAAGAGAATTTGCAATTAATTACATTAATATTACTAATTGATTCATTGTATGATTACCTCTTTATAAACAAAAGAAATGTATCTGAGAAAAAACTGGAGAAATTAAATCTAGTATTTACCTCTCCACTCCCAGAATTGTGAAAAAGTTGGACAGTAGGGTTTATCCTTTCATTAGTAGCAGAAATGGAAAAGTAGACATACTTATTAAAAAAAGAAAGAAGAAAGAGTTGGATACATAGGATTGTCAAATCAAACTATCTTTCTAAACATTCTAGGTCAGAAATTTTTCTAAATTTCTACATACTTCATGTACGTTAACATATTATATTTCATTTCCCATGATATGGGAGGCAATACTTGTTTTTTTTTACATTGTTGACATTCTCAGCACCAGCAGCTCTTCAAAAGAACCAGATATTTACCTTAAAGTAAAGATATCATTGTTCAAAGCAAATCATTGTTACTATTTAACCAGACAATAAATTTTTGCTGATTTTATTGCATTTTGTATTTTTTTAACAGTCGCTAGATGAAGATCCAAACGTACATTCGAATAGTAAAAGATGCATTTCCAAAGCTAAGCAAAGTACTAGGAAATAAGAAAATTTCATAAAAAAAGAAAAAAAAAACTGTTTTGAATTGCTATGTAATATCAATCCTCCTATATGGCAGTAAATACTGGAGAATTTCCTTACAGATGAAGAGACTTCCAGTAATAGAAATATGGTTCTACAGAAGGATACTGATAATACCATGGACAGAATATGTAAGCAATGAAGAGGTTTCAGGAAAATAGAAATGAAAAGGTGTAGGATCATTGTTATTATTATAAATAAAAATAAAATATAAAATAATAATAATAATGAAAATTATAAATAAAATAAAATTTAAATCTTGTTTAAAATAAATTAAATAAATAAAAAATTAAAATAAAAAAATTAGTCCCAGCATGCAACAGGGATTGTTCCTGCCAGAAGTACAGACATCCTGCCAAATGATGTAGGATTCTTCGCTTTGCCAAGAACTGTTGGGTTGACAACATGCGTGTAACTTCCCTCCATGATAGAACTTGTGATATTATGAAATGACTTCCTCCCTTTTATAAGATGAACATTATCACAATTGTAATGTAAAACACACACCAATACACACAAATACATAAATAAAATTGTAAGAAATTAGCATACCATATACCATGTATTTTTTATTGTTATTGTGTATGTCTGTTTGTACTGTTTTTCCTCATGAACACAAGCCCAAATTTATGACTCCTATGGCGTGAGTGAATACCCCCACAAATCAAGGTGATGACCAATGTGTAGAACAAAAACATACGAATATACTACAAATTTTGGTGACCACTGACGTGTACAAGAAAAACATACGAATATACCACAAATTATGGTGACCACTGACATGTACAAGAAAAACATACGAATATACCACAAATTATGGTGACCACTGACGTGTACAAGAAAAACATACGAATATACCACAAATTATGGTGACCACTGACATGTACAAGAAAAACATACGAATATACCACAAATTATGGTGACCACTGACGTGTACAAGAAAAACATACGAATATACCACAAATTATGGTGACCATTGACGTGTACAAGAAAAACATACGAATATACCACAAATTATGGTGACCACTGACGTGTACAAGAAAAACATACGAATATACCACAAATTATGGTGACCACTGACGTGTACAAGAAAAACATACGAATATACCACAAATTATGGTGACCACTGACATGTGCTAGAAAAACATATGAATATACCACAAATTAAAATGACCACTGACATGTACAAGAAAAACATACAAATATACCACAAATTATGGTGACCACTGACATGTGCAAGAAAAACATACGAATATACCACAAATTATGGTGACCACTGACGTGTACAAGAAAAACATACGAATATACCACAAATTATGATGACCACTGACGTGTACAAGAAAAGCATACGAATATACCACAAATTATGGTGACCACTGACATGTGCTAGAAAAACATATGAATATACCACAAATTATAATGACCACTGACATGTACAAGAAAAACATACAAATATACCACAAATTATGGTGACCACTGACATGTGCAAGAAAAACATACGAATATACCACAAATTATGGTGACCACTGACGTGTACAAGAAAAACATACGAATATACCACAAATTATGATGACCACTGACATGTACAAGAAAAACATATGAATATACCACAAATTATAATGACCACTGACATGTACAAGAAAAACATACAAATATACCACAAATTATGGTGACCATTGACGTGTACAAGAAAAACATACGAATATACCACAAATTATGGTGACCACTGACGTGTACAAGAAAAACATACGAATATACCACAAATTATGGTGACCACTGACGTGTACAAGAAAAACATACGAATATACCACAAATTATGGTGACCACTGACATGTGCTAGAAAAACATATGAATATACCACAAATTATAATGACCACTGACATGTACAAGAAAAACATACAAATATACCACAAATTATGGTGACCACTGACATGTGCAAGAAAAACATACGAATATACCACAAATTATGGTGACCACTGACGTGTACAAGAAAAACATACGAATATACCACAAATTAGGATGACCACTGACATGTACAAGAAAAACATATGAATATACCACAAATTATAATGACCACTGACATGTACAAGAAAAACATACAAATATACCACAAATTATGGTGACCACTGACATGTGCTAGAAAAACATACAAATATACCACAAATTATGGTGACCACTGACGTGTACAAGAAAAACATACAAATATACCACAAATTATGATGACCACTGACATGTGCAAGAAAAACATATGAATATACCACAAATTATAATGACCACTGACATGTACAAGAAAAACATACAAATATACCACAAATTATGGTGACTACTGACATGTGCTAGAAAAACATATGAATATACCACAAATTATGGTGACCACTGACATGTGCTAGAAAAACATACGAATATACCACAAATTATGGTGACCACTGACATGTACAAGAAAAACATACAAATATACCACAAATTATGGTGACCACTGACGTGTACAAGAAAAACATACGAATATACCACAAATTATGATGACCACTGACATGTACAAGAAAAACATACAAATATACCACAAATTATGGTGACCTCTGACGTGTACAAGAAAAACATACAAATATACCACAAATTATCATGACCACTGACATGTGCAAGAAAAACATATGAATATACCACAAATTATAATGACCACTGACATGTACAAGAAAAACATACAAATATACCACAAATTATGGTGACCACTGACATGTGCTAGAAAAACATATGAATATACCACAAATTATGGTGACCACTGACATGTGCAAGAAAAACATACAAATATACCACAAATTATGGTGACCACTGACATGTGCAAGAAAAACATATGAATATACCACAAATTATAATGACCACTGACATGTACAAGAAAAACATACAAATATACCACAAATTATGGTGACCACTGACATGTGCTAGAAAAACATACAAATATACCACAAATTATGGTGACCACTGACATGTACAAGAAAAACATACAAATATACCACAAATTATGGTGACTACTGACATGTGCAAGAAAAACATATGAATATACCACAAATTATAATGACCACTGACATGTACAAGAAAAACATACAAATATACCACAAATTATGGTGACCACTGACATGGGCTAGAAAAACATACGAATATACCACAAATTATGGTGACCACTGACATGTGCAAGAAAAACATACAAATATACCACAAATTATGGTGACCACTGACATGTACAAGAAAAACATACAAATATACCACAAATTATGGTGACCACTGACGTGTACAAGAAAAACATACGAATATACCACAAATTATGGTGACCACTGACGTGTACAAGAAAAATATACGAATATAACACAAATTATGGTGACCAGTGACATGTACAAGAAAAACATAAAAAATATACCACAAATTATGGTGACCACTGACGTGTACAAGAAAAACATACAAATATACCACAAATTATGGTGACCACTGACGTGTACAAGAAAAACATACAAATATACCACAAATTATGGTGACCACTGACGTGTACAAGAAAAACATACGAATATACCACAAATTATGGTGACCACTGACATGTACAAGAAAAACATACGAATATACCACAAATTATTTTGAACACTGACATGTACAAGAAAAACAAACGAATATACCACAAATTATGGTGACCACTGACGTGTACAAGAAAAACATACGAATATACCACAAATTATGGTGACCACTGACATGTACAAGAAAAACATACGAATATACCACAAATTATGGTGACCACTGACATGTACAAGAAAAACATACGAATATACCACAAATTATGGTGACCTCTGACGTGTACAAGAAAAACATACGAATATACCACAAATTATGGTGACCACTGACATGTGCTAGAAACACATATGAATATACCACAAATTATGGTGACCACTGACATGTACAAGAAAAACATACAAATATACCACAAATTATGGTGACCACTGACGTGTACAAGAAAAACATACGAATATACCACAAATTATGATGACCACTGACATGTACAAGAAAAACATACAAATATACCACAAATTATGGTGACCGCTGACGTGTACAAGAAAAACATACGAATATACCACAAATTATAATGACCACTGACATGTACAAGAAAAATATACAAATATACCACAAATTATGATGACCACTGACATGTGCAAGAAAAACATATGAATATACCACAAATTATAATGACCACTGACATGTACAAGAAAAACATACAAATATACCACAAATTATGGTGACCACTGACATGTGCTAGAAAAACATATGAATATACCACAAATTATGGTGACCACTGACATGTGCAAGAAAAACATACAAATATACCACAAATTATGGTGACCACTGACATGTACAAGAAAAACATACAAATATACCACAAATTATGGTGACTACTGACATGTGCAAGAAAAACATATGAATATACCACAAATTATAATGACCACTGACATGTACAAGAAAAACATACAAATATACCACAAATTATGGTGACCACTGACATGTGCTAGAAAAACATATGAATATACCACAAATTATGGTGACCACTGACATGTGCAAGAAAAACATACAAATATACCACAAATTATGGTGACCACTGACATGTACAAGAAAAACATACAAATATACCACAAATTATGGTGACCACTGACGTGTACAAGAAAAACATACGAATATACCACAAATTATGGTGACCACTGACGTGTACAAGAAAAACATACGAATATACCACAAATTATGGTGACCACTGACATGTACAAGAAAAACATAAAAAATATACCACAAATTATGGTGACCACTGACGTGTACAAGAAAAACATACGAATATACCACAAATTATGGTGACCACTGACGTGTGCAAGAAAAACATACAAATATACCACAAATTATGGTGACCACTGACATGTACAAGAAAAACATACAAATATACCACAAATTATGGTGACCACTGACATGTACAAGAAAAACATACTAATATACCACAAATTATGGTGACCACTGACGTGTACAAGAAAAACATACAAATATACCACAAATTATGGTGACCACTGACGTGTACAAGAAAAACATACGAATATACCACAAATTATGATGACCACTGACATGTACAAGAAAAACATACAAATATACCACAAATTATGGTGACCCCTGACATGTACAAGAAAAACATACGAATATACCACAAATTATAATGACCACTGACATGTACAAGAAAAACATACAAATATACCACAAATTATGATGACCACTGACATGTGCAAGAAAAACATATGAATATACCACAAATTATAGTGACCACTGACATGTGCAAGAAAAACATACAAATATACCACAAATTATGGTGACCACTGACATGTACAAGAAAAACATACAAATATACCACAAATTATGGTGACTACTGACATGTGCAAGAAAAACATATGAATATACCACAAATTATAATGACCACTGACATGTACAAGAAAAACATACAAATATACCACAAATTATGGTGACCACTGACATGTGCAAGAAAAACATACGAATATACCACAAATTATAATGACCACTGACATGTACAAGAAAAACATACAAATATACCACAAATTATGGTGACCACTAACATGTGCAAGAAAAACATATGAATATACCACAAATTATAATGACCACTAACATGTACAAGAAAAACATACAAATATACCACAAATTATGGTGACCACTGACATGTGCTAGAAAAACATATGAATATACCACAAATTATGGTGACCACTGACATGTGCAAGAAAAACATACAAATATACCACAAATTATGGTGACCATTGACATGTACAAGAAAAACATACAAATATACCACAAATTATGGTGACCACTGACGTGTACAAGAAAAACATACGAATATACCACAAATTATGGTGACCACTGAAGTGTACAAGAAAAACATACGAATATACCACAAATTATGGTGACCACTGACATGTACAAGAAAAACATAAAAAATATACCACAAATTATGGTGACCACTGACGTGTACAAGAAAAACATACGAATATACCACAAATTATGGTGACCACTGACGTGTGCAAGAAAAACATACAAATATACCACAAATTATGGTGACCACTGACATGTACAAGAAAAACATACAAATATACCACAAATTATGGTGACCACTGACGTGTACAAGAAAAACATACGAATATACCACAAATTATGGTGACCACTGACGTGTGCAAGAAAAACATACAAATATACCACAAATTATGGTGACCACTGACATGTACAAGAAAAACATACAAATATACCACAAATTATGGTGACCACTGACATGTACAAGAAAAACATACTAATATACCACAAATTATGGTGACCACTGACGTGTACAAGAAAAACATACAAATATACCACAAATTATAATGACCACTGACGTGTACAAGAAAAACATACGAATATACCACAAATTATGGTGACCACTGACATGTACAAGAAAAACATACGAATATACCACAAATTATGGTGAACACTGACATGTACAAGAAAAACATACGAATATACCACAAATTATGGTGACCACTGACGTGTACAAGAAAAACATACGAATATACCACAAATTATGGTGACCACTGACATGTACAAGAAAAACATACGAATATACCACAAATTATGGTGACCACTGACATGTGCTAGAAAAACATATGAATATACCACAAATTATAATGACCACTGACATGTACAAGAAAAACATACAAATATACCACAAATTATGATGACCACTGACATGTGCAAGAAAAACATATGAATATAACACAAATTATAGTGACCACTGACATGTGCAAGAAAAACATACGAATATACCACAAATTATGATGACCACTGACGTGTACAAGAAAAGCATACGAATATACCACAAATTATGGTGACCACTGACATGTGCTAGAAAAACATATGAATATACCACAAATTATAATGACCACTGACATGTACAAGAAAAACATACAAATATACCACAAATTATGGTGACCACTGACATGTGCAAGAAAAACATACGAATATACCACAAATTATGGTGACCACTGACGTGTACAAGAAAAACATACGAATATACCACAAATTATGATGACCACTGACATGTACAAGAAAAACATATGAATATACCACAAATTATAATGACCACTGACATGTACAAGAAAAACATACAAATATACCACAAATTATGGTGACCATTGACGTGTACAAGAAAAACATACGAATATACCACAAATTATGGTGACCACTGACGTGTACAAGAAAAACATACGAATATACCACAAATTATGGTGACCACTGACGTGTACAAGAAAAACATACGAATATACCACAAATTATGGTGACCACTGACATGTGCTAGAAAAACATATGAATATACCACAAATTATAATGACCACTGACATGTACAAGAAAAACATACAAATATACCACAAATTATGGTGACCACTGACATGTGCAAGAAAAACATACGAATATACCACAAATTATGGTGACCACTGACGTGTACAAGAAAAACATACGAATATACCACAAATTAGGATGACCACTGACATGTACAAGAAAAACATATGAATATACCACAAATTATAATGACCACTGACATGTACAAGAAAAACATACAAATATACCACAAATTATGGTGACCACTGACATGTGCTAGAAAAACATACAAATATACCACAAATTATGGTGACCACTGACGTGTACAAGAAAAACATACAAATATATAACAAATTATGATGACCACTGACATGTGCAAGAAAAACATATGAATATACCACAAATTATAATGACCACTGACATGTACAAGAAAAACATACAAATATACCACAAATTATGGTGACTACTGACATGTGCTAGAAAAACATATGAATATACCACAAATTATGGTGACCACTGACATGTGCTAGAAAAACATACGAATATACCACAAATTATGGTGACCACTGACATGTACAAGAAAAACATACAAATATACCACAAATTATGGTGACCACTGACGTGTACAAGAAAAACATACGAATATACCACAAATTATGATGACCACTGACATGTACAAGAAAAACATACAAATATACCACAAATTATGGTGACCTCTGACGTGTACAAGAAAAACATACAAATATACCACAAATTATGGTGACTACTGACATGTGCAAGAAAAACATATGAATATACCACAAATTATAATGACCACTGACATGTACAAGAAAAACATACAAATATACCACAAATTATGGTGACCACTGACATGTGCTAGAAAAACATACGAATATACCACAAATTATGTTGACCACTGACATGTGCAAGAAAAACATACAAATATACCACAAATTATGGTGACCACTGACATGTACAAGAAAAACATACAAATATACCACAAATTATGGTGACTACTGACGTGTACAAGAAAAACATACGAATATACCACAAATTATGGTGACCACTGACGTGTACAAGAAAAATATACGAATATAACACAAATTATGGTGACCAGTGACATGTACAAGAAAAACATAAAAAATATACCACAAATTATGGTGACCACTGACGTGTACAAGAAAAACATACAAATATACCACAAATTATGGTGACCACTGACGTGTACAAGAAAAACATACAAATATACCACAAATTATGGTGACCACTGACGTGTACAAGAAAAACATACGAACATACCACAAATTATGGTGACCACTGACATGTACAAGAAAAACATACGAATATACCACAAATTATTTTGAACACTGACATGTACAAGAAAAACAAACGAATATACCACAAATTATGGTGACCACTGACGTGTACAAGAAAAACATACGAATATACCACAAATTATGGTGACCACTGACATGTACAAGAAAAACATACGAATATACCACAAATTATGGTGACCACTGACATGTACAAGAAAAACATACGAATATACCACAAATTATGGTGACCTCTGACGTGTACAAGAAAAACATACGAATATACCACAAATTATGGTGACCACTGACATGTGCTAGAAACACATATGAATATACCACAAATTATGGTGACCACTGACATGTACAAGAAAAACATACAAATATACCACAAATTATGGTGACCACTGACGTGTACAAGAAAAACATACGAATATACCACAAATTATGATGACCACTGACATGTACAAGAAAAACATACAAATATACCACAAATTATGGTGACCGCTGACGTGTACAAGAAAAACATACGAATATACCACAAATTATAATGACCACTGACATGTACAAGAAAAACATACAAATATACCACAAATTATGATGACCACTGACATGTGCAAGAAAAACATATGAATATACCACAAATTATAATGACCACTGACATGTACAAGAAAAACATACAAATATACCACAAATTATGGTGACCACTGACATGTGCTAGAAAAACATATGAATATACCACAAATTATGGTGACCACTGACATGTGCAAGAAAAACATACAAATATACCACAAATTATGGTGACCACTGACATGTACAAGAAAAACATACAAATATACCACAAATTATGGTGACTACTGACATGTGCAAGAAAAACATATGAATATACCACAAATTATAATGACCACTGACATGTACAAGAAAAACATACAAATATACCACAAATTATGGTGACCACTGACATGTGCTAGAAAAACATATGAATATACCACAAATTATGGTGACCACTGACATGTGCAAGAAAAACATACAAATATACCACAAATTATGGTGACCACTGACATGTACAAGAAAAACATACAAATATACCACAAATTATGGTGACCACTGACGTGTACAAGAAAAACATACGAATATACCACAAATTATGGTGACCACTGACGTGTACAAGAAAAACATACGAATATACCACAAATTATGGTGACCACTGACATGTACAAGAAAAACATAAAAAATATACCACAAATTATGGTGACCACTGACGTGTACAAGAAAAACATACGAATATACCACAAATTATGGTGACCACTGACGTGTGCAAGAAAAACATACAAATATACCACAAATTATGGTGACCACTGACATGTACAAGAAAAACATACAAATATACCACAAATTATGGTGACCACTGACATGTACAAGAAAAACATACTAATATACCACAAATTATGGTGACCACTGACGTGTACAAGAAAAACATACAAATATACCACAAATTATGGTGACCACTGACGTGTACAAGAAAAACATACGAATATACCACAAATTATGATGACCACTGACATGTACAAGAAAAACATACAAATATACCACAAATTATGGTGACCCCTGACATGTACAAGAAAAACATACGAATATACCACAAATTATAATGACCACTGACATGTACAAGAAAAACATACAAATATACCACAAATTATGATGACCACTGACATGTGCAAGAAAAACATATGAATATACCACAAATTATAGTGACCACTGACATGTGCAAGAAAAACATACAAATATACCACAAATTATGGTGACCACTGATATGTACAAGAAAAACATACAAATATACCACAAATTATGGTGACTACTGACATGTGCAAGAAAAACATATGAATATACCACAAATTATAATGACCACTGACATGTACAAGAAAAACATACAAATATACCACAAATTATGGTGACCACTGACATGTGCAAGAAAAACATACGAATATACCACAAATTATAATGACCACTGACATGTACAAGAAAAACATACAAATATACCACAAATTATGGTGACCACTAACATGTGCAAGAAAAACATATGAATATACCACAAATTATAATGACCACTAACATGTACAAGAAAAACATACAAATATACCACAAATTATGGTGACCACTGACATGTGCTAGAAAAACATATGAATATACCACAAATTATGGTGACCACTGACATGTGCAAGAAAAACATACAAATATACCACAAATTATGGTGACCATTGACATGTACAAGAAAAACATACAAATATACCACAAATTATGGTGACCACTGACGTGTACAAGAAAAAGATACGAATATACCACAAATTATGGTGACCACTGAAGTGTACAAGAAAAACATACGAATATACCACAAATTATGGTGACCACTGACATGTACAAGAAAAACATAAAAAATATACCACAAATTATGGTGACCACTGACGTGTACAAGAAAAACATACGAATATACCACAAATTATGGTGACCACTGACGTGTGCAAGAAAAACATACAAATATACCACAAATTATGGTGACCACTGACATGTACAAGAAAAACATACAAATATACCACAAATTATGGTGACCACTGACGTGTACAAGAAAAACATACGAATATACCACAAATTATGGTGACCACTGACGTGTGCAAGAAAAACATACAAATATACCACAAATTATGGTGACCACTGACATGTACAAGAAAAACATACAAATATACCACAAATTATGGTGACCACTGACATGTACAAGAAAAACATACTAATATACCACAAATTATGGTGACCACTGACGTGTACAAGAAAAACATACAAATATACCACAAATTATGGTGACCACTGACGTGTACAAGAAAAACATACGAATATACCACAAATTATGGTGACCACTGACATGTACAAGAAAAACATACGAATATACCACAAATTATGGTGAACACTGACATGTACAAGAAAAACATACGAATATACCACAAATTATGGTGACCACTGACGTGTACAAGAAAAACATACGAATATACCACAAATTATGGTGACCACTGACATGTACAAGAAAAACATACGAATATACCACAAATTATGGTGACCACTGACATGTGCTAGAAAAACATATGAATATACCACAAATTATAATGACCACTGACATGTACAAGAAAAACATACAAATATACCACAAATTATGATGACCACTGACATGTGCAAGAAAAACATATGAATATACCACAAATTATAGTGACCACTGACATGTGCAAGAAAAACATACAAATATACCACAAATTATGGTGACCACTGACATGTACAAGAAAAACATACAAATATACCACAAATTATGGTGACTACTGACATGTGCAAGAAAAACATATGAATATACCACAAATTATAATGACCACTGACATGTACAAGAAAAACATACAAATATACCACAAATTATGGTGACCACTGACATGTGCAAGAAAAACATACGAATATACCACAAATTATAATGACCACTGACATGTACAAGAAAAACATACAAATATACCACAAATTATGGTGACCACTAACATGTGCAAGAAAAACATATGAATATACCACAAATTATAATGACCACTAACATGTACAAGAAAAACATACAAATATACCACAAATTATGGTGACCACTGACATGTGCTAGAAAAACATATGAATATACCACAAATTATGGTGACCACTGACATGTGCAAGAAAAACATACAAATATACCACAAATTATGGTGACCATTGACATGTACAAGAAAAACATACAAATATACCACAAATTATGGTGACCACTGACGTGTACAAGAAAAACATACGAATATACCACAAATTATGGTGACCACTGAAGTGTACAAGAAAAACATACGAATATACCACAAATTATGGTGACCACTGACATGTACAAGAAAAACATAAAAAATATACCACAAATTATGGTGACCACTGACGTGTACAAGAAAAACATACGAATATACCACAAATTATGGTGACCACTGACGTGTGCAAGAAAAACATACAAATATACCACAAATTATGGTGACCACTGACATGTACAAGAAAAACATACAAATATACCACAAATTATGGTGACCACTGACGTGTACAAGAAAAACATACGAATATACCACAAATTATGGTGACCACTGACGTGTGCAAGAAAAACATACAAATATACCACAAATTATGGTGACCACTGACATGTACAAGAAAAACATACAAATATACCACAAATTATGGTGACCACTGACATGTACAAGAAAAACATACTAATATACCACAAATTATGGTGACCACTGACGTGTACAAGAAAAACATACAAATATACCACAAATTATGGTGACCACTGACGTGTACAAGAAAAACATACGAATATACCACAAATTATGGTGACCACTGACATGTACAAGAAAAACATACGAATATACCACAAATTATGGTGACCACTGACATGTACAAGAAAAACATACGAATATACCACAAATTATGGTGACCACTGACGTGTACAAGAAAAACATATGAATATACCACAAATTATGGTGACCACTGACATGTACAAGAAAAACATACGAATATACCACAAATTATGGTGACCACTGACATGTGCTAGAAAAACATATGAATATACCACAAATTATGGTGACCACTGACATGTGCAAGAAAAACATACAAATATACCACAAATTATGGTGACCACTGACATGTACAAGAAAAACATACAAATATACCACAAATTATGGTGACCACTGACGTGTACAAGAAAAACATACGAATATACCACAAATTATGATGACCACTGACATGTACAAGAAAAACATACAAATATACCACAAATTATGGTGACCTCTGACGTGTACAAGAAAAACATACGAATATACCACAAATTATAATGACCACTGACATGTACAAGAAAAACATACAAATATACCACAAATTATGATGACCACTGACATGTGCAAGAAAAACATATGAATATACCACAAATTATAATGACCACAGACATGTACAAGAAAAACATACAAATATACCACAAATTATGGTGACCACTGACATGTGCTAGAAAACATATGAATATACCACAAATTATGGTGACCACTGACATGTGCAAGAAAAACATACAAATATACCACAAATTATGGTGACCACTGACATGTACAAGAAAAACATACAAATATACCACAAATTATGGTGACTACTGACATGTGCAAGAAAAACTTATGAATATACCACAAATTATAATGACCACTGACATGTACAAGAAAAACATACAAATATACCACAAATTATGGTGACCACTGACATATGCAAGAAAAACATATGAATATACCACAAATTATAATGACCACTGACATGTACAAGAAAAACATACAAATATACCACAAATTATGGTGACCACTGACATGTGCAAGAAAAACATATGAATATACCACAAATTATAATGACCACTGACATGTACAAGAAAAACATACAAATATACCACAAATTATGGTGACCACTGACATGTGCTAGAAAAACATACAAATATACCACAAATTATGGTGACCACTGACATGTACAAGAAAAACATACAAATATACCACAAATTATGGTGACTACTGACATGTGCAAGAAAAACATATGAATATACCACAAATTATAATGACCACTGACATGTACAAGAAAAACATACAAATATACTACAAATTATGGTGACCACTGACATGTGCTAGAAAAACATATGAATATACCACAAATTATGGTGACCACTGACATGTGCAAGAAAAACATACAAATATACCACAAATTATGGTGACCACTGACATGTACAAGAAAAACATACAAATATACCACAAATTATGATGACCACTGACGTGTACAAGAAAAACATACGAATATACCACAAGTTATGGTGAACACTGACATGTACAAGAAAAACATACGAATATACCACAAATTATGGTGAACACTGACATGTACAAGAAAAACATACGAATATACCACAAATTATGGTGACTACTGACATGTACAAGAAAAACATACTAATATACCACAAATTATGGTGACCACTGACGTGTACAAGAAAAACATACAAATATACCACAAATTATGGTGACCACTGACGTGTACAAGAAAAACATACGAATATACCACAAATTATGGTGACCACTGACATGTACAAGAAAAACATACGAATATACCACAAATTATGGTGAACACTGACATGTACAAGAAAAACATACGAATATACCACAAATTATGGTGACCACCGACGTGTACAAGAAAAACATACGAATATACCACAAATTATGGTGACCACTGACATGTACAAGAAAAACATACGAATATACCACAAATTATGGTGACCACTGACATGTGCTAGAAAAACATATGAATATACCACAAATTATGGTGACCACTGACATGTGCAAGAAAAACATACGAATATACCACAAATTATGGTGACCACTGACATGTATAAGAAAAACATACAAATATACCACAAATTATGGTGACCACTGACGTGTACAAGAAAAACATACGAATATACCACAAATTATAATGACCACTGACATGTACAAGAAAAACATACAAATATACCACAAATTATGATGACCACTGACATGTGCAAGAAAAACATATGAATATACCACAAATTATAATGACCACTGACATGTACAAGAAAAACATACAAATATACCACAAATTATGGTGACCACTGACATGTGCTAGAAAACATATGAATATACCACAAATTATGGTGACCACTGACATGTGCAAGAAAAACATACAAATATACCACAAATTATGGTGACCACTGACATGTACAAGAAAAACATACAAATATACCACAAATTATGGTGACTACTGACATGTGCAAGAAAAACATATGAATATACCACAAATTATAATGACCACTGACATGTACAAGAAAAACATACAAATATACCACAAATTATGGTGACCACTGACATGTGCAAGAAAAACATATGAATATACCACAAATTATAATGACCACTGACATGTACAAGAAAAACATACAAATATACCACAAATTATGGTGACCACTGACATGTGCAAGAAAAACATATGAATATACCACAAATTATAATGACCACTGACATGTACAAGAAAAACATACAAATATACCACAAATTATGGTGACCACTGACATGTGCTAGAAAAACATACAAATATACCACAAATTGTGGTGACCACTGACATGTACAAGAAAAACATACAAATATACCACAAATTATGGTGACTACTGACATGTGCAAGAAAAACATATGAATATACCACAAATTATAATGACCACTGACATGTACAAGAAAAACATACAAATATACTACAAATTATGGTGACCACTGACATGTGCTAGAAAAACATATGAATATACCACAAATTATGGTGACCACTGACATGTGCAAGAAAAACATACAAATATACCACAAATTATGGTGACCACTGACGTGTACAAGAAAAACATACGAATATACCACAAATTATGGTGACCACTGACGTGTACAAGAAAAACATATGAATATACCACAAATTATGGTGACCACTGACGTGTACAAGAAAAATATACGAATATACCACAAATTATGGTGACCACTGACATGTGCTAGAAAAACATATGAATATACCACAAATTATGGTGACCACTGACATGTGCAAGAAAAACATACAAATATACCACAAATTATGGTGACCACTGACATGTACAAGAAAAACATACAAATATACCACAAATTATGATGACCACTGACGTGTACAAGAAAAACATACGAATATACCACAAGTTATGGTGAACACTGACATGTACAAGAAAAACATACGAATATACCACAAATTATGGTGAACACTGACATGTACAAGAAAACATACGAATATACCACAAATTATGGTGACTACTGACATGTACAAGAAAAACATACGAATATACCACAAATTATGGTGACCACTGACGTGTACAAGAAAAACATACGAATATACCACAAATTATGGTGACCACTGACATGTACAAGAAAAACATATGAATATACCACAAATTATGGTGACCACTGACGCGTACAAGAAAAACATACGAATATACCACAAATTATGGTGACCACTGACATGTACAAGAAAAACATAAAAAATATACCACAAATTATGGTGACCACTGACGTGTACAAGAAAAACATACGAATATACCACAAATTATGGTGACCACTGACGTGTGCAAGAAAAACATACAAATATACCACAAATTATGGTGACCACTGACATGTACAAGAAAAACATACAAATATACCACAAATTATGGTGACCACTGACATGTACAAGAAAAACATACTAATATACCACAAATTATGGTGACCACTGACGTGTACAAGAAAAACATACAAATATACCACAAATTATGGTGACCACTGACGTGTACAAGAAAAACATACGAATATACCACAAATTATGGTGACCACTGACATGTACAAGAAAAACATACGAATATACCACAAATTATGGTGAACACTGACATGTACAAGAAAAACATACGAATATACCACAAATTATGGTGACCACTGACGTGTACAAGAAAAACATACGAATATACCACAAATTATGGTGACCACTGACATGTGCTAGAAAAACATATGAATATACCACAAATTATGGTGACCACTGACATGTGCAAGAAAAACATACAAATATACCACAAATTATGGTGACCACTGACATGTACAAGAAAAATATACAAATATACCACAAATTATGGTGACCACTGACGTGTCCAAGAAAAACATACGAATATACCACAAATTATGGTGAACACTGACATGTACAAGAAAAACATACGAATATACCACAAATTATGGTGAACACTGACATGTACAAGAAAAACATACGAATATACCACAAATTATGGTGACTACTGACATGTACAAGAAAAACATACGAATATACCACAAATTATGGTGACCACTGACGTGTACAAGAAAAACATACGAATATACCACAAATTATGGTGACCACTGACATGTACAAGAAAAACATACGAATATACCACAAATTATGGTGACCACTGACGTGTACAAGAAAAACATACGAATATACCACAAATTATGGTGACCACTGACGTGTACAAGAAAAACATACGAATATACCACAAATTATGGTGACCACTGACATGTGCTAGAAAAACATGTGAATATACCACAAATTATGAGGACCACTGACATGTACAAGAAAAACATACAAATATACCACAAATTATGGTGACCTCTGACGTGTACAAGAAAAACATACGAATATACCACAAATTATAATGACCACTGACATGTACAAGAAAAACATACAAATATACCACAAATTATGATGACCACTGACATGTGCAAGAAAAACATATGAATATACCACAAATTATAATGACCACTGACATGTACAAGAAAAACATACAAATATACCACAAATTATGGTGACCACTGACATGTGCTAGAAAAACATATGAATATACCACAAATTATGGTGACCACTGACATGTGCAAGAAAAACATACAAATATACCACAAATTATGGTGACCACTGACATGTACAAGAAAAACATACAAATATACCACAAATTATGGTGACTACTGACATGTGCAAGAAAAACATATGAATATACCACAAATTATAATGACCACTGACGTGTACAAGAAAAACATACGAATATACCACAAATTATGGTGACCACTGACGTGTACAAGAAAAACATACGAATATACCACAAATTATGGTGACCACTGACATGTGCTAGAAAAACATATGAATATACCACAAATTATGATGACCACTGACATGTGCAAGAAAAACATATGAATATACCACAAATTATAATGACCACTGACATGTACAAGAAAAACATACAAATATACCACAAATTATGGTGACCACTGACATGTGCTAGAAAAACATATGAATATACCACAAATTATGGTGACCACTGACATGTGCAAGAAAAACATACAAATATACCACAAATTATGGTGACCACTGACATGTACAAGAAAAACATACAAATATACCACAAATTATGGTGACTACTGACATGTGCAAGAAAAACATATGAATATACCACAAATTATAATGACCACTGACATGTACAAGAAAAACATACAAATATACCACAAATTATGGTGACCACTGACATGTGCTAGAAAAACATATGAATATACCACAAATTATGGTGACCACTGACATGTGCAAGAAAAACATACAAATATACCACAAATTATGGTGACCACTGACATGTACAAGAAAAACATACAAATATACCACAAATTATGGTGACCACTGACGTGTACAAGAAAAACATACGAATATACCACAAATTATGGTGACCACTGACATGTACAAGAAAAACATACGAATATACCACAAATTATGGTGACCACTGACGTGTACAAGAAAAACATACGAATATACCACAAATTATGGTGACCACTGACGTGTACAAGAAAAACATACGAATATACCACAAATTATGGTGACCACTGACATGTGCTAGAAAAACATATGAATATACCACAAATTATGATGACCACTGACATGTACAAGAAAAACATACAAATATACCACAAATTATGGTGACCTCTGACGTGTACAAGAAAAACATACGAATATACCACAAATTATAATGACCACTGACATGTACAAGAAAAACATACAAATATACCACAAATTATGATGACCACTGACATGTGCAAGAAAAACATATGAATATACCACAAATTATAATGACCACTGACATGTACAAGAAAAACATACAAATATACCACAAATTATGGTGACCACTGACATGTGCTAGAAAAACATATGAATATACCACAAATTATGGTGACCACTGACATGTGCAAGAAAAACATACAAATATACCACAAATTATGGTGACCACTGACATGTACAAGAAAAACATACAAATATACCACAAATTATGGTGACTACTGACATGTGCAAGAAAAACATATGAATATACCACAAATTATAATGACCACTGACGTGTACAAGAAAAACATACGAATATACCACAAATTATGGTGACCACTGACGTGTACAAGAAAAACATACGAATATACCACAAATTATGGTGACCACTGACATGTGCTAGAAAAACATACGAATATACCACAAATTATGATGACCACTGACATGTACAAGAAAAACATACAAATATACCACAAATTATGGTGACCTCTGACGTGTACAAGAAAAACATACGAATATACCACAAATTATAATGACCACTGACATGTACAAGAAAAACATACAAATATACCACAAATTATGGTGACCTCTGACGTGTACAAGAAAAACATATGAATATACCACAAATTATAATGACCACTGACATGTACAAGAAAAACATACAAATATACCACAAATTATGGTGACCACTGACATGTGCTAGAAAAACATATGAATATACCACAAATTATAATGACCACTGACATGTGCAAGAAAAACATACAAATATACCACAAATTATGGTGACCACTGACATGTACAAGAAAAACATACAAATATACCACAAATTATGGTGACTACTGACATGTGTAAGAAAAACATATGAATATACCACAAATTATAATGACCACTGACGTGTACAAGAAAAACATACGAATATACCACAAATTATGGTGACCACTGACGTGTACAAGAAAAACATACGAATATACCACAAATTATGGTGACCACTGACATGTGCTAGAAAAACATATGAATATACCACAAATTATGATGACCACTGACATGTACAAGAAAAACATACAAATATACCACAAATTATGGTGACCTCTGACGTGTACAAGAAAAACATACGAATATACCACAAATTATAATGACCACTGACATGTACAAGAAAAACATACAAATATACCACAAATTATGGTGACCTCTGACGTGTACAAGAAAAACATATGAATATACCACAAATTATAATGACCACTGACATGTACAAGATAAAACATACAAATATACCACAAATTATGGTGACCACTGACATGTGCTAGAAAAACATATGAATATACCACAAATTATGGTGACCACTGACATGTGCAAGAAAAACATACAAATATACCACAAATTATGGTGACCACTGACATGTACAAGAAAAACATACAAATATACCACAAATTATGGTGACTACTGACATGTGCAAGAAAAACATATGAATATACCACAAATTATAATGACCACTGACGTGTACAAGAAAAACATACGAATATACCACAAATTATGGTGACCACTGACGTGTACAAGAAAAACATACGAATATACCACAAATTATGGTGACCACTGACATGTGCTAGAAAAACATATGAATATACCACAAATTATGATGACCACTGACATGTACAAGAAAAACATACAAATATACCACAAATTATGGTGACCTCTGACGTGTACAAGAAAAACATACGAATATACCACAAATTATGATGACCACTGACATGTGCAAGAAAAACATATGAATATACCACAAATTATGGTGACCACTGACATGTGCAAGAAAAACATACAAATATACCACAAATTATGGTGACCACTGACATGTACAAGAAAAACATACAAATATACCACAAATTATGGTGACTACTGACATGTGCAAGAAAAACATATGAATATACCACAAATTATAATGACCACTGACATGTACAAGAAAAACATACAAATATACCACAAGTTATGGTGACCACTGACATGTGCTAGAAAAACATATGAATATACCACAAATTATGGTGACCACTGACATGTGCAAGAAAAACATACAAATATACCACAAATTATGGTGACCACTGACATGTACAAGAAAAACATACAAATATACCACAAATTATGGTGACCACTGACGTGTACAAGAAAAACATACGAATATACCACAAATTATGGTGACCACTGACGTGTACAAGAAAAACATACGAATATACCATAAATTATGGTGACCACTGACATGTACAAGAAAAACATAAAAAATATACCACAAATTATGGTGACCACTGACGTGTACAAGAAAAACATACGAATATACCACAAATTATGGTGACCACTGACGTGTGCAAGAAAAACATACAAATATACCACAAATTATGGTGACCACTGACATGTACAAGAAAAACATACAAATATACCACAAATTATGGTGACCACTGACATGTACAAGAAAAACATACTAATATACCACAAATTATGGTGACCACTGACGTGTACAAGAAAAACATACAAATATACCACAAATTATGGTGACCACTGACGTGTACAAGAAAAACATACGAATATACCACAAATTATGATGACCACTGACATGTACAAGAAAAACATACGAATACACACCACAAAGGACACATACTCAGAATTAGAAAAAGATAGCTGAAATTTCTTGGCCATTTAATGAGATAGAAAGACTGATTGATTTGCTTTTTATGGCTTATCGACCCATTGTTGTTTATCTAAAGCCAGGAAATATTTTTTGATTTTAAAAATGTTTTTAGCAGGGATAATGATTAAGTGATACAAGTCTTACTAAATAAACTATAACTGGGAGAAGAAGAGGTGGGTTCATGACTTTCTCTTATAACACATGCCTAGCAGTTATAATGTTATGTCTTGCTTAGGCTTCTTGCTGTGATTCCATTAGAATTCTCTTTGATTGACTTTAACGGACTGGTATTTACCTAGTCTCCCCACTGAAATGCGATGTAACACAAAGTTAAGTTTAGTGTGGGGAACCTGAGTGTGTGCACTTGGGCCAATGGTCAAAATTTATCCAGCAACCACAACCATGGGATTCAGTACTTTGCTTTTTTTATTCTTCTCAGCTGAGTCTCTGTCCATAGACAGGGTCCCGATTGAATTGCACTCTGCCTGAAGACAGAGAGCTTGACAATCGTGAACCAGACAGCGGAATACCTGACTCCAACTGACTGGTATTTACCTGTTGCCCCACTGTGGACTAAATGTGACACAAAGTCAAAATTACTGTAGGGAACCCAAGTGTTTCTACCTTGGCCAATGATCAAAATTTACCCAACCCCAACAAAAGCAGGCTTGGGTACAGCACTGGTTTATTTTTCTCAGCTGAGTCTCCATCTGAAAACAGAGCCCAACTGAGTCACCATCTGTCTTGTCACTCTCTGTCTGAAGACAAAGGTCTTGTTTTGTCGCAAGCCTGGGACTGACTGCAATGGACTGGTATTTACTGGTCGCCCCACAGTGGACTAGATGTGACACAAGGTCAAGTATACTTTGGGGAACCTGAGTATTTCCACCGGGGCCAATGCTCAAAATTTATCCAGCAATAGCAACTGCTGCAGGATTGAGCACTTTGTATTGTTTATTCCTCTCAGCCAAGTTTCTGTCTGTAGACAGAGCCCTGACTAAGTTGCACTTTACTTGAAGATAGAGTAGACTGTCTGGCTCCAACTGGCTGGTATTTACTGATTGCCACACTGCAGACTGGATGTGACACAAGGTCAACTTATTGTGAGGAACCCAAGCATTGCCACCTGGCCCAGTGGTCAAAATATACCCACCCCCTGCAAAAGTGGGCTCAGATATAGTACTTGTCTGTTTTTCTCAGCTGAGTCTCTATCCAAAGACAGAACCCAGACTGTCACCATCTACCCAAAGACAGAAGTCTTGTCACCTTCTGTCCAAAGACAGAGGTCTTGTTTTGTCATGAGGCTGGGACAGACTGCAATGAACTTCTTCTGACTCACTTTGAGTTCTTTATTTGAAGCATCTTCCCTAGTTCAGTTGTGTTACCAGGGTTGTCTTATTTAGTCCAAAACACTTTCTCAAGGGTATTTGTGCGTAAGTGAATATAACAAATGCAAATGGAACTCAGCTCTCTAATTAACAATTCCAAAGTATTATCCATTACATCACCCACATATCCAAGCTTACAGAACCTGGTATTCCCAAGTGATCACCCCTCTAGACAGGCAGAATGCCATCTACCTTGACCAGCTTGTGTGAAATGGATGGTGGAACAGAATGTAGGAGGGATGGTAAAAAGACAAATGTTACTATGAGTTACAAAGTGAAAGAAGACATTCGAAGATACAACAACATGAAACCTTTCCCAAGAATGGTTATGGCAATTTACAGGTATTAAAAAAAGAGGGCCATCCATTGTTCCATTAGATTCACATATAGATGCTAAGCATAGTATACAAATTGTTCAGAAATGTCAAAAATATCGGCTATTTAAAAATGTTTTCACAGATCAATGATTAAAAATGACTTCAAGCAAATGAATCCTCTAGGTCTTTAAGAAGACAATCCTTTTTCATATCTTACAAACTGGCAATTCCATAATTACAAAGAGCTTTAACTAATAATAAAAACCACATTACTTGAAGACTACCAACTGCTACAACAACTAAAATTGATAGCATATGTAGCTAGAAATGAAAATAATGACATAATGAAGATGTTGACTTTACACAATAATTTAAACAAAATTTGGTTGGTTGTTTTTGTTTAGCAGTATATCAACCCCTATAGGTTATTTTTAATGCTGAAATCTAAATATTTTGTACACTATTTTATTTTATTTTTTTAGGATGATAATGGTTTTAGTGATAAAAGACTGACTAATTAACCCTTAACTGGGAGAGAAGAGGTAGACTCATACCATTCCCATGAGTATTTGTATGTAAGTGAATATAACAAATCCAACAGAAATTGGAACTCAGCTCTCCTATTAACAATTCCAAGCCATTATCTATTGCACCATCTGCACATCTAAGCTTACAGCACCTACTATTCCCAAGTGGTCACCCATCTAGGTAATGACCAGGCTGAATGTTGCTTAACTTTGGTGATCACACTGGAACCAATGTTTGAATGTCATGTGGTCATAAGCCTTAAAGATATTAGGAAGGAAACTCTCATCATAATAGAAAGAGCTAGAACAGTTAGTGGACTTTAGAAGACTATTTTCTTGAAGAACTCTTTTAAGAGAAAGATTTTGTGAATTTCAACTGACAGTAATCCTAAGTGCTCATTTATGGGATACTGAATGTTTCTGTATGGAAACAGCTAATCCCAGCATGAACATTTATTAAAGTAGATACCAAGCAGAAATGTTTTTGGACAATATTTTATCCATTAATGACCAATTAATAGGACCATATTGAATCATAATTAAAGTAATGGGTAAATCTTGTAAGCAAGTCATCTTAGACCTATATCAATCAAATTGTTATTATATCTTTATCAAACTCTAGTTTGGATCAATGATAATTTATTCAATAATTCTTTATGTACTGCAATGAAACGATAACATATATCTACTTTTTGATCTATTAAACACAGAAAGTAGAAGTAGCAAGCCAAGTTCAAGTTCTGTCTTAGTCTGTTGTGTTCACTTTGTACTAATGCCCTGGAGAAAGGCTAGAATCCATCTATTCTTTCTGAGATCTTTAAGCATTTATGTTCTTGATTGTTTATGGGGAGGAGTTTTCAAAACCCATGTCTAACTAGTTTTGAATTCACAGTTGTCTTTGATCTAGATTGGTTGCCAACCAAAGCTAGAAGATCCAGTCTGCCCTGCTATTAACCTCTAGGTTGGTGTAGGAAAAGATGAATTGTTACATTTTCAAAAGTATTTATGCAAAAAGTAATAACGGCCTTAGCCAGAATTTGAACTCAATATGTGAAACCCATTTTCATGCTGATGACCAATATAATATGAAGACAATATATATTAGATTAAATAATTATTAATCAATGCATATATGTTATACTTATATGTTATACTCTTCTCCTTCCAACAATGTGCAAATAGCTGGACAGTTTGTGTCCTATAACCTTGGGTGGCAACCAGTCTAGGAGAAGGAAAATTTTGAATTCAAAACCTGAAGAGGGTCATTTGGGGATTTTGTGGTATACTATATGCACCAGTTTCTGTATTCAGCTTTTCCACAGAATTGTGATTGGTTCTGCACAAATCTTCACTACTATAATCAAATCATATGTACAGGTCGTCTGACTGTTCAGTTCTAAGAATTGAGCTGCTGGACCATCATATTGGAAAAAATGATGGAAGAGTCATCCATATATATATATATATATATAGATAATATTAGTGGTAAATATACATATATATGCAAAATCCACAGGTGCATATATACACATGTATATTTAGAATAAAAAATTCCGAGAGGATAAAATCCAGGTAGAACTCAATGTCCAGGACAGAGTAAGGATATAATAAAAAGGCTTAAACACTAATATTCCATTTTTCAGTAATTTTTGTTAAAGCCTTATATTTATATAAATTCATAGCATCATTATTCAGTCAAAGTATTTCCCTTGGTTTTCTATGATCTGCCTGTCTGTCAAATTCTGTTGTCCGTCATATTAGGTCAGTGATCTCAATATAACATCCTATTGGAAGCACTATGAACTATCAAGGGGCAGTATATTTTCAAGGACGTTATCAGCAAGAGGAATGCTATCATTTTAGGTCAGTAAAATGATTTAACAGACTGGACCCTGACTGGAAAAAGTCTCAACATTTTCTTTATCTTTTTGCCTATATACTTACATTTTTAAATATATTTTAAATACTTGACTAAACTCCACACGCCATACTACCCTCCCAAAACTATATATGTAGCAGTTTGTAAGGTCTGACTCAGCTTGCTACCAGTGATTGGCTCTAATGCAGCAAAAAGGAGATGTGATATTAACTCTGTGGAATTACTTCTGCTCTATTGACAAGTGCAATTTTAACATAATGGATGTCAGTTCACATGAATATCAAAAGAGAATCACTGGAAAAGTTAAGGACCATAGCTTCCTAGCAATTCTTGATAAATTCTGTTATTCATATAAATTTAGAGTGATGTTTTTTAGTTGCTAAAATGTTTTCTCAGCTATTGATGATCTTATTCCACCTTGTCGCCACTTTTGTGATGTCAATAAATACTTGTTGTCACTTTTGTAATGTTTGTTGTAGTAGAAACTTCGAAATCGCATATACAACTATAGTACGCCATTGAACAATACTGGTGTCAGACACCTTCGAATAATCTTGCACTAATAATACTTTCTCGATAATACTCACTTGAAAGTAACCACCAAATAGTGATCCAAATAGAGAAATAGTATAGCGAATAGCAGTCTGTATAGTATGTAACAAATGTATGAGTGAACGTTTGACGAGGCAAACGTCATGGCGGCGGACACAAAAATGGCAGTGCGTGACCAGACTGGGAGCGAGGCCCGTATTCATTTGCATAAGCGTATGCCTTACCAGTATAAAAGCTGAGAGTTTGCGCTGGTTAAAGGGCGAAGATACTGCCTAACTTGGATAGGATTTCGGTTGAACGTAGCCCACCCGCTTCTCCTTCCATTATGCAGTCGATTGTAGAGGCTGTTCTATACAGAGATGTGACTGTTCAACAGGCGACGTCGGCATACATAGACGATGTGTACATCAACAACAGCGGGGCGCCTGCGGAGCGGGTAAAACAGAATTTTTCCCGGTTTGGACTAGAGAGCAAGGATCCGGAGTGACTTGCAGACGGTGCTCGGGTATTTCGATTGGAAGTCTGGGGGGTGGGGAGCGTGGCACTTTGCGGTGGAAGTGTGGGAGTGCGATTCCGGATATCCCAGAAGTTGTGACAAGTCGTGCCGTTTTCTCGCTATGTGGGAAGCTAATTGGGCATCTGCCAATGTGTGGGTGGCTCCGAGTGGCAACGGGAGTTATAAAGCGAAGGGCCAATGCCGTGACCTGAGGATGGGATGACACCACGGAGGATGTCCCACTGCGACAAATTGTTGTGGATCCCGCGTGAAAAATCAGTCTCCAATAAATGACAAACGCAAGTATTTAAGCTAAGAAATAAAATGTATTTACACAAAATACAAAAGGTAATGCTGTTAGTAAAATCCAGGAATGCCGGTTAGTATTAATCAAAGATCGCTATATACAGTCTCGAAGTAAACTTCCTTAGAGTCGGGCGTCATTGTAACTGACTTCTAACGTCAACTCGATCACAGTGTCTATGTACCTCCACCCTGTTCCTCTACACTGTTCCTCTACCTTCAGACTCTCTGACTGACTGACTGTGGCTATTTTATGGCAGCAGGACGAGTCCATTTATATCAGAAAAGGGTGGATCCCATAATACCCCCCTCCTTAGATCCCTTTTTGGGGGGATTTAGTATTGTGTCCATTGTTTGTTGAAAAATTGCAGGAGCAACTTTTACTCCGAATGGTAGTCTGTTGAATTTGTACAATCCCTTGTGCGTATTAATGCCAAGGATTTTCGAACTCTCTTGTACTGGAATTTGTAGATAAGCCTCACTAAGATCTATTTTTGAAAATATCTTACCGCCGTTGAGCTTTGTAAATATTTCTTCTGGGCTCGGTAGTGGGTAATGGTGGTCCGTTATTGCCTTGTTGAGTCCCGTCGAAAAATCTGCGCATACGCGAATTTCTCCTGACTTCTTTTTTACGTAAACCACCGGCGCAGCCCACTCACTAAACTCTGTTTTAGATAAAATCCCAGTTTGTTCAAGTCTCTCCAATTCTTTGTCTATTTTTTCTATAGTAGCAAACGGTACATTTCGCTTCTTTCTGAAAATTGGTTAGACGTTTTCTTTTAATTCTATTTTGGCCTTAAATTTGTTGCATCGTCCCAACCCACTTGAAAATACCTTAGGAAATTGCTTGTATAATTCTTCCTTCAATTTTATGGTATCTGATGTTTCAACCTCTAACTTTTTGCAAAACGAGTTGATAGGTAGGTCCCAAACGTTGAATTTCTACATCCAGTCGATACCTACTAAATTTTCAGTATCTTTCATGACGTATATCTTAAGTTTTTTGTTTTGCCGTGAAATTTAACATTCACTATTATTTCTCCCTCAAATTTTATTCGTTTGCCTGTAACCGACTTGGCAATTTTTTGAGTGTGTAACATGGTAGGTCTGTTGAGTTTTTTCCATGTCTGTAAGTTGATTATCGTGAGGTCGGAACCCGAATCCAGTTGTAATTTAATCTTTTTGTTTAAAATTTTCAGTTCTACATATTTCCTTACATTGGTGTTGTCATCATTATTCATCCTTGTAGCTCTTATTCTATTAGTAACTTTTCTATTTCTACATTGGGATGCCTTGTGGCCTTTTTTTCCACATTCATGACAGTTTTTATATCTGAAGCGGTAATCCTTGTTCCAATGTAATCCTCCACATCGATAGCATGCTGATGGAGGGGGCTTATATTTGTTTCGATATTCGTCATAATTTGTCCTGTAAGTTGTGCTTTTCTTATTGTAAAATTTTCTCTTATAAAATTTTATTTTTCTTTCCGGGGAGGGTGAGAATCTTTTTTCATTGTCGTAAAATTTTAGTTTTCTTTCCGGAGAGGGTGAAGAACGTAGACTTTTATTTAACTTACGTATATGAGAAACAGCTGATTGTTCAATGTCCTTTGCGTCTTTCTTTATGCTTAAACATCTCTGGCAATCTTCCGATAATTGCTGTAAATGTTAGACCCGGTTCATTTTATAATTTTGCAAGCATTCTTCTGCGCATTTCGCTATCTTTAGTAGAAACTAGCCCTTGAACAAAGATGAGACATTTAAAATTGTCCGGTGTTAATTCCGCTAGTTTGAAGTCGTCACAATGTTTATTTACGATTGCGGCAAACGTGGAATAATCCTCATTGTCGCCCTTTACCAAGTTAAGGCATTTCCACCTCCTATGGAAGAGTGATGTTTTGGGGCTGAAGAGTTCTTTAAGACATGTCATTGCTACGTCAAATTTTAATTCGTTCGTCTTTTTTGGCAAGATATAATCCACGAACTTTGTATATTCTTCAGTTCCTAATTTTCTAAGCAATAGACGTAGCTGTTTTGCTTCTGTCCAATTTTGACAGTCTATGTTAAAGATGTCTTCATGTCTTCTGAAGTAATCTCCAAAATGTTTGTCCTCATCTAGAGAATATTTGAAAATCTCTATGGTATTCCACACTGCGTCTTGCGAAAATGTTGCTTCTTTTTCAACATCTAATTGCTTGCTGCTCCTGGAGCTCTGTTTGTCTATCTTGATTTTCCTTTTGCGTTTGTAATATTTGCTTTTGCCATTTTTCTTGTAGCTGTAACTGTTGATCATTTTGGTATTTCTGCATTTGTAATTGTTGCTCATTTTGGTGTCTTATCAGTTCTACCAACATATTTTTAAAATCTTCCATGATAACTCAATTTTATGTATTATTACTCCTCGAATTTGTTTGTCGCTAATTTGTTGTTGAACGACGAGGGAAGGATTTTTCTTTTGTTGATTAGTTTTTCTGCGTGTGTTCGCTAAGTTGTTTGTTGTTAGACGTACGAAAAGTTTTTCTTTCCGCGTGAGTTTCGAATCCTCGTTCGTCAAGTTGTTGTTGTGGGTTATCCGCGTGAGTTTCGAATCCTCGTTCGCCAAGTTGTTGTGGGTTATCCGCGTGAGTTTCAAATCCTCGTTCGCCAAGTTGTTGTGGGTTATCCGCGTGAGTTACGAATCCTCGTTCGCCAAGTTGTTGTGGATCCCGCGTGAAAGTCGGTCTCCAATAAATGACAAACGCAAGTATTTAAGCTAAGAAATAAAATGTATTTACGCAAAATACAAAAGGTAATGCTGTTAGTAAAATCCAGGAACGCCGGTTAGTATTAATCAAAGATCGCTATATACAGTCTCGAAGTAAACTTCCTTAGAGTCGGGCGTCATTGTAACTGACTTCTAACGTCAACTCGATCACAGTGTCTATGTACTTTCCACTCTGTTTCTCCACCCTGTTCCTCTACCTTCAGACTCTCTGACTGACTGACTGACTGTGGCTATTTTATGGCAGCAGGACGAGTCCATTTATATCAGAAAAGGGTGGACACCATAATACAAATTATCCAAGAAACAATAACCAGGGTGAAGCAGCGCGATCCTTCGCAGGGCCTATGGTGTGCGAATGGACAAGACGTCAATGTATGGGTAGACGGAAGTTCCCTGGCGACTGGCGTACTCCTGAAACGTGATGTTGTGTTCGAGGATGCGTGTTGGTTGCGATCCGCGAACGACGCCCAGCACATTAACTTGGCCGAACTTGATGTAGTACTGAAAGGTATCAATCTGGCGTTGCAATGACAGTGCAAAGTCATGCATTTAAAGACAGACTCGGTGAGCGTATATCACTGGCTAGTGGATACACTCACCGGAAAGACCCGAGTACGTACGAATGCCACTAGCTCCGACGACGATTGGAAACAATAAAGTTGCTGGTAGAAGAGTATGGGTTGTCCATAGACGTTACTTTGATCCCATCAAGCCAGAACTTAGCAGACCCCATGACCCGGGTACCACAAAGGTGGCTCGAGAGGATGAAATCCGCGACTTAGCCCGTACTTCTGGCTTGTGCCGCGAGGAGTGATGAGATGACAAGTAGTCAGATTATGGAAATACATAAAGGTAGTGGACACCCAGGCATCCGACATACTGCGTATTTCACCCGGTGGGTTTGCCCAGCAATTACCAAAGCAGATATGAGGTCAGCTATCAGGGCATGTGAAGAGTGTCAGACAATCGATCTGACCCCGGTTTATTGGCCAAAAGGAGGATTAGCGGTAAAAGCTAATTGGCAAAGTCTGGGGAGGGATATAACTCACTACAACGGCAAACATTTCCTGACAATCGCCGATTGCGTCCAACATATTTTGCCATCTGGCGGCCGTTGTCGCGGCAGGACTCCGGAAACATTATTCGACACCACGAGTCTATGTTCTTTGAGCGCGGTCCGCCGCAGGAATTGTTGACAGACAACGACACTGCGTTCTCCAGTAGTGAGTTCAAGGAGTTTGCAGCCAGCTGGGAGAGTGCGCCTGCGATTTCGGTGTGCCTATGTGCCAGCAGGCAACGGCATCGCAGAACGATGCCACTGCAGTGTTAAACGGATTGCAGTCAGGATGGAGTGCTCTGTTCAAGAAGCGGTGTTATTGGTACAACGTAGCCCCCAAAGATGATGCATCTCCGTTGGCTGCACCTGCCAACTGGATCTACAGATATGAGGGCAGGATAAGGAATATCGACCCAGTACCAACGTCACTGGCCCCCGCACAAAACAGATACCGTTTGGGAGACTCTCCGTGGGTCAAAATGCCCCATTATCGATGCACTTCCAGATTTCAAGAAGGAACAGTGACAGAGGTGATTAGCCCGCAATCCGTTGTTGTCGATGGCGTCCCACACCATATAAAGGACGTACGACCCTAGACAAATGTCATCCCATCTGACGAAGCGGATGATGAGACTTCTGACGACACTGGGTATATCACACTGCCTAGCCGACAAACAGCACAAAATAGGGAAACCACAGAACCACCCTTGCGACGAAGCACACGCCGGAGATTAACAACGCGGCCTTGCCCGTGCTATGATCATCAAGGATCAGGGGAAGTGTAACAAATGTATGAGTGAACGTTTGACAAGGCAAACGTCATGGCGGCGGACACAAAAATGGCAGTGCGCGTGCGCGACCAGACTGGGAGCGAGGCACATATTCATTTGTATAAGCGTACGCCTAAGGCATAAAAGCTGAGAGTTTGCGAGGGTAAAGGGGGAGTTGTCCAGTTGTGCGAAAGTCACACGTGTTGTTCGTGTTGGTGTCGACTGCGGTGTAAGACTGAGCAGAAGAAGAAGACTATGCCTACGGAGAAGAAAACAGGGAAGACAAAGACTTCAGTAATTTCCTTACAGAAAGATTACATAGTAATAGAGGATAGACTAGAAATAACTACCTGTATAGTAATAGAGGATAAACTAGAAATAGTGATCATTTAGATGTCACACAACTTCCTATATATGCATTTCCTCTATGGTCACATGGTCTGTATAGTAATTGAGGATAGACTAGAAATAGTGAACTGTATAGTAATAAAGAATAGACTAGAAATGGTGATCATTTAGATGCCACGCAACTTCATATATATGTGTTTCCTCTATGGTCATGTGATTGCTTAATTCAATAATGTGATTGCCTGTGTTTGCTCACTGGCGATCTTTGGTCAAACTCAAGAGTCAGCAGCAACACTTTATTCCTATATAACACTTCCCAAGTGGATAGCATTCAAGTCGAGATGCTGAATATTGTTCTGTATATAGCCATGATTTTCATTTGGTCAAGTTTCAATAAATCATTAGAATGTATTACATTTGAATGCTCAAGAATATATTCTGTATGAGTATATTCCATTTAAGCTGGGATGTTAAATTTTGCTTGCATATTGCAATGATTTCCTTCAATCTCGATTCATTTGATAAATCCACTTTTCATTTTTGATATGCTTGTGTCCTTCTGAGTTGTATCCTTGGATCTCCATTGTTATATGTCTTCATTGATGAGCTTCTTGATTTCATCTGTTCCCAATTAGATATTTCTGCTGATGTCACAACTATTTATTCCAATCTTGATAGTATTATATCTCAAATTTAAAAATGAAATTAAAAATGGTAGCTGCTAACTGGGTCAAAAATGGCAGCTGTTATATGGGACAAAAAATGCCTTGTAAATTTTAATATCTCCAAAATGAAACTGCCATCATTTAATCATTATAGAGATCTATTTCTGCTTTCCATCACCATGGCTGATGCTAACCTCTAGGAGAGCAACTCATTGCATTTTCTTTGTTTCTTTTCTACTGACATGAAGTGAAGTGATTATATTGAATCAATTGATACGTCTGCTGTTAAGGAATTTAATTTACTGTGTCATGCCAGACAATTTTTTTTGTTAGAATCCATCTCATATCTATATAACCACTATTCATCCATACATTGAATATTGCTGCTACACCTTGTCTGGTGATACTGCTATATATCTTGAGAGTCTTGACAAAATTCAAATAATGGGTTTGTTGTTTTATTGGTCGTCACCTGACATCTAAACTTTAGTCATTTTCCCGCTGCTGCAACGTGACTTCCTTCCGCCTTTTGTATAAATATTTTCATGACAGTTATTTTAATAAGCTCTCCTCCTTACTACATTATCCACATGAATTAAATGTACTACTAGATTGGCAACTAGGTCTCCTCAGTTTACTGTTGAAATAGCTAGATGCAAACCGTCAGTTCTATTCTAGTAGTTTCTCTTTTCATACTTCTTGTCTGTGAAACTCTCTTCTGATTTCTTGCTTCCCTGCCAATTATAATCTTCAAAAATTTAAATGCAACATCAATCAAAATCTTCTGTTTTCCTGTATCCTGTTTTTATTGTCCTTTCTCCTCACTAAAGTATTCTCGTTGTCTTCCAGCTTAGGTAGTGGGGAAAGTATTTTAAAAATAAACTAGTCTAAACTAATTATTTTCATGCAATGATAGTTTACTGGCAACATCTGTTGCTGACACGTAAAGTAGTCCACTGGCAATGTAAATTTAAAGTGACTTATATAATTCATAAGTTATCGGACAATGAGTTGATGGAATGCTGATCATCAGTCATGTTTCCTTATTTTAAAAACATTGTATGGTCAATATGGTGTCTGGGTATTTAACCATAAGAAATATTTATTTCATGAACAATCTATTGCCTTGAATTTACTTTTAGCGGATAAAGCCATGACAACCATAATTAATATTTTACTCTGCTTTTTTCTTTCCCTTAATTTTAGTTGCTTTTCATAACAACCACTCAGACCAGTATGGCCGTCAGTAACAAGAGTGAATCAGAAATACAGAATAAGATATTAGCAAAACTTGAACACATCCCTTTCTCTCAAAAAACTTATCTCAATATGTTAGCCGCTCTTACCAATTGAGCTATAAGAGCTCTATGGTTGGCAGAAGATCTTTATGGAGTGCTTGGAAAGAGAGTAAATATCATGGTTTCTCCACTCTCTAAGGTCTATTATAGGCATTAGTAATCTATGAAATACTGACACCTTAGCAAAGTTGAAGGCAAGCCCAAAATAACTCCAAAAGTGAGTTATACATGAAGAGATTTTATATACAACACTGAAATGCATAAATATAATTCATAGTATATATAAGTCAGAAATTTTCCTTCATAGAGAAATAAAAACACATATAAAAATATATATGTCTTAAGTTCCTTTTAAGATATCAGTCAGTTTTTCTTGTCAAAAGGGAAATAATCACATTCTGCAACTCTACACAGTAACCACATCACCTCATTCTTTGTTTTTTCCTAATCCCTTGGAACCATATTTGAGGCAATTGTTTGTATATACACAAGTAATGACAAAATAGGGAATTTATTAGGTCATTTTATTAATATTCTCTTTTAAGTATATTCATTTATATTACAAGTCATATTAGTAGTAATACTAGAAAAATTATGAGTCAAAAAATGAATAATAGTCGACAACGCTATAATACAATTTCATGATATTACTATTTGTGTAAATAAAGTTGTGTAAATAAAACTTTAAATAATCTGTAATGGGTTGATAGGTCATAAAAAACAAACCAATCAATACTTGTCTAAATAAAACAACTGTGATTAAGATGAAAGGAACAAATTTATAATGTTTGATAAACTCTTTCTTGTCAGAGGTATGCAAATGTGAATAAGAAAATATGTAATATATTAGGGAGTTTGAAAAGTAATATTTTATTTAAAATATACCAATTTGGCTAACTACTTGTTATTAGTTTGACTTTTATTGTTGCTTTTTATCACAATATTCTAGACCTGTTAAATTTTATGACCATTAAAGTATGTCTAGTGTATGCCTCTTAGCCAATCCCTGTTACTGGAACCTTCTCAGGTTTCTTCAACACCCACAGAACCAACATGTGGTTTATACTGCAACTATGCTAAGAAAACCTTAGTTACAGTTTCTGGGAGGGAGTGCATAATCTATCACGATGAATAGTTTGAACAAGGCCAGTATGCTCAAATCCTCAGTCACGATGACTTATTACTTTATGCTAGTACACCAATTGACAACTTCTGAACAGTTTTGTCTACCCGATGTCACTCACAAAGCTTGGTTCAATCTGCGATATGATTTTCAGGCACTTCCAGTGGTGTCCCATACTGGCTCACCTCTCCCCGAAGTTGACATTACCAAATTGACAAATTGACCATAATGAGATTTAAACCCTGGTCTTATGGTGAAAATGAACATTCTAACCACTCAGTCAGGTGCATACTCCCATTAAAGTTATCAATATTAATTGGAAATAGTCTCTAACAAGATTTCAACAGGCATCCCATCCAATTTAGCCATGGAGGCTTTACAGTTTGTGAAAGCTAATTGTACAGTAAAACAATGTGTCAAAGTTATCGAAGCCTATTACAAAAATGGATGTTCAAACAGAAATGCACTTTGTGCACTTCGAAATTTTTTGGTCAACATAATCGACCAACCGAGAGTGCAATTTGAACTGATTGTTGTGGAGAGGTTCAATTCCTGCATGCAATGACAAATAGAGGTGTCTGGATTTTCAGCCACATTCTTGTACACTCTTGAAACTTTAAGACATTGTTTGAGCGTTAATTTTTCCATGGTTGAAATTGCTAAAGACCGAAGTTGTTAAATCTAAAAGAAAAAAATCATTAGACACTTAAACATAATTCACATTTAAAATCGGTCCAAGTTATTGAAACACCCTTTAGTAGACTAGCATCCTCAAGTAGCTGTGCCATTTCTCATTTTACAAAATGTGTGAAGTAAAAAGTACTTATTCATGTCATTTCTATTAGTCTTTATTTTGCGTCTCCGTTTCATGTCTCATTGTGTCTACTTTACAGTAATTTACAGAATGTTTACAATCTCACTTCATTTCTGGGTGACCTAAATAAAGGTTTCAAATTCATGTGTTTCAATTAAGCTGTCTAGGACTTCCTTTTGTGTTGTTTTGTATGACAAAAAGTTTACATTTTGTATTATTAATAATATTATTATACACACTCATCAAACAGAATTATGATAATGGTCAGTTTTCTATAAGGTGTGTCAAATATTTGAGGATACATAATTAGTCATGCATGTATGAGAAAAAGAGGCAAGGGAGAAAGTGAGAAGGAAAATATAAGTGTCACATAGCTTGGTGAGGGAGACGGGTGAATGAGCCAGGGAATCTCTTTCCAGTTGTGTTGTGAACAATTGTTGTATGTTGCTGTCTCTATCTCCTTACAGTTTTTGTCCGTTTAGAGACTTTACTTAAATAACCTTCAAAGGGATCACAAAGCATGTTTTTTTATTGTAGTAGTCAAGAGTTTTTATATTGGCCTACAAAAAGATATTGAATGACGGAAGATAACAACAAAGCGAAGACTTGAGTAAAAAACGTATTGCCAAGTTTATTTTCATTAAAGAAAATACATTGACAAAAATAAGGTTAGGATGCACCAGGCAAAAAATATATCTGCATGTTCATGTAGAGAGTGAAAAGAACTGGCAAGGATGGCTGGCTAAAGCTGGAGACGGCTGATGGCGAGCTGGAGTTGTGGTTGATGATGATGGTTGACTGGAGCCGCTGGTGCTGGTGGCTGGAGCCGTGAGCCGCCTGTCTTTTGGAACAGATACTATCTGTTATCTTGGTCCGGATTTGTTGTTTTTTGTCTTTTCTTTTTCTTTTTATTTGTGACCTGCTTATATGTTGAATTAGTTTTACAACAGTCGCTGCTCCTGGAAGGTGAAGTTTCTTCCAGTTGTTTTTAAAAGATTTGGGAGTACCGACAGGAGACAAAAAGTTAGTCTCTGCTCCTGTCGCAGGTTTTGTCGCTGACTGAAGGCATTGCTGTTGATGGAAGGCATCTTGGTGCTACTGCTGATGGTCTGGTTAAGTTTGCTTGTTGTGGGTGTGCTGAGCCGGATGAAATTAAAGTCTGTTTTTGTCATATGAGCTGGAAATGTTGGAGTGAGCATTTCCGTTTGAGTTAAAGAGTTCATGATCCAATAGCATACTACACCGTTGTGGGGATTTTCTGATACCCACCCAAATTCAATTAATATCTTTAGGCACGCAATAAAAAAGACTCTTACTAAGTATGAAAAGAAGGTTAATTTACTCAGTTCGCATTAAAAATTTCCAGAATACTTACATTTATGTGTAATTGTACATGTTCCATTGGAATCTGGCTTGATAAATATGATAAAATCTACTGTTTTGGAGTTATTCACAGTGAAAGTTCGGATTCATTTGCGTCGCAGGCAGCCATTACGGGCGTTGTTTGCATACATTCGCTGCAGAATAGCTATCAGTGCCGGTATCATTGCGCAAACTGAGCGTGTCTACGTAAAGTTCTCGTGCGCAGTAATTGAGACAAATTTAGACAAGAAAGATCAGTTCTGCGCTTAGCTTTCCGCAGCGAATGTATGCAAACAATGCGAGTAATGACTGCCGCCAACGACGCGATTGAATCACAAATTTCACTGTCGATAACTCCAAAACGGTAGATTTTATAAAATCTATCAAGCCAAATTCGAATGGAGCATGTATAATTCTACATAAATGTAAGTATTTGGGAATTTTTTAATGCGAACTGAGCGCGGGTGTTACACTGCAAGTTAACCAGTATGAAATTGAAACAGAAAAACAACAAAAAAGAAAAAGAAAGAAAATTATTGTAAATGGTTTATGTGAAAAGAAGTGTGTAGAGCCTGGCTCGAAATCCTTTTTGAATGTCTAAAAAGTTAAGCTAGACAGAGAAAAATCTTACTTATGAAGTAAGTGACATTTAGTTACTACAGTTGTTAAAAATACTTGGTAGAGAGTTGCAACGATGTTCACGGGGGATGTTAATTTTTCGACCCGTTTGGGGTTGATAAGTCAATGTAGTAGCAAGTCAACGGTAGAGCATAGATTAAAAAAAAGTCTGAATTCAAAATCGGTGTTGTAACGGGAAACAGCGCACAAGTGCCGCCCGTCGGCAGGAATTTGAGATAAGAACATCTACTTGTTGTGGATTCCGGGACAGAATCAGATACCAATAAATAACAAACGCCAAGAAGGAATATAGGAAAATAAATGTATTAATGTAATAATACAAACTGGTAATGCAGGTTAGTAGTTCCAGGAATGCGGGTTAGTAGCAAAATATAAATATACAGTCTTTGGTATCGACGTATCACTGTATGACTTCTTATTGAGTCTACGTGCTTGCTCACTGTGACTCTTGCTCGTTACGTTCGTGCTCGTTCGTCGTTCTTTCTCGTTCGCTCCTCGGGTATTCACTAGCAGTAGTATATGTATACCCTGGGTGAGTCCATTTGTGTAAAAAGGGGACAACCCCTCAACACTACTGAACATACTTTATTCTGTAATTTTTTTGTTTTTGATGATTTCATGATATATATATATATATATATACACGTGTGTGTGTGTGTGTATAATATTAATTTTAAATTTATTTAAATGATTTTATACGTGTTTATTGTTATTTTAGTGTTTTGACGTTTCTAATAATTTTAACGGGCGACGTAAATGTGCCACATTATCTGTTATTGAATGAGTCGCCAAGTGAATGTCATTTGTGGAAAAATTGCAGAAGTTGATACAACCTTGAAGAATTATAGTTACAGCGATCGAGATGTTTTGTATCATCGAGTAAAACTTGGTCGGTTAGTTTCACATGTTCAAAATTGTCTGTTTTTAGTTTTCGTAGCTGACACGGAAAAGAAATTACAAAATTTCCTACAGAAGGTAGCGACGGAGTGTGAGAAGAAGGGACTAAGCATAAACTACAAGAAGACAGAATGCATGGTCCTCAGTAAAAGGATGAGCCCGAAATGCGATTTGCATGTCGGGAACACTAGAATCAAGCAGACGCGGAAGTTTAAATATCTGGAAAGCGTTTTGACAGAGGACGTAGACGTACTGCGATGGCCAAGGACGCATTCCAAAAGCTGGGTAGTGTATTGTGTGGTAAGAGGTTTTCTTTGGTAACAAAGGAAAGAAAACTGAGCTTTTACATGACATCTGTCCTTCTTTACGGCAGCGAATGATGGACAATTTCTTCAAAGATGAAGAAGAGACTCGAGGCGACAGAGATGTGGTTCTACAGAGGGATGCTGAGGATATCATGGACCAAGCGTGTGAGCAACGATGAGGTCTTAGAGAGGATGCAAACAAGGAGGATGCTTATATTTAAAATCAGGAAGAGGCAGCTGAAGTTTCTGGGACACATAACGAGGAAAGAGGGCCTGGAAAATCTGATACTCACGGGTTGAATAGAGGGAAAGAGAGACAAGGGAAAACAACACATGACATGACCGGCGGGCTTAAGCAAGTGGATGACAGAACGTGGTCCGGGGGAGAAAGCAGAGGGATTGAACTTGTTGAGAGATGCATGAGATAGAGGGAGGTGGAGAGCTATGATTGCCTACGTCCTGAAAGGACATGGCACATAAAACGAAAAGAATGTTGCTCCAATTCGTCTGCTGGTTACGTGGTATATCGAAGTCTTGCGTCCCTTTCTCGCTGCTGACATGTTAGTTGATTTGGTGTCCCCATCTGTCCTGAGTCTTGTCGTTAATACACAGTAATCAATCAATTGGTCGCTTCCCTTATATTTATGCTGGTAGGCTTCCAAACCATTTTACAAATTGTCACAGCTTTCAAATTCCGTTCCGCCGGTTAGTTGAAAATAATCCAGAGGAGGAGGTCTCTTCTTAATTTTTTTTTCCAACAACATCCTTTTTTTATTACACTGATGCAGACACAATGTCGCTACAACCAGGCTCAGAAACAAAGATATAAAGTCCTATCCCAACACCTCATTGTTTGGAAATATCTCCATTCTAGGTAATGGAAACAGGGAGATGGGCGTTTATTTTATATTTTTTTTTAACGTAAATGTTTGTCTGTTGTGACTAATATTTTTTGTCACAATTTTGGGTTTTATTTTGTAGTTTTGTTGAAGTTATATTTTGGAATACAGTTTGATTTCTTTAAGAAATTGTAGGATATTATATGAATTAATATTCTGAAACAGTTCATTCATGTTGATTGATGTATTGTTGGAAATTTTGCTATAAATAGGTATTGTTGGTAATTTTTTTATATAAAAATGTATTACTGGTATTTTTATACTTTCTTAGTGTTTTGTTTTTGTTGGGGGGCTCACTATTTTTCCATAGCTAGGATTCTAATAGGTGTAACACCAAGGGTTAGGGTGGATTTGGGAACAACAGCAATTGAGAGGTGGTTCCACGCTCATCAAAACCTCCAATCTCTCCATCAGAGGCCTTGCTGCCGGGTGTAGTTTAACGTTATACTCATGACTAATATATTATATAATTATTATATATTTTGAATGACGTGTGTACTACAAAATAAATTTTGCTAATTGCTTCTTTTGTATTTTTTACACTTTTATTGCTTGTGTTGCAAAATATTGCATATATTAAACTTAAACAAATGTCTGTCTATATTTCTGAGATGAGGTATTGTAATTATTTACATTGTTTGGACTGTTGTCTTCAGTCATCTGAAGAAGGTCGGAGCGTACAACGGCCGAAACGTCGTGAACATGGCAATAAAGATGAAGACAACTGCCCGAACAATGTAAAAATTAAATACCGTATTTGACGGCATATAAGACGCACGGGTGTATAAGACCCACCCCAATTTCAGCAGGGCAAATCAAGAAAAATTAGTAAAATTATTAGTAAATGATACAGCCTAGGCTATATTTGTGAGGTATTATTTTGGTTAAACAAGCCATGATTACAATTAAACGAAAAATAACAGGAAAAAAAGAACATCAGCCCATAAAAACTTTATTATGTCCTTTATATGATGTGTACAACCTGCGTCTTGTAAACATCTTATTGGAATAATTAGGATATAAAACTTCTGATTGTATTTATACCAATGCAATCGGAAGTTATCGCAAGAAAAATATTAATGAAACAAATATATTTTACAAATATATAATTTGAATTTATTGCATATAATTTTAGTGAAACAAAGTACTAATATTAAACGTGATGAAATTAATATAATGAATATTATCAATGAACACTTTTAATCTGCATAATAGCTTTTAAATAATGACAATAGGTATATGAAAGTTACTCTAAATTCTAAGCTAATAGGAGTTGCCAGGTAGCTACTTTCGGCCGACTATCGCGAATTTTAAACCTACATATAAGACATATAAGACGTAGGGGAATTTTAAAAGATATTTTATTTTAAAAAATTGCGTCAAATACGGTAAATATGAAATGAATTCTTTTCTCACATTATCTCTTCAAACTACTTAGTCTCTTTAAGTTGCAGTCGGTGGAGTTTGAAGAAAATTATATTTTTTCTTAAGATTGGTTCTTTTAATTAACAATGATTTAAGGTTAGTACAAAAACTAAAATATCTAGGAAATGAACGGGAAAAGTGACACTGAAATCCGAAAGCGTGTTTAGATAGCGAAATGGTAGTGGTAATATTAGTAGTTTCCTTATAAGGACATTTTGACATTCATTAATGAGCAGCCAGTACTGCTGTCGGTTGAAATTTATAAAATCTTTCTCTTAAAACAATTTTTCAGGAAAATAGGTTTCTCAAGCCCAGTAGCTGTTATCACACATTCTGGTATTGATGGGCGTTTGTTCCCTAACATTTTATTTGAAATAGTGTGGAACGTTAGCATCATGATTATGTCATTACGTTCTCAGAGTTGTTACTGCTGTGGATAGCCTTTCAGAAGCTAAACAAAATATTAGGTTGGTGCAAAAATAATTTCGTTTTCTCACATAGTAACATATGTTAGAAAACGAAATTATTTTTGCACCAATCTAATATTAAGAAAGAGGAAAATATCGTTAGAATCAAAGAAAAGAGTACTTTTCTTTGTTTCTAACGAAATTTTCCTATCTCTTAATACTTGCTCTAGGTTTTGGAAGGCATCTTTCGTTATTCCAATGCGTCTTCTAATTCCTCTCTCACATATTCCGTCCTCTGTTATAAGACTTACCAAATACTTAAATTTTTGTATTGATTCTGATGATTCCAATTCGTAACTCGCATCTTGAGATGTTCCTCTTGCTAAAGACCATATATTTTGTTTTTATACAATTGGCGTTTAGTTATTTCTGGATTCTCGAATTACGCTATATTAAATACTAGCTTAAAAGCCGCATTCCGTACGGACTTTTACGCTAGATCCCGTAGAGGGCTAATTGGGCCTCCGACCCAAAACTAAAGGGACCTTTGGCCCAGCTTAGAAAACAGCAATGATAATTTTGAAGACATAACTTTGAATTCCTCAATTTACTTCATGGATCTTCAAAACCTCACTTTAACTCTGATTCAAGCTGAGTCCGATTCCTGTCTAAAGACTGATTTGGGTCGAAACCCCAATTTGGCCGAAATTCCAATTCAGGTCGAAAATTGAGTTCTTCAAATAACAAACTCTGTGAACTTAAACTGAGTTGAGTTCTTCAAATCACAAATTGAAAAAAATCGTCACGAAATCTCTCAGTTTAACTCTGATTCCTTGATATTTTGAAGAAATAAAATTGATTTTCTAAATTCACAGTTTTGGAGATATTTGAAACTGAATTTAAAACAACGAAAAAAATTAAATTCACAATGTTTTTGTGTTATTTTAAACTCAGTATAAATTTAAATTTTTAAAATCACTATTTTTTTTCACTTACTTTAAAATTTGAATTTTTAACTGTTCCCTCCTCATCCGGACACAAATCCCAATGCTGGATGTTCAAGCACTAGATAAAGGGCAGATTTTCAATACCGAGGTCATCCTGATTCCCAGAAGGTATAATATTTCTATGTAGAGTAAGTGTGGACGGAGTTAGAGACACGTGGACGGACAGACAGAATTTGCCGTTTATTTATTTAGAAGATATTTCTTTGTTAGGTGGCAAATAAATACAACTTGCCATGAAGAATATTTATTGTATATACTCATGTATAAGCCGACTTCATGTATAGTACGACCCCTGAATATTTTGAATAAATTTTAATACCTCCAGAAAAAAATTACCTATGTATAATGCAGCCGGTTACTGAGAATGCATAATTTTGAATCTATTCAAAAGATTAACCTATGTATAGTGCAACCGGCCATCGAGAATGCATTGTTTTTAACCTCTTCCAAAAATTTACCTATATATAGTACACCACTGAGAATGCACGATTTTTAACCTCTTCAAAAAAAAAAAACAAAAACAAAAAAAAAACAATTACTTGTATATTGTACAACCAGTCACCGAGAATGGAATGCATGATTTTTAACCTCTTCACAAAAAAAAAAAAAAAAAAAAAATCAGTGTATAGTGCGACCACTACTTTTTCCTTAAAAATTATAAAATCTCGCACTATACATGAGTATACGATATTTTACTTTTGTTGAAGTGCTGTATCAATTTGGTTATGGTTATTATTTTTTCGGAAAGTAGTTGGATATAAATGAAAAGGATTGGAGAAAATAAGAACGTGACAAAAGATCTATTCCCGCTATTTATAAATAGTATGAGCAGTCAGTTTTAGAATTGATTCAACTGATATCAGCGAACGCATTTTCAAGTAGGACAAAAAAATCTAGATCACAACGACGCACCCTGTGATTTCATGTTAAATGAAGCGATCGAAATTTACATAGAGTAGAGAAGATTGTGTCTGTGCTGTTCTTAGCTTCAAGAGAAAAACTTCAAACGCATACATTTTATTCTACAGAAAAAGAGAAGTTCTTAAATTTTAGAACAGACGATAGTATATTGCTGCGACATATCTGTTTTATTAAAGAAAATGTGGTTTGTGTCTTACAATGCAAATGATTGGCGCTTGTTTTTAGACAGTTCGAAAAGAAGTCTTAAGTGCGTGTTGTATATTGGCAATCTATACGGGTCGATACAGCGTATAAATTACTATAAAGTAATTTGTACTCTTTATTTATCATCTCTCAGTTGCGTCTCTGTGGGCAGAGTACGCTCAGGGGCTTATCTGTCAAAGGACAGAGGGACAACTGAGAAAATTATACTGAGAGGTGCCCAGCCCTGGGGAACAGCTGCCCGAGGCCGCGCCCTCCCATTTCGCCCGAAATCTATATAAATGAAAATGCAAATTGACTCAAACAGTCAGATTTTCACTCCTGAAGAGATGCCAAACAATTCCACGCAAATCAAAACCTTGACCAAATAACTTTTACCGCGCAAAACAAAAATAAAACTTCTCTGATTAAGCAAATAACAATCACGCTCTCTCAGGAACAATTACAAACAATCATTTACAATACTTCAGAATGTAATATACACTGCGTGCCAAATTATTATCGAGATAACTTTTTTTCTAATATTTCAAAAACCGTCCAATCAATTCACACAAAATTTTCACACAATGTTGGCAACACTGAGCTACGCAAGCACTGAAATTTCCGTACTGATCTACGCAATGTAAACAAACTGGTGTCATATTTGTTATCAGCACGGTTATTCGAGCGCGCCAAATTATTAGAAAAGTATAAAAATTTAGTGAAAAGATGGGCCATAAAAGCAGTTTAAGTGATGCTAAAAAGAAAACTATTACCTCAGAACTCTCAAAAGGTAAATCTACCCTAGAAATTTTTAAAATGATAGGGAAGTGTCATCAAACAGTGAAAAATTCACCGCCGACCCTACACAAGTACGTAAAAGGCCATATAAAGTCAAGCCGAGGGTTATTTCACGTCGTTTCATGTCACGACTTAAACGAGAGGCCACGAAGAACCCTGGACTTACCAGTCAAGAGCTTTTTAGTCGTATTGGGGATCCTACTGTGTCTAAAAGTACTCGGTGTCGGTATCTGAGGGAAATAGCAACAACAGTCAAACCTGTATCGAAGTCTCCTTTGACGAGAAATCATTCAAAATCGATTGAAATGAAGATTGACTTCTCTAAAGTTTTGTTCACAGACGAAACTCGAGCAACATTTGATGGGCCAGATAGATGGTGCAAAGGCTGGGTAATGAACGGACAGAATCGCCATCAGTGTTTGAGACGCCAACAAGGCGGTGGAGGCATAATGATCTGGGGTGGTATTATTGGAAACACATTAGTGGGCCCATGGAGTATCAGATGGCGTCAAAATGACTACTGATGCATACATAGTGTTTATGAAGGAGCATCTTGAACCGAGGATGAAAAGGCAAAGAGTTGCCTTCAGAAGGGCCATTGTTTTTTATGCAAGATAATGCTCCCTCACACGCTGCTCTCAAGACTACTGAATATTTGAAACAATTAGGCTTCGATGGACCTCGAAAAATGAAGTAGTCAGCAAATTCTCCGGATTTGAACCCAATCGAAAACCTTTGGAGCATCATGAAGCGAAGACTGTACGCCAACGGACGACAATTCAGGGGCAACGCTGAGTTGTGGGAAGCAATTCTTGACATATCTCGTGGCATTACAGTAGATGACATCCTACAATTAAAAAATTCTATGGATCGTCGGCTTTTTCAAGTAATTTCAAAACAGGGAAAGCACATTCCCTATTAATTTGTTTAAAACTGTGCCTTTGTTTGTATCTGTTATTATTTGTTTGATTATCTTATTTATTAGCTTCTTTTGATCATAAACATTCACGTTCAACATTAATAAACGTTTTGTTTGCTCAATTCTGGGAATTTTACTAAACCTTTCTAATAATTTGGCACGGTCAAATCACTGTCCTGATAACAAATATGGCGCCAGTTTGTTTACATTGCGTAGATCAGTACAAAATTTCAGTGATTGTGCAAGTCAGTGTTGCCAACATTGTGTGAAAATTTTGTGTGAATTGATTCGACGGTTTTTGAAATATTACAAAAAAGTTATCTCGATAATAATTTGGCAGGCAGTGTATACTGTATACTTACTACCAAACAAGTATTTGTAATTAATCAAACTTCTAACACAACTAAATGTACGCAACTCCTACCAACTCTGAACATTAATGCAAGATAATTTACGCACACACACTAAGGACTGAACTCGAACAGGAGACATTTTTGTTTACGTTTAATTACTTAATTTAATTTCGTGCACAAATCTCAACAAAAGCTTTACACACGTTCAAACTCCACTAAAGCACTCTTCATAAATTGACTTAGCTATCCTCAATTACACAAATATATCCAAAGTATATGTATATGTAAATTGCACATAAATTGATGTTATTTTTATGCCTTTAATAATCTTTGTTTTACTTTGATCCATCTTGCATGTTTTGTCTTCAATGCTCTTTCTCTCTTTAATTGTTGTGGATGAATGTTTTAGAACACGCACATAAATAATCCTTCTGATAAATCAACATACATTCGCCAGTCTGCAACACTACTACGAAAAAACCCAGATCTATTGTTATGAAGTTGATACCCACACAACAGTAGTGGTCGTCACAAGAGACACTCTCCCCCAGTCTATCTCAAGTTCTGTCTATATAGTGGTATGGTTATGCTAATTAGCTCAACTAATCCCACTACATCTATTCCTTGTTTCAATATTTAATATTAACAGTATTTGAATTGTGATTTAATAAGTGACTTTGTTAGGTGATTTTAAAAGACGAAAAAATATGAAGCAGCTATAAAGAAGTAAAGGGTGTTAAAGCTCTATTAAAAACTAAGAGTGCCGCTAAAATAAATATAAATATTAAGTTAGAAACTGAAAGAAAAGGTGCGTTCTATAAAATTCCTTTTATTATAACGCCAAGGAACGTACAGCTAATATTAGGAAAACACTCTTACAACCGACTAAAGTAAACCTAACCAATCTCCGAAAAAAACAAAAAAAACAAAAAAGAACAAAAAAAAAACAAACAAACAAAAACGAAGTATTGTTGTGGATTTGAATCAACTCACAACAAAGAAAAAGGTGATAAATTTTTTTTAAATATAAAATATTTTTATTTTTGTGTTTTTGAAACTAAATGTTTTTCAGCGTGTATAAATGTTAAAGTTCCTTGTTTGTAGTTATTGGTTGAGATGAAATAAATGTGATTTCTTCGCATGTATGTATGAGAAAAAAAAAGGGACACGAGAGAAAGTGTAAGTGTCACGTAGCTTAGTGAAGAAGAGTGTACGTGTCACGTAGCTTTGGTGAGGAAGAATGTAGATGTTATGCAGCTTAGTCAGTAAGACTGGTGAATGAGTAAGGGAATCTCTTTGAAGCCGCTCCGATGGTCGTGAACTGCTGTCTCTTACTTCTTATCGAGTTGTCTGTCTCGTCAAAAAGCTTTGCTTAAACACACTTCAAAGGGATCACGAAACATATTTTTCACTGTCGGTAGTAACGCGACCATTGGTTAAAAAATGTTAAATATTTATTTTCAAATGATTAATTTATTAACCGGAAGGGTGCGCGGATCCTCTGACTCAGAAACCATTTTTTTTTTTATGATTGATTTTCTTGGTGTTTATTTCCTTCTTCGCTCCACAGTACTGACAGAAAACAAAGAAATAGATTATATCGTCCAAAATTGCGATATCTGACAAACATTGAGATGCACAACAGAAAAGGACCATCAGATTTGCGAAGTTAAAGTCGCAAGTTAAAACCACCGAATAGACGAAACTTATAAATCACTATGTGAACTCTTTTTTTTTCCACTTATGTTATTACACATAAATGTACATATTTTGTTATCTTTTTTCTTTTGTCTCTCTTCTATGCATCTTACTAAGCACATATCTATATTTCGTTAATACAAACATCTGTACTGTCATCATGTGAGTAAAGATGTAGCATGAATTAGTAATCACGAGTTACGCTCTTTGATACAGGACGTTCGTGAACGAGATTCTGACGTGGTATGAAATTAAAAAAAAAAACAAAAAAAAAACGAGATTTCACCACGTGATGCGGACACTGTTTATACATTTTGAACATGTGAACTTGGAATAAACAACTGTGAAGCGAGACTTTGTCTTTCATACCAAAACGCTCCACGTGGAGATATTGCATAACTTTTTACGATAGGCGCCTGATACCCATTAATTTAACAAACCCTCGCATAAATTTCACGACCATTAAAAGGAGAAAAAGACTGCCTCCATCGATATTTAATCTCTCACTCTACACCTTAGTTTCTCAGTTCACTCATCTCATTTTGAAAGTGTTTCCAAATTGTACCAAGTAAGCTTTTGTGTATTTTAGTTCAATTTTATAATTGTTGTGTCGGAAACCTACCACCCCTCCCCTCTTGAAGATGAACTTATCTGCGTCTGTGAACAAAGACTTTAAATAGTGGCATGTCAGTTGACATGAGGGATACCGAGAGACAGACTCTCGGCGACTGTCGAACACTCTGCATTAGCAGAGGGGAACCCGGACGAGGCTTTGCCGAAGGGCAAGGTTTCGTCCGGGGAGGTTGACAGGGCCTGAACCCGTCTAGGCGAGTTCAGAAAGGCCATATTTTTGGCCGAACCTACGGGCTCGGGGATACCCACATTAAAACGGCCTTGTGCCGCATTCGAACCTCGTGGGTGGATTGATAAATGCCGAGAGAAGGATCCGGGGCGTGCACCGAATCCTTCTCTCTAGACCAGTGTCCTGAGTGAAAACACTCGGATCCCCACGTTAAAAACTGACCTTGTGTCACAACCTGACTCAGTGGGGGGTCAAGTAAATAGCGCGACTGTCGAACTCTCTGTATTAGCAGAGGGGAACCCGGACGAGGCTAGGCGGGTTCAGAATGGCCATATTTTTGGCCGAGCCTATGGGCTCGGGGATACCCACATTAAAACGGCCTTGTGCCACATTCGATCCTCGTGGGTGGATTGATAAATATAGAGACCGAGAAGTTCTTAGCTGAGCTATTGACTACTCAGGCGATTTCTGTACCTTTTTTACCAGCCTATTAAAACCCTTTTTATTGTTACGTGTTATTTGGCGTTTGTCTCTACTAACCCCAAATCAACATCGTAACAGTGGCGACGAGAGATTCGTTCATCACGCGTAGTGGAGAATTTTTCAACTCTAGGTGGACTATATAAATTTTTTTTTTTTTTTTTTTTTTTTTTTGCTCTGAAAAAAACAAACAATACGTCGAGCTTTGTTCTTCACGAAGAAATGGGATTTCAACGTGCCAAAAAGAAGACTTGTGCTTATTGTGGATATATACGTGTTTTTCCCTTTTTGACTGTTTTCGAAAAATGTTTTGTGTAATCTATTACGCATAATGGAAGATTTGATTGCATTAACGAAAACTCTAGTGCAAAGTCAAATTAAGCAACAAGAGCAACAAAAATTGTTTCGCGAACAACTATTAGATTTACAAGTTCAGCAGTGAAATGACACAAAGGCTTTATATGAAGCGATTTTACTTAAGAATCCAGTAAATTCGTCATTTACGGCCGAAGGTATTGCTAATTCTATTACTGAGTTCAAATTTAACCCAGAGGAGGGCATAACATTTCTTGCGTATTTCAGAAGATTTGAAACAATATTTGAAAAAAAAATGTGAAGGTTGGACTGATGAACAAAAAGTGAGTTTACTTTTACAAAAGTTGGGTACAGATGAAAATAATAAGTATACGAATTTTGTCCTTCCAAGAAAAACTGGTGACATTTCTTTCGAAGAAACTGTTAATACTTTATCTCGTATTTTTGGCGAGCGAGTTAGTTTGTTTCATACTCGTTTCTCGTGTTTGAATATGGTAAAGCGTGACGATGAGGATGTTGTTACGTATGCTGGAAATGTTAACAATGTGTGAACGTTTTATGTTACATGATCTTTCAATTGATCGATTTAAATGTTTGATATTCGTTCAAGGCTTGACTTCTAGCAAAGATAAGGACATAAGGTCCCAAATATTGGCAAAACTCGAACAAAATTCCGAGATCACTTTGCAGAAGGTTACGGAAGAGTGTCAAAGAATTGAAAACTTAAAACATGACAATACGCAAATTGAAGAAAAAGACATATCCCGTGTCCATGCTATTCGACCAAAAACGGGAATAGTTAATAAAAACGTTAAAAAACCAACGTGCTTTGGATGCGGTGGTGGTCATTTTAAAAGTGAATGTTTTTTTCGCGACAAAAATTGCTATTCGTGTGGCAATAAAGGCCATATAAGTACTCATTATAAAAACAAAAGAAAATTTAAGTCGAAAAAAGATAATGTGAATATTGTGTTGTCACGTCAGGAGATTGAGGAGGGGCAGAAAAGAAAATTCGTACAGGTAAAAATTAATGGAAAAAATGTTAAACTACAGCTAGATACTGGAAGTGATATTTCCATTATTAATACAGCAACATGGAGTAAAATAGGCAGACCGTTGCTTAAAAAGACTGAAAAAGTGGCTCGCGGGATTTCTGGAAGAAAAATTGCATTTTCAGGGTGAATTTTCTTGTAATATTTCATTTGTTGGTATGACACTAAAGTCTAAAGTGTATGTGCTACAAAATGCTTCAAATTTATTTGGAACAGATTGGATTATACTTTTTAATTTATGGGAACTCCCTATAAATTCTTTTTGCAATAGAATTAATGTTTCTTCTCCATGTAAAAATCGGGTTACAGAAAATTTGGTGACAGATCTGAAAATAAAATTTCCACAAGTATTTTCAGAAGGTATTGGATGTTGCAAAAAGACGAAGGCAAAATTTGAAGTGAAGGAAAATGTAAAACCTATTTTCACGCGAAAAAGAAATGTGCCATTTGGTGTTTTAGAACAGATTAACAAAGAATTGGAACGGCTTGAAAATTTAGGAGTTATTTCACGCATTGAATTTTCAGAGTGGGCCTGCCCTGTTGTATATGTTAAGAAAAAGAATAATAAAATTCGGATGTGTGCCGATTTCTCTACGGGTCTAAATGATTGCTTAAAAGACCACACATATCCTTTGTCTTCACCAGAAGACATTTTTGCAAGTTTAAATGGAGGAAAAATATTCTCTAAATTGGATTTATCGGATGCCTATCTCCAAGTGAAAGTGGACGAAGAATGTTCTAAATTGTTGACTATCAATACACACAAGGGTTTATACAAATTAAACCGTCTGCCTTTTGGTTTAAAAGTATCCCTTAGTATTTTTCAGCAAATTATGGACACTGTGCTGGCAGGGTTGGACTTCGCCATTGAATATCTTGATGATATTTTGATAAAAAGTAAAGATCGAAATGAACAATTGGAACATATTAATCAGGTTTTTGAAAAAAATTGAAGAATATGGATTCAAACTTGGAGCTGAAAAATGTGAATTTTTTATGAGCGAAATTAAGTTTTTGGGGCAGATAATAGACTCTGATGGAAGAAGACCAGATCCGGTGAGGGCAGAAGCGATCAAAAGCATGCCAACTCCCAAAAATGTAGTAACGCTACAAGCGTTCTTAGGACTTGCTAACTATTATGGGATATATATTCCTAATATGTGCAGCCTTACGGCTCCATTAAATAAATTGCTTAAAAAGGGAGCAAAGTGGGAATGGTCAGAAGTGTCAGAAGGCGTTTGACAAAATAAAGAATATTTTGACGTCGGAATTATCACTAACACATTATGACCCTAAACAGGAAATTATAGTGGCATCGGACGCAAGCAAGTACGGAATAGGTGCGGTAATTCTGCATAAATTCAGAGATGGCAATACGAAGCCAGTGGCACATGCATCAAGGACATTATTACCTGTAGAAAAGAAGTACTCTCAAATTGAGAAAGAAAGCTTAGCTATCATCTATGCTTGTAAAAAATTCCATAAGTACATACATGGAAGAAGGTTTATATTGCAGACCGACCATCGCCCGCTGCTTTCAATCTATGGTTCGAAGAAGGGTATACCTATTCATACGGCAAACCGTTTGTAACGATGTGGAACCATTTTGTTGAATTACAATTTCAAAATGGAATTTTTATCATCTAAAAAATTAAGCCATACTGATGGTTTATCTAGACTGATCCCAACGTCTTCGGAACCGCTAGAAGATACGGTGATAGCGGCGTTACAAGCAGAAAATGAATTGATTGAAGTGATGTATAACACGGTAAAAGAATTACCGGTGACATTAGATGAAATAAAATTAAAAGCAGAAAACGAAATTTTTATTAGAAAAATGAAAGAAGTTGTAACTTCAGAAAAGTATAAAACTTCTTCACCAGCATATTCAATATGTGATGAAGTGCTGTTATATGCTGGAAGAGTCGTGATACCGGCTGTACTACAAAAGTGGATTTTGAAGGAATTTCATCAGGGGCATCCTGGTATTGGACGTATGAAAGCCCTGATGAGGAGTTACATTTATTGGCCAAATATGGACAAAGACATTGAACAGGTAGTTAAAACTTGTAGAGGGTGTCAAATGGCAGCGAAAGCACCGCCAGTAAAATACACACCATGGCCAAAAACAGATGTTCCATGGACCAGACTCCACATAGATTATGCTGGACCCATGAATGGTAATTTCTACTTGATAGTTGTGGATAGCTATTCCAAGTGGCCTGAAATTTTTAAGTGCAAAAGACCAACTGCTTCTGTAACAAAAGATTTTCTTACAGAACTGTTTGCACGTTTTGGAGTACCAGAAAAAATTGTCACCGACAATGGAACTCAATTCACAGGAAGTGAATTTAAGACGTTTTGTAAGACTCTTGGAATTGACCACATCACGACTTCACCGTACCATCCTAGGTCAAATGGACTGGCTGAACGGTTTGTTGATATGTTCAAGAGAGCCCTTAAAAAAACAAATGGTACTAATACAGATGATGGTAATATACAGCAGTTTTTAAGTATATACAGAATAACACCAAATCCAAACGCAATATTAGGGATGCTCCCAGCTGAACTGATGTTTGCTAGAAAAATTAGATCTGTATTCAATAGGCTGCTGCCGGAAAGAAAAAAGAGTTACCAGAACAAAACGCATCAGGAAAATATGAAATATCTAAGGCCGGGAGATAGTTATTTTTTTAAATTACAAAAATGGGAAGGAATTTTGGCAAGATGGAGTGGTAACTCAAAGAATTGGTAAGATGTTATACATGATAAGAAGTAAAAAATGGACGCACAAAAGACATTTGAACCAATTAAGAAAAAGAATCATTGAAAAAATAAGTAAAGAAAATGAAGAACCAATGGAGGTATTATATGATTTATTCGATATATCAACTCCACCATTGCCTGAAACAGTTGTCCGAAGAAGGACAAGCAAAAGAAAAAGAACTAGGGTGGAACGTTTAAGTCCAGATCCCAAAAGAAAAAGATATTAATTCCTCCGGAATTAATCTCAAGGGGGAGGTGTTGTGTCGGAAACTTACCACCCTCTTGAAGATGAACTTATCTGCGTCTGTGAACAAAGACTTTAAATAGTGGCATGTCAGTTGACATGGGAGAGTCCGAGTGACAGACTCTCGGCAACTGTCGAACCCTCTGCATTAGCAGAGGGGAACCCGGACGAGGCTTTGCCGAAGGGCAAGGTTTCGTCCGGGGAGGTTGACAGGGCCTGAACCCGTCTAGGTGGGTTCAAAAAGGCTATATTTTTGGCCGAGCCTACGGGCTCGGAGATACCCACATTAAAACGGCCTTGTGCCACATTCGATCCTCGTGGGTGGATTGATAAATATAGAGACCGAGAAGTTCTTAGCTGAGCTAGTTATTGACTACTCAGGCGATTTCTGTACCTTTTTACCAGCCTATTAAAACCCTTTTTATTGTTACATGTTATTTGGCGCTTGTCTCTACTAACCCCAAATCAACATCATACCAATAATGAAACAGTTTCTTTATTTCTAACTCTGGCGAAGGCAGTTATGAATCTGCTGTCTATGTAATAATACGAGACGCAAATGAATTATATCCACCCGTTTTATTTTTACTTTAAAATAACTTCATTTGATTATTATAATTTATGAAGATTTTCCCATATAGAAAAAATTATTAAATTCTTTGACCATACAATAAAAAGAGACTCATATTCAATGTGAAATTGAGTCAGAAAGACTTTGTTCATGCAAAATAATTAATGTGAAAGGAAGAAGGGCGTGAAGGCTTAGTTAAAATATTCTTTTGAGTGACTAATAAAATTTAAGCTAGGTAAAGAAAACTGGTCATGAGAAACTGTAGACTTACATTAGCTAATAAAGTTGAAAAAATGTCCTTGATACAGGGAGACAGTCAAATTAACAAAATATTGTTAATGTCCTCACCAGTTTGCGGTCGATAGGTCAACGTAGTAGCAGAACCGTCTATTGTTAAATGAAGACTTCAGAATGGAAGTCGTTGTGGTAAACTTGTTGAAATTGGTATAGACTTGTAAAATTATGGTAACAGCGAACAAGTTCGTTTGTATTATCAAGGAAAACTTGACGCGTTTGTTTCACATGTCTTATGTTTTTTGTATTAAGTTTCATGTTTCCCGGGGTCGTTAGTTTGTTACGTGGTATCTCAGAGACTAATGTCCTCGTCCCCTTGTTAGAATTGAACTGTTATGGCATATTTCCTGACTATCTTCTCGGCAATTTCGTGAAAGAATGGCGATTTAACTGGCCAACGCCCTTGCTTAGATTTGCATCGGAATGCTCACGAAGAATATTTTCCAAATTATCGGGAGTTTCAAATTCCATTCTTCTGAATAGTGGAAAATAATTTAGAGGATAAATTTTCTACCGAATCCATTTTTTTTCCCTAAACATTTATGTTATCGCCCTGGGCCAGACACAGCATAGAATGAAGGCTTGTTCAAAAAGGCACATTCGAACACTTTATTAGTTGATAATGTCTTCGCTCGAGAAGAAACAGAGGATTGTATTTTTTTCGGATATTTTTTTATATTTTTTCTAGTGTTCATAAAATAATTTATTTTAGCTTTTTTGCTAAAATACTATAGTGAAATGATTTATTTTATTTCTATCTGTGGCGAAAAAAATAGGACCACGTTTGAAGAGTCATTATCATCATCAGCAGTTCCATGGCCAGGTGTATTTGATAGGGTCACTGACAAATGAGAACCTGGCCAGTTCCCTCCACATAACTGTATCGAATACCGGAGAGGTATTGATTCATGCGTAACCTGTATGGGCAAGTAGACCTGGTGGATTCCACCCCGCTCCAGGTCAAACCATGTCCACTAACTTTGAAGTCTTCGCCTTGGTCACGAATTGATTCCATCTGAGAACGTTCTACCTTGATTGTTGATTTCAGTCTAGAAACCTCTCGGCCTTGTCATCAGCGCACGGCTGCATAGCTATGAAGCCTAGCCTATCCCACTGTGCCAGATGACCGGTGACCCTACAAGAAGACTCATCCGTCCTTTGACAGGTCTTGTTTTTAATCTTGCTGATTGTCTAGCCATCCTCTTCATAAAAATAGCTGTGTGGTGGAACCTATTTAGTCAACGATGACCCGATCAAGCGGCAGGCAGTTCTGGGTTATATGGTACCAATAGGCATAAATTTACCAGTTATTTTATTATCGATTTTTTTCAATCATCATCATGAGAGCTGTTTCGACTTTAAAACACACTGCAAATCAGAAGGATTTCTCATCTTCATCATCTTTGTAAATAACTCTTATCAGTCCTCCCCAAAACCTCTCTGTCTTTTTTTTGATAACTCGCGAAACTACAGATCTTTCAAATTCTTCAGTTTTTTTTTAATGGGGAATGATAAAATCTTACCAATAGTTCTTTTAATACCGTTGTGTTATAAACTACGGCAAGGATGCATTGAAATTGTTGGAAACACCTAACCGATAGCTCTCTAAACCGCTACGGTGGTAATAGACAAAGAAAGGGAAGGGGCGGTGGGTAACAAAATGATACTGCCTCTGAAGGCACAGCAACTTTAAGAACAAAATGCCCACGAGACTTACTTCACAAGACATCGAATCTTGCTGAATGCTGGTTTTGCCGTCGCTTTTATTGGCAGAAGACTGCAAACAAAAACGCGGATCTAGATAAGTTTCAGAGAGGCCCGTATCTCAATAAGCCAAGCTGTTCCGCTGCTAACGGGAAAACCCGGATGTAACTGGTTTTGACAGAGATGTCCGCATGCGATCCGGAGCCTCTTTTGCGTCTGTACTGACGCGCGTTCGCCACACGTTGTTCAATATATATATTATGCTTGTTCGTTCAATGTATATGAATTTTATTTTTCCATTTGGTATTGTTAACGAAACCATTTCCATAATATTTACTGTTTCCAAAGCTATTAACTTGAGCGGTCTAGCTCCGATTAATATCAAGCCCTTCTTTGATTACGGTTTATTGGAGACCTAATACATCAATTTTATAACTATCAACGTCCCGAGCAAATAATTCCCGTTTTTATTTTTCACAAATCCTCTAACATTAAATGTCCTGTTGGTAATATCTTCATGAACAAGTGGATGTATTTACAAAGTTTTAAATAAGAATTTGCCAGTTGTTAACGTTTGATAACTGTAGAAATTATTACTTTTTCTGCCAATATATTTTCAAACGGTCATAAAATAACTTCACCTGTTACGAAAGCACCATCATTAGTAAGCTCTAGTTCGTATCAAATTCATTTTATTTTATTTTTTTTTTTAAATTGAAGTAATTCTATTTTTTAAAATCAAAATAGCTTCATGTTAAATACAAAATGTCACTATTTATTGTATACTTTTTTCGTTTTCATGTATGATGGAGCAGGTGGCACCACGGTGTTGAGTAATAATAGCGAGCAAGGCGAGTGGATCATTTGTCGTGTAGTTTGTTCGTCACTTGGTGCACCATACTTTTGGTATTGTAGCTAAACTTCGATGTTTAAGCTTAATTAATAATGTATGATGATGTATGATAAATAAATAATAATATCCCCCCACCTGAGAGGATGTAGTATTATGGTGTATGGAGGATTGAGTGACAACAGCTGAGTTTTTATGGTGAATGAGGAAATTGTAACGAGTAGAATGGGTCGTGAATCCGATTAGCTAGGTATAAGATAGTGAAGACAAGCCTCAACTCATTCCTCCTTTTCGGCCTTGTGCCATAATTGTATTAATTTACAATAAGTCTCAATAATGTATGATAAAAGATTATTTTTCAATGTTCACACTCAAGAATATTACTATGAGTTCGCCTGCTATAGGGCGACTTTTAATCTCATAGATCTGTCGTTTAGGAAGGACTTGGTTTGCCAATGGTTTATTGGCATGAATAAAAACAAAGACTCATACTCTGGTGTGAAATTTGAACGATACATACAAAATACAAATACATTATTTGTCATTACAGTCAATTGCTTCGTCCACCGCAAGGGAAGTTGGCTCCCTGTGCCGCGCCAGGAAATTTTTCTCCCCGGAATCGATCCTCCAGATCTACAAATCAACAATTCGCCCTTGGATAGAGTATTGCTGCCATATATGGTCTGGTGCCCCTTCTGCTTGCCTCGGGGTTCTTGATAGGCTCCAGAGGCGGATATGCAATGTAGTTGGCCCTGCTCTGGCATCTCGTCTACAGTCACTTTCTCACAGACGAGCCGTCGCCTCCCTCTGTCTGTTCTACAAATACTTTCATGGAAATTTCTCCGAGGAGCTGCATTCACTGGTTCCCAGACGTCACGAGTTCAAGCGCCCTACGAAGATGGCATCCCGCTCTCACCCCTTCACTGTCGAAACTCCTAAATGTAGCCGTCTCTTCTACTCCAATAGCTTCATGTCTCGCACCTCTCGCCCGTGGAACTCCCTTCCCTATTCCAGTTTCCCCGAGAGCTATAATCTCCAGCTATTCAAGTGTAATGTCAATCGACATCTCCAGTTGCCTTGATCTATCCACTAGCCTCCTCCTCCATCCTTTCTTCTATCACTCCTATCTGATCTTGCTCTAAATTTTCTGTAACCCCTTGCGTCCTAGTGGCTTCCCGTCTTGCTTGGAGTGAAATGCTTAAAAAAAAAGTAGGGATAGAGCAGTAAGAGGATTTCCATATCCAGTCTGTGGGAGACGGGTTGCATCATCCTAAACGTGTGAATAGAGATGTTGCAATTTTGCTGCACGACAACGTACGGTCGCAGGCTTCTCAATCAACTGTTCAAAAGCTGCATAGCCTGAATTATGAAATTTTGCCTCATCCTCCATATTCACCTGATATCTCTCCTACTGATTATCACTTATTTAAGCATTTTGTGCTTTTAATACACCAATAAAACATTATCTACCAAGGAAGATGTAATCGAAGCATTCGAGCTTTTTATCACATCAAAGCAGGGTGAATTTTTTTTTAAAAGATGGGACCAATAATTCAGAGGTACGTTGGAGAACAGTCATTCATCAACATGGTGTCTATTTTAACTAAATAAATTAGCTATGAAGATCAAGATGAGTGACTTTTAAAAAAGCCGTTAATATTTAGTCTATATCTTTTCTTCATAATTCTTAGTTTGTTTTGTTTTTTTTATCTGACGAAACGCTTAATCAAATCTAGTTGTAATGAAACGGTTTTCCATTTCTTGTTTTCTTCAAAATTTCGTCTTGATTCTATATCCTATTTTACACACACACATAACTGATACAATACCACGAAAATATATAACATTTCATTTCTTTTTTTAATCAAGTTCACCCCAAGCAAGGTAATAAAACCACTGAGACACAAGGTGTTACTATGTGTGGAAGAGTTAGAAACAGGAACAATTCCAGGGACCGAGAACAAAAGAAGAGTAAACAGGAGGACAGTAGATAGCGATTGACATTTGTTTAAAAATTTTGCAGATTGTAGTTGGCTGGAAACCATGGATCCGGAAGGGAGTTCCACAAGCGAGAATTGCGAGAAAAGAAACTGTTAGAATAGAATTTTTGGTTATATTAGCCAGCTCAATTGTAAATTGGTGAAACCACGTCGTCAGTCGAGTGCTGTGCTTAAATTCAGAGGGTCTAGGCACCATAGTGAAGAGCAATATTTATTCTGTTATCTACAGAAATGGGGAACAAGGCCGAAAAGGGGATTGGGGAAAGGACGGTCTTCTTCTGTTTTAACTATAACTTAGCTAGCCGCAGGCACTGGCCCAATCGTACAAAACAATATTCCTCACACCAAAACAACACATTAATACGTACCTTTCTTACTACAACCACCATAATACCTCTTTGTCTCTGTGAAAATACTAACTAGTCCCCATATTTACAATTCGTTGTCTGTGGGGGGGGGGATGGGGAATAAAATAACAATTCTAAAAGTTAACCCCAATGAGTATTTACAATACGAATACAAAAAGCTATTTACAAGAAACTAAAGAAAATAAGATTAGTAATAAAAACCCCCACAATCACTAAATGTGGCAGAAACATCACTTCACTGGCCGAAATCAATGCGGGACTATAATAGTATAAAATATTCATTCATCCCAAGCACTCACATTGACATGCCCTCATTCAGACACGACAACAAATACGAAACAAACAAAAAAAAAAAAAACACTCACGCGAAACGAAAGGCGCCCCGCATCCACCAGCGAACTGACATCATTGACCACCTAACGAGGGAGGGGATGGGGAAATAAAACTTAAAGAAAATTAGGGACAGAAATAAAAGGGGCCAATGAGCATACATACCCCAGCTAAGTTAACTTGAAAAAGGAAACTAAAGCATCAAAAAAGGAAATCTAAGCTAGCCTAATTTCGGGATGGGTTGCACAAGTTCAACCCAGGAAGAGCAATATCCTGATGCCTAACCGGCATCAATGTGCCACTCAAGGTCAACCCCTTTCACACGACACAATCGCGCAAGATTCACCCACCTTTTGCTGAATTCTGATGAAGTGAGCCGCCGCCTTTCCGTCCTAATCTTGACTTTAAGCTGATGCTTAAAGTACAAGATCAGTTGGGAAGAGGTGAACTTCTCGCCTCCATAGAATCCCTTCTGACGTGTCGTCCAGATCACGGCTCTCATAACGCTTAGCAAGCAGTGGAACAAATACTGTTCATAGTGAAGAGCTCAGCCGAACAATTACCATGAAAGTATTTATAGAAAAGGCAACGAGAGACAATCTTACGGCGGTAGGAAAGTGACTGAAGCCGAGACGCCAGATCGGGGTTAATAATATTGCGGATTATTCTTTTGAATTTATCAAGTAGTTCTAGATAAATAGTAAGAGCACCGAACCATGTGTGGCGGCAATATTCTAAGCATGGACGATTGGAAGACTTATAGATATGAAAGATAGATTCTGGAGAGAAAAATCGTCTAGCACGACAACTTTTCTATTGTGTGAACTCGGGTCAAGATGCCGTCCAATTGCCGAATGTCCCTATGATCGGCTTTTATGTCCTTTTTATCTTGTTTCTTTAGGCGTGTATGGGTAGTATTGAATGGAAATTCTGGATTATATGACATATTTTTCTTTGTGCGTGTGAATAAACGGAAGATATGCGCGGAGCCTTGCGCACTTGACGGATTTTCAGTTTACTTTTGGGTGTAGGGAGCGTTCACATCCAGTCAGTGGTGAAAATTAGTGTAAGTGCGAATCAGAAGATCTGATTTTAGGAAGAATGTAACTGTGGCGGACTTCACCACATTAATTTAACTTTAGATTAAGAAACAAGGCTCACGCAAAAATGGATAACCAAAAGACATTGTTACATATAAAATATGTATTTAAAAAGATGTACAATATCAAACAACGATGTGAAGGAAAGTATGCATTTAAGTAAGAAAAGGTTGAATTAAACAAGAGTTGACTCTCTTTAACTGTTATTTTAGTGTTACAAAGTTCACTGGAAGAATGTTCATGAGAGTCTCTTGTGATGATTGTTCTTGAAAGATATTGCTGTGTAAGAAGAGTTTATGTGAGTGTGTACAAGTCATGTTCAGCATGTGAGTGGTGTGTGTGAGTGAGAAAGTTGGCGCATGGTTTCAACTGTCGTGGATTCGTTTGGCAGTTGAAATCTCACGAGTTAGGATTAGAAAAATCTTGGTTTAAATAAGCGACTATAGGCTCCAAATCGTTGTGCGGGAAGAATTATTCTTCACGTGCAAACGATCTGATTGGTTGGCATCGACCAATCAGTGAGCTAGCTTTGGGGAGACTTAAGAAAGCTTCTGGGATCCGTTTCTCCCAAAAGTACACAAAATTGACTACTAAAAAATAGAGCGATTACAAAATTATCGCATTACTGCGATTTGTAAATTGCCTGTAATAATGTAGTGGTGATTTATTAACCAATGAACGTTTGTCATTGTATGTGATTTGTATTTTTGTATGTATGTATGTATGTTCGTGAGTAATAGATCCGCACATAACATATACACACACAGTTATACACCAATAGATTCACATTTCATGCCTTTTGCATTCTGAGTGTAATATTTTTTCCAATAGATTCACATTTCGGGCTTTTTGTATTATGTGATACATGAATACCGAAAAGAGTCGTTATTTGAAAGACTAAGCAATAAAAAAAATCAAACCTTTTTTTTTTTTTAACCCAGATTGAATTCAATCTCAAATCATTTTTTTATGGTGTTGACATAGCGATTTTTTTTTTTAACTTCTTATTTATGAAACTTGGTTTAACAAAAGTCGCGAGAAGGAATATATTCAATATACAGTGATTGTTACACTGGAGAGGAGCTGTATAGGAAACTTAGCTATTTCCATTTTGAACACCAGCACGATGTCCTGAAAGAATAACCCTGCCTTACTATCTATCACGCTGTGTCTTTTTAGGGTGAGGTTGAAGAAATATTTCAACCTCAAGGTAAGGTACTACTATCGAATCTTGTGCTAACTAAAAAAACTAACTGCATTAATAGCTAATAGATAATAGCTTTTTTTTTGTTGTTCTTCTTCTTGATGAAGCAGTTTGGTACGAGACCAAAAACTTGAAACTCCGGTAAGATTCGAACTCACTAGTTAGGCAGTTATTATACGCTAACAATTACTCCACCCCCAGGCGTCCACCAATAAAAGTTGTTCGTTAGCCATGATATCAGTAGCCAAGCTAGAAACATTGACTAAAAGCGCATATATTGCTGTTACGTGTTGTTTTCTTTCTGCTGTTGTCACGAAACAGAAACGTCGAAGTGTTTTACTGTAAGCAAGGTAAATTATTTTGTTATTTTTCAAAGTAATTTTAAGTCAGTTAATTAATTTTCAGCATTAAGATCCAATCAAGCCACGACAAAAAATAAATAAATAAAGTCTAAAAGGAAATTAAAATTTGAAAGAAAATCAAATAACTTTTTTTGGTTATGATGTTCTTCGTGATATTGTAGAGATGTAGCAGTTTTTTTTTTTTTAATGATAGACGTCCAAGCAACGTTTTTAAATAAAATCATAAATGAAAAATGTTTTTTTATTCATTGTTTAATTTTGTTTTTACACTTTATTTAAATTTCACAAACTGTCGTTCGGAAACAACAACAAAATTTACACCAGTCAAAAATACAAATATTCCGTATGTTTTTATTTTTTGAGCTTTATAAAATTGATTGAATTACTTGCCGGGGAGAAAATTCTTTTTTTAATTCAAAATGTAATTTTAAAATTTAAAAGGTCTATTCATTTTTTTTTGGAATATAAAAAAGAAAGCATACTGGCGGGAGAGGAGTTTATTTACTGTACACTTTTTTTTTTAATTTTCAAATAATAATTCTGAAAATCATTATTTAAATGAAATGTAATTATTTATTCTGTTTAGTGTAGAAGTAAAATTGATTCGTGGAAATCAAAGATTTTTTTTAATGTTTTCAGTACACTTTTTAGATTTTTAGAAAATATTGTAAAATGTTTTGTTTTTTTGTAGTCTTTGTTCTTTGACTCTTGTATTTATTTATTTTCCATAAAAACAAATTTTAGTCACTCGCTTATTATTGTATTAAAAACTACATATAATTGTTACGAGCAAATATTAATTAATGTTGAATGAGTTTTTTTTTGGTAAAGTTAGAAGAGACACGCACGAGTAATGGATAGCGGCTAGGATTGAGAAATCCATTTAAATTCATTATGTGCTAATACCCTTGGGAAAGGTATGAATCCTCTTCTCCCTCCAGCTATGGGTAAGTAGCAGGGATGGCAAACTGGTCTACCGCAGAAAGAAATGGCAAGCTAAAGGAAAAAAATCTGCCTCATCAATCATGTATCGAAAGATCTTCTTACATGATTGCCTAAGCGTGTATCACGCATGCCACATAACTGACTTAGTCACTTACTTAACTGATGGTAAAGTTTTCAAACGTTAAAAAGTTAAGTTAATTATTTCTTTGTCAACATTAAGTGAAATTAATTTTTTTCTATAAGGGACCCCCACAAAAACGCAATACCTAAGGTTTAAATTTTTTCATTTTTTTAAAATTCATTTTAAACTTTAAGTTTGTGGCATTTGTTTATTACGCTATGCTGTTTTCCCGCGAAAAGTGGAGGTACCTTAAAATGAATTTTAAAAAAATGAAAAAGTCTTTCTTGAAGCTTTTTTAGTTTTAATTTCACGCTAATTAAATGTAATATTTTCAATAAGAAAATACTTCGCTGTTCGCCGTATTTCAAAAACTAATTTAAATTGACTTGAAGGAGTTTTTCTATTGTTAAAATAGCTGATTAGCGCCCTTTTTAGTTGTCTTTCATTACAATGTAATTCTCTTTATATCTCCCAACAATAAAATATACTTTTCTGAAACTTTATTTGAGGAATATTAACTCATTTAAAGTGTAATTAATCTGATTTGAAACAGATATTATTTACTTTAAAATATCGCAGAAATGCATTTTTAACCTAACAATAGCTGTGTTTTTTAAACCGTAGAGTAGCAGTTTTGAAGAGTTGATAGCCTAAATGACAGATCTATTATTCTACGGAGACTTTATCTGTAAAACATAACTAAAAAAAATGATGTGAGCGCCTTTTTAATATAATCTTTAAGTACTCAATAATCTTGAAAAATTTATGAAAATATACCCTGTAATCTAATGTTTTATTGAATTTTAAAAATATTGACTTCAAATATAGTCATCGCCCGTATTTTCTGATAATGTCGTGTATGGTCGCCCGTACTTACAAACACCGGCACATACAAAAAATTCAAAATTCTTTTTAAAATATTGGTATTTGATTATTTCTATTAAGCTTTTCCATTTATGATTGGTAAATATAGTTTCCACTTAATAATAATATCATCTAGAAGGCTGCTGAAATAATACAAACTTTTAAAATTTAAAAGATTTAAAACTTAATAATTTTTTGTTTTTCTAATTAAAAAAATGAAGCAATTCTTGTAAAAATACATTATTTATCGAATTTTGTTTTTAAGACAATAATGTCCTTAAAAGCAATTATAAACGTTTCTAAGTAAATAATGTCAGTTTTATTGCATTTTTTATTTTATGATTGCGATCAGATTTTCGGTAAACGGTGTTTCGTTTGTTTGACAAAAAAAAATAAAAAAAATAAAACACAAATTGATGATTTAAATTCTCCAAGGAGTCCTGCTTTTAACTAAAAAAAATTGAAGGAGCTGAAATTTTAATTTCTACAAATTTAAAACGAAGTAAATAAATGGGCTACCAGATGTAATAAAAAATTATCAAGATTTTCTAAAAAAATAATTTTCAAAAGTAATTTAATTCATCTCTGAATAAGTCCTGAAAATTTCTTTAAAATCCGACAATTATTTGATTTTTGTAATAATTTCCAAAGACAGTTTGTAACACTAAAAAAAAACCCGCTAAAAATCTTTCTTTGGTCTATGCGTCACGAAGAAAAAACGAGATTTTTAAAGCAAAATTTCCAACGTGTTATTAATTTTTTTTAAATCCTTTTAAGTCTAAGACTTAAAAGGATTAAAAAAAAAAATTAATAAGATAATCAAAAAAAAAAAAAAGAAAAAGAAAAAAGGTCTTTCCTAACATAAATATTTTGTTTGGCGATAAAAATTTGTTTTTATCAAGTTTGATCCCTTTTTTCATCATGGTACTTTAAAGAATAAATGAATTTCGGTACACAAGGCCCTAAATTTAATGGTAAAACCAAAAGTGTGTTTGCTTTGCAAGCATTAATTAATTTCTATCATTGATTATTGATTGGATCTTGGTTCAATGGAATAGCAAGCAAGACCAATTCGGATTTTTTTTTATTAATGCCCACTACTATCGTGTGCCAAACTAACTTACACGTTTGGTCTTCAGACAAATCGAATTAAACTTTAAAGTGTTTTACTCTAAAAAACATATTTTCTCTCTAATCTCTTATTTGTCTACAAAATAAAAGGAAATGTCTTGGACTAAGACTGAAGATTAGTAGTACTAGTAAGTAAATAATTCCAATGAAAAATTAATCTTCCTTTCTTTAAACTGTGATCTCTTTTTTTTTCATATTTTTAGTTGTATGGTTGCTGTTCGGGTTCGACATACTTTTTTTAGAATATTTTTTTTTAATTTGATTCATTTTTTTACTCGGGTATTGTAGTTTATTAAAAAAAAAAAAAAAAAAAAAAAAAAATTGGGGGGATACCAAATATTGAATTCCTTCCCTTAAATTACTTTGTTAGACTCATATTCAGACCACACTTTTCTTCATAAATAAAAAGTAAAAAAACTGTAAAACGGAAACTAAACATAATTCAAAATTTGTGAGTAAAAACATTTAGTTTGCAAAACAGTAAAATTATTTTATTTATTGTTTTACAAACTAAATCTTAGGTTTAAAATAAAAAAAATGCCTGGTTTCTTGATTCTGAAGTCATGCAAAAAAGAAAAAGATAAAATGAAAGATCACGAAAAAAAAAGTATTTTTTTTTTTATTTCACCTTGAAAAATGATTTTCACTGATATTTACTAGCCGAATTACTCGCACCTTGCTGTGCGTCACACACTTCATTTGTAAGACTAAGTGAAGTCTTATAAGAGTAAGACAATGATTATTGATTTTAAATCATTGTTATAATTCGTGGAGAAATTGATGCAGTTCATTTCAATATTACTCAATGATATGTGACCGCCATCTTCTGTCTTTCTCTTCTATTTTGGATCCATTGTTCACATTTAAATTTAATTTAAATCTAAGAAAAAAAAAATCAGTGTGTGTGAAAATTTTATCAAAATGAAATATACTTATCCAAGTATCCTGAGTAATGTAGTTTCGGAATATATGGGGTCTATCTCTAAAACCCTACAAGGAGTTCGATGAATTGATGTGCAGATTTCAACATTGATATGACAGTTGAATTGTCACAACAAATATGTATTGTAAGGCACTCTACCACTGATTGGTGATTTCTTGCCCAACTTGACGTCCATATTGTCTCATTTTGATCTTGCCGATGTGACCTCAATCATCTGGCTTCTCCTATATTTTGGACAGGCGTCCTTCCCTTGTTCAAATTTAAATTTAATTTAAATCAAAGGAAAAAAAATCAGTGTGGAGTTTTTTGTCGTCCCACTCCCACCGGACCCCCTTTGATCAAAATGAAATATATTTTTATCCAAGTACCCTCGGAGTCATTCTCTTGTTCAAATTTAAATTTAATTTATATATCAAAGGTAATTTTTTTTTTCAGTGGCTGTATCCACTTTGATCAAAAGAAAATATATACTTATCCAAGTACTCTAGATAATATAGTTTCACAATATATATGGTTATAGGGGTCTATCTGCAAAACCTTAAAGGGGAGTTCGATAACAAACAGACAGAGGTTTCAACTTTACATAGATTGTTTTTTCTTAGTGAGGTCATGAGAGGTTTGGTGAAGTGGTCTAAGGGAGGTAATTCTGTCTGCAAAGTTTCTTTCGGGCGCTAAATTTTGATAGTTAAAAACTTAAAGTGCAGAACCTACAACTTGAGGTTTAACAAAGTTACTAATTAAATTGCTTGCTAAAAGTTTTAACGTTTTTTTTATTGTTCTTTACATCACCGAAAAAATATTTCTGAAAGTAAAAGATGAAATAATACTTTCAAGCACACGCATATAAAAGGAAGTTGATTTGGATTTGTACACAGTTGGTTGTTTATAAAAATTGTGTATTTCTTTGAGTTGTATAATAATTCGATTGTAAGTATTCTTTACTGTTGTATTGTTTTAAAGGGTAAAACTTAGCGTAGTCGGCTTTTAAAAGTACAAAATAAAAAAACACTACAAAAACAAAACGCATTTTAAATAATTAAAAAAAAATACTTTAAACGGAAACTTAAATTTCGGCTTTATTCAAAAGATAATTATTAAACGGCTTTTTAAAGCTAATCCGAATTAGAAGAAAAAGTAATTTTTGTAAATAAAAGTTTTTTTTGTTTGATTTTAAAAATTTTAAGGTATTTTAAAGATATTGGCATGTTTCACTCATCATCGGACAGCCATTTGACGAAAAATATAAAAACAACAGATTTGTTGAAAAATCTCTTAAAAAATCATTTTCCCTACTTGTGTGTTGAAGCCAGTAAATTTAAATATCAATTAATTGGATTTTAAAAGTAATGCTTACTTTTTGTTTAAAACAATGTTTATTTATGCACAGTAGTCTGATGTCAGAGATCAACAACTAAATTAAAATTTAAAAACATCTCTTTCCAATTCAGCTCTTAAAAATGCGTGAAACAATTAAAAAGGACTCACGCGATATCGAAATGTCGCTGGGAAAAACGGAAATAAAAAAAACTTCATCTCAAAAATATTTCCACAAAGTTTTCTAACCTTCAGTATGCAATTCATTTTACTGGCAATTTCGTTTGAATTGAATAATAATTCCCAGATATTGTAATAGGTACTAGCGATTTTTTGCTTTCCTTTCGGAAAAAAGAAAACAAAAATCACATTCACTATATTTGTGGTACCAAGGCGATCGCCTCCAGGGTGTTACTTAAGTTAACAGTTAGTGACTGTTACCCATCATTTGATTTTTTTGAGGAAGCTTGTTTAGAAATAATAAAAAACAAACAAACAAAAAAAAAAACAAACATTTAGAATTTTTCTTTTTAACAAATTTTATTTTTGTTTTCTTTTTGTTTTCCATTGTAGGTTGTTTTTCTTAAATAAATTGAAATATTTTCTTTTCAGCAAGAACTTGTGTAGTTTATATAAGTTACGTTACGTAGTGGGTCAGTCAATTTGTATGTACGTGTGAAAATGAGAAGGTGTAGTTAGCTATATTTGTTTTTATAGGAAAATTAAACAGTTGTTTTTGTTTTTGTATTAAATAAAAAGAAGTATTGTTCTTGACTCACTGATTGTTATCGCTCATTAACCAGAGATTCTTCTTGTGGAATTGAATATTTTGTGGGAGTGAGTGTTAAGCCTGGAAATGGTTGACAAAAAGGTTTGTTTTGTTGTTGTATTGAAGATAAAGTTCGTCTCCTTTGCTGTGTTGATTTCCAATGAAGTCAAGTTCTGTTAATTGGTTCAATATTTTAAGTGCCCACTGACCAAGTCGCGTCGAAGTTTCGTTTTTATTAGTTCTCTTGGTTACGTGGGGAGGCTCGTGAACATGTTTACATTTTATAGCGTCAACTAGAAGTCAAAATTTGGGTTGGTACCGTCGGACGTAGTTGACGACACTTAATTAATATTTTACAACCAATTAAAATACATCAGTTGTTATATTTGGTTGGGAGCCTCTATGTGTTTAACTTGTAAAAAATTTAAGATAAAACAAAAAAAATGTAGGAATCTGATTCTACACGTAAGATACAGTTTTTATTAGTTTTTAAGAAAAAAAGCGTGGTGTCAAACCGCCAATACAAATCTCATAAACTGACGAATTACATTTTATTTTATTTCAGTCTAGTGACTTAGGGAATTTTTTTTTTTTTTATTTCAAGCTAAAATCTTAACTATTTTATGGAGCAATCTATACATCTTTGTAAAAAAAAAACAAAAAAAAAAAAACAAAAACATATGACGTATAGCGGACGCCCTGGAGAGTGAGGCGATGTGAAACGGCCTGAGCACCCCGAATTGGTAAGCGGTTACAAGAGGCCCACTAACATTTTTTGAATTAAAGACGTGAAATCTGACAGTTGAAACAAAATGAACAACAGAACGAGGATATGCAAGATTAATGCAAAGTTTATTTACAAAGCAGACCTGAGTGGCCATGGGTTACATGATTTGGTAATTGAAAGGTGGTTGGACTGGTTGTGTCGACGACGGGATGTTGAGGTGCGGTCGTTCTGGTCGTGTTGACAGTTGGAAGTTGAGATGCAGTGTTCCGGTCGTGTCAACAGTTGGAACATTGATGTGTGGGTGTTGTGAACATGCTGGTTGAGGCCAATGTTGAAACTTCCTGTAGTATTATAATCAATAGTATATGGGAAAGGTTATTTAAGTTGAAATTAAGGGAAGTTGATCGCTGCTGGTTGATGCAGGTGATCACTGCTGGTCATTGCTGGACAATCACTGGTTCCTACAGGTTGGCTGGTTGGTCTTTGAACTGGATATGTCAGACAGGAAAGTACTGGCGATGGTAACTGGTCAGTGCTGGCATTGTGATGTTGTTGGGCATATTGAATGGTAGAGTCCGATGTCAAAACCTGTAGTAATTATAACCGTAGTGTATGGGAAAGGTTATAGATGACGTGCAGGCAGCAAGTAGTGACAGAATACCAAGAGTCGAAATGTGCAAGAAGTCAGAAGTAAGATAGAAGTAAAAAGAACCCAACTAGTATCCAGTTGGCAGACAAAAAAAAAAAAGGGAACATGACTTAATATGCAGCCCGTCCAAGCACCCTAGTCACAATGGCCAGGGGCCTGTGTTTCTTCTCCTCCTCTCTCTGACTGACAGTGTTTACTCATTTCCCCATGAGAATGAGATCTGACACAAGGTCGGATTAATGTGGGGACCTGAGCACGAGCAAAAAATTCCCCTCAGCCCCCGCAACCGTAGGTTGCGCTGGCCTCAGTGTAAGCATCGATCCCTCCCTCTTATGAAATGGGAGGGCACGGCATCGGGCAGCTGTTCCCCAGGGCTGGGCACCTCTTCAGTATAATTTTCCTCAGTTGCCCCTCTGTCCTTTGACAGAGAAGGCTCTGAGCGCACTCCGTCCAAGGACAGAGACGCAACTGAGAGCCTGTGTTAAAATCCCTCCAAGGAGGGATTTAGACGCTAATTTTTTTTTTTTTTTATTTCAAGCTAAAATCTTAACTATTTTATGCAGCAATCTATACATCTTTGTAAAAAAAAATAACAACATATGATGTGTAGCGGACGCCCTGGAGAATGAGGCAATGTAAAATGGCCCAAGCACCCCGAATTGGTAAGCAGTTACAAGAAGTCCACTAACATTTTCCAAGCGTTGCTTAGATGTGGCACAAGGCTGAAAGTATGGGATACCCAGTGAGGATTGAACTCACTACTCATAATTGTTCTAGCGAGACAAACTTGCCAACCATTACACCATCTCTCTGACTGACGATATTCAGTCATTCAATATTAAACAAAGTGTTGTTTTTTCTTTTTACATAAAATATTTGTTCAGATTTTAAATGTGCTGCTGACTCGAAAATCAGGTAATTACTGCAATTTAATTGCATATACCACATCTGCCCATTGAAAAAAGAAAAGAAGGTGCTAACTTCAGAAGCAACTGTATGCATGGATCAAGCATTTCTCATTTATGTTGGGCATTCTGTTCAACATAACAGCCTTCAACAAGTGTGCAGGACAACTGGTGGGGCTCCTCAACCAACACTCCAGTGCAGAGGTATTAATCCACGTATATTTACCAGGATGTGACACAGGGTCAATTTTATGTGGGGAGCCTACACATATAAGTACTGGCATTAATTTTCGATACCTAAGATTTAATATGAATTTTTATTCTTTATAAATAAAAAAAGTTTCATTTTTAGCTTTAATTGAAAGCTAAAGGATTAAATATAGTATTTCCAATAAGCAAAATACTCTGGTGTATTTCAAACAGAAATTATATTGGTTATTAGAATCGATTTTTTAAATTTTTTTCTAAAATAGCTGATTAACAACTTTTTTTTTTTGTCTTTCATTGCAATGTAATTCTCTGTATTAAAAAAATCTTCCAAAAATAAAATATACTTTTCTGAAACTTTAATTCAGCTAATATTCCTCAAATAAAGTATAATTAATCTGATTTGAAAAGCATATTATTTACTTTAAGTTTAAAATAACAAAGAAATGTATTTTTAAACAAAACTGATTTTAACCGACATCACCATGTTTTACATAATTGATGAGGTGTTGACAGGTGGTGTCATAATGATTGTTGTTTTATGAAAATTTTATCTGTAAAATGTAATTTCAGAAAATGATGTGAGTGCCATTTTTATATAATTTTTAAGTACTCAGTAATCTTAATATTTAGGAAAATATTCTCTATAATCTAATTTTAGGAGTGTTGACTTTAAATTTACTATAGGCATCACTCTTATTTTCTGATAATTTCGTGCATGGTCGATCATAATTTAAAAAATGGGCACATTGCATAATATTTTATATACTTAAAAAAAAAATATTTTAAATTATTTTAAAAATTTTGGTGCAAAATCATTTGCATTAAGCTTTTCAGGTATATTTTTCACTCCAAGCTGGATGAAAATAATACAGAATTTTAAAAAATGAAAGTAATTCTTGTAAAAATTCATTATTCATCAAATTTTGTTTTAAGACAATAGTGTCCTGTTATCTCCTCGTTAATTCCCCTCTCCAAGTTCTCCACCGCCTTAACCAGGTATTCAACTCACACTCTTTGGGTCCTGTCACTGGATCTAACCAACGCCTTTATCCGCTGTGTCCTCAAGGATAACTGACAACTGACATCCATTAGACATGGCACATGGAATTAGAACAGTCTACCCCATTGAGCGAAATAAAGGGTTCAGTTTGACATTCCAACCACCTGAAGAAGGCTGGAGTGTACAACAGCCAAAACATTGTGATAAATATGGTGACAAATAGTGTGCATAAATATAACTTTCACTTTTTCATCTTTTGTGAGCAATGTTATATATTGCATTGTTTGCATGGATTCCCATGACTTTATTGCTAACCAATTGTATTGTTCCTCATATTCTGCAGGTCAGAAGGATTGTAGTTTGTCATTATGAATCTACTTGATATAGGTCTTGATTTATTCTGTGCTAGCTCTTCCTTGTGCATAGGCCAATGAAAGAAATTAAAAAAGACAGAAAAGTACACTGAAAATTTTGATTCCTAACATTTTTCTCATCATGCTTCTGTCGTCTCTAGATCATCTAATAATATTAAAAAAAAAATAGAAAAATAAATGATAATGACATTAATAACATTGAAACTAGATAAAAATAGACATTATCTACAAACTTCTCAACATTTAATATCCAAAACAATTCATCCAATCTTAACAATATCAAAATAATTACAACCACATACAAAACTTACAAAATATGATCAGAACTCAAAATGTCCATAATAACAATAATTCTGAAGAAGAAAAATAATTTGAATTAATAATAATTTATAATAATAATCTAATAATAATTAATAATTAAAAATATTAATAATTTATTATTACTATTATTTAATATTATTTAATTGTCTAATAATATAAAATATATATTATTAGTATTAGTAACATTATGTCTTTTCGAATTTCCTTCATTGGCCCACTATACCTACATTCTGCCAGAAGCATACATGGACAATCTTTCTCTTGCAATCCTCAGACAAATTAATTAGTTTGTCTGAGGATCGCAAATAGCATGAAACCCAAGGTCACAAACTCACACCAATCCAACTAAATATGTTAGCTCTATCACTGATATTGAGCACTTTCCAATTCCAAGTACAGCACATATATAATATATAAATAATATATATAAAAAATTATATTTATATACCTACACATTTTATATATATATATATATGTGTGTGTGTATGTATGTATAAGCAGTAAATTGCTGATACTCAATGAAGTGTGGATGGACATGTCCGCCTACAGAACTCTGGAGTCAAGATGGTGAAGGTAACATCAATCAGCAAAATAACAAACTTTTACTCACATTAATCCTCTCTCTCTCTCTCTCTCATATATATATATATATATATATATATATATATATATAAGTTGAATGGATATGAGTTTGTGAGCCTGGGTTTCACGCTTTTGTGATCATCAGACAAACTGGTTTATTTTTTTAAATTGGATCTATTTATGTTTGTTCGACTAAGTTTGTTGGTGGGAGGGGGAATCTGCTTCTGTGTTTGTTTTGGGTGGTACTATCATATGCATAGACACATACATACGCAATTTTAGATCACACCAACACATCCATATAAGCAATTTGAGGCTAGGTACAGATACATATGTGTGTTCGGCCATACATACGTACGCTGTTGTAATTCTATTTTGGTGTTTTGTATTTTGGACCTTAGCTTCTTATGTGTAGCAGTGTTCATCTCAACAAGGAGTGAGTAAGGGTGTTCTTGATGCTTTTCAGATCTACTGCATGAGCCATCAAAGGAACTTACACTTCCTCCCACACACACACATACACACAGATGTACAGATGGTCAAATACACTATTGGGCCAATATTTTATGTTAGCTCTATCACTGATATTGAGCACTTTCCACTAAGTACCACGCATATAAAATATATACTTAGCTTCCGAACAGGTTGAGTACTCCTGCTGTTCTTACACAAAATGGATAAGATTGACTTAGGATACTCACTGAAAAACATTTCTAACTGAAAAAAAATTGGAAGTATTATGAGATAGAAGGCACACCACTACCTCAGTAGTGCAACAAACAAAAACACTGGCAACACTGAAAGATTAACCTGAATACAAAAAAATGCCCACATAAATGTAAAGAAATGCTAATATTAAAAATTGACATGACAAACATGGTCAAAAACACAGAGTTTAAAAGGCACTTGGATAATTTCCAGAAAAATATTATAAAAGACACAAAAACATTCATATTTGTTGACAATACAAGAAGATAACTGCAAGTGCATAAAACAACATAAACCAGGAAGCCAAAGATATAGCTGCTAAACTGAAATTAGAAAAAAAGATAAACTGCATAGCTGAACAACAAGCATTCATAACAGCAAAGGGTCACAAACCTCACTTCGATACAAAACCCACATTTCATCTAATCAACCATGCAAAAAACAAAATAGGGAAAATCGGTAAAAACATATTAGAAAATATCAACACTAAATTAAGGAAAAAACTAGGACTTAACCAATGGAAAAATACCAAAGCTGTCACCAGCTGGTTTGCAGGAATACAAAACAAAGCTGCCTTATCCAGTTTGATATAATAAACTTTTACCCTTCCATCACAAAAATTATATTGAACAAAGCTATACAACTAGCTCAACAGCATGTACAAATCACGGATGATGAAACAAAAATAATTAAACATTGCCAGAAATCCCTAATGTTCCACAACAAACCATGGGCAAACCGCCCCAAAATAACGGCCTATTTGATGTAACAATGAGAAGCTACGATGGAGCATCTACAATCTGGTAGGTATCCTTATCCTTTCTTACCTAGTCAGAATACTAGAGAAAAAGACACGGGCCTATATAGAGACGATAGCCTAATAAGAGAACCCAATGGCCCCAAAATACATAGATTTAGAAAAATGATATTACATGTTCTGAAAATGATTGTGTTGTGTCGTGTATCTTGCTAAGTAAGCGTTCAACATCTGTTCTAGTTGGTGTTCCTTTATCATATGAGCTACCTGCTCATATGCAAATTATACTAATTTGCATATCACTACATCTCCCCATAACGGAGGGGCCATATGCCGCGAGTACTTCTTGTACTTCTTCTTGTGCCCTCCTGAACATCTTCCCTTATCTCTCTCCTTTCCCTTGGAGATCTATCACGTCTTTCCCTATAATCGAACTGTTCCTCTTGCATACTCTGGTTTTTCTCTTCTAACTTGTCCCATTCTACTACTTCCTCTTCTAACTCATCCCTCTCTACTTCTTCCTCCGTAGTTTCATTCTGCATTAACTCTTCTGTTACGTCAATAATGGGCATCTCTGAAGGCATTTCCTCATCCGATTCTTCTCCTTGGGATCTTATTTGGTCAGCATGAGCTAGAACACTGTTCCCATTTTCTTTATTTAATATTGCAGTATTATGTCCTTTCTGCATAATAAATTTGGCTGACTCGGGTTGCATATTCCTATTTCTTTTGTACCACATCTTTTGATTTGTGGCATATGACATAGTCAAAAGGGACCTTAATTGTCTGCCCATTAAGGCAGATGGACTTTCCAGCCTGCCTGCATGTGGAATTGTTCTGTAACTTAATAATAGTCTTGGTAGGAAAGCATCGATTTCCTCCTGTTGCAAGCATGCTTTTATGCCCTTCTTTACCGTCTGGACCATCCTTTCCGCTGTCCCATTACTTTGAGGGTGGTAGGGAGGGGTCTTGTAAGGTCTGCATCCTATTTTTCTTAGCCATTCATGCAAATCAGCATCCACAAATTCTGGTGCGTTATCAGTCACCAATGTTCTCGGTGTCCCATTCCTCGAAAATATTACTCTTAATATTTGTTTTACGGTAGTACTTTTTTTATCGGGTATTCTCACCACTTCAGGCCAACCTGAATATGCGTCTACTAATATTAATAATAGTCCTATCCCATTGACATAGGCATGGTCCATGTGTACTCTGCTCCATGGTTCTACTTCTCGGGGTCATGTATTTTCTTTTGCTTAAAATTCCTGAGTTCTGTGCATTTTTTGCATCTTTTTACGTAGTCTTCTACGTCTCTTGAGTACCCCGGCCACCAGGCTTCCATTTTTAATCTTCTTTGCGTAGCTGCCACTCCACAATGTACGTCATCGTGTACACTTTTTATAACCTGTCTCCTCTGTGTTTCTGGGGGAACTACCAAGTCTCCATTACATATCCCGTTTTCTATAGTCATTTTATGTCTGATTTCTTTGAATGGTCTTTCAGCCATTGAACAATTTCCCCAGCGATTCTGTTTTATCCTCGACATTATTCTATTTAACACTGGGTCATTTGTAGTTTCAGTAGCCATTTTATCTACAGATATTACATCGGTTTCTACAAGGTGCAAGAATGTGTCTTCAAATTCAACGTGCGGTATCGTATTCCCTTTAACATATTCAATGTCAAAGTCGAATGCCATCAGTCTAATCGCCCAACAATATTCTGGACGTTGTAACTTTCGGTAGCTCTTTTCTTGGGTTGAAAATAAATTCCAGTGGTCTGTGATCACTTTTCAACAAGAATTTTTTTCCCATCAAGAACTGTCTTGCTCTATCCGTTGTCCACACTATGGCTAGTGCCTCCCTTTCTATATTCGAATAATTGTGTTCAGTCGTTGTTAATCTCCTCGATAAGTACATTATGGGATGCCCATCTTGTGACAAAATACCAGATATGGACTGCTCACTAGCGTCAGTAGTTAGAGTTATGTCCTTCTTAGGGTCAAAAATTTGTACTATTGGCTTTTTTGCCAGAATCTGTTTTAAGTTTTCAAAGGCTTTCTGTTGGTGTTCTAACCAAATGAATTCTACATTTTTTTTTTTTCTTAACTTAGCAAATGGTTCTGTCAACTCATTATATTTTGGTACATATTTTCTATAAAAATTTACCAAACCTAAGTAGGACTCCAACTCTTTTTTATTTTTCGGTGTAGCAACTTTTAGAATTTTCTCTATTAGTACTTTATCTGGAGAGATCCCTTCTTTTGTTATTGAGTAACCCAAAAATGATATTTCATTACTGTTGGTTACACACTTTTTTGTATTGTCATACCAGCGTCTCTTAGCCGGTTCAGTATATTTTCAGTTTTTTTCTTTAAATCATCTTCATTTAAATCTCCAACATATATCGTCTTGATAACAGATGGTATTTTCAACATTTCCTATTACTTTTTCAATAGCTTTTTGAAAAATTGCACTTGCCGTTTTTATGGCATTCTTTTCCACCTTAACAGGCCTATAGGTGTGTTTATGGTCGTCACTTCTTTAAAATTTTCATTTATCGGTATTTGGTGGTAAGCTGATTTTAGGTCTATCTTCGAAAATACTTTCATTCCAGCAAGTTTATGTAAAGCTACTTCCACATTCGGAATAGGGTACGAGTCAGCACAAACTTTGTGGTTCACCCCTATTTTATAATCTCCACAAATTCTCAGGTCACAATCTTTTTTTTTCAATACTACAATGGGTGATGCCCATTTACTTCCTCCTGGAGGGGCAGGTTCTAATAAGTCTTCCTTTATTAGCTTTCGCAATTTAGCTATTACCAACGGTAATAAATGCACTGGTATTTTTCTCGCTTCGTAGTAGGAGGGGGAAACATTTTCTTTTAATTTCAGTCTAGCTTCATAATTTTTTAATTTTCCTGTTTTTTCCATTTCTATCTCATTAATCAACTTCGTTGAATTTATTTTTAACATGTCATTCCCCAGTAGTCCATGCGTTTTTCGGCAATTTGTAACTATAATGGGTACTATTTCATATTTTTCTTTTAGTTCTATTGAACCTTCAAAGTAACCCATAATTGCTATAATCGAGCCATCAAACTGACGTAATTGTACGTTGTTTTTTTTTTAAAAACTGTTTTCCCATTTTTTCCCACAAATTTCTGGGTACTATCGTGACCTCACTACCTGTGTCGTTTTGCATTTCGACAATACAGTCGTTGATTTTCACTTTTATTTTTGTATCTCCGTTCTTAGATCCAGTATTTTGTATATTATCCTTTTTTACATTAAAAATCTGTCTATTTTCATCCTCTACTCTTTCCACATTTTTCGTTTTACATACTTCTTTGAAGTGATTTTTTTTTAAACACTTTGAACGTGTTTTTCCAAACGCTGGGCATTTTTCTTTTTTCATTTCATGAATTTTTCCACAGTACGCACAATTTTTTCTTTTTGTTTGTACCGTATATGTTTCAGCCATTATTTCTTTATAAGATTTATTTTTATTTTGGTTGTAGGTATGTATTAATTCCTGCTGTTGTATAAATTCTATACACATATTCAAAGGCATGTTTGTAAGTTGTAACTGTTCCATTAACTTATATCTATGTGCTGAATTATGCATACCTTCAATTAATCTTAGTTGGATTAATTCTTCTTCCGTTATCTGCTCTCCTGTTCCTAGTTTTTCGAATTCACAGTATTTACTTGCACTTCTTAACCGATGTAAATATTTTACTATCGGTTCATCCACTTCCTGCTTCATTGCCATAAACTTGGTCCTTTCTGCAATCACCAGTCTTTTCTTTGGCCTCATGTTTCCCTTAATAACCTGACTTATTTCTTCGAAAGTCATTTCTTCTAGTTCTCAAGGGTAAACCATTGTAGCAACCTTCATAATTGCTTCACAACCAGTGGTAGCCATAAACAAGTCGGTGATTTCATTTTCCCCTCCTCTGTTTTTGTTGTCTTTCAACTTTTTACATCTTGCATTAGCAGCAAAGCAACGAATCCACGTATCTACGTATTCTGGGTCTTCAAGGACCAGAGAGTATCCTATCGGCGACGCCATTGTTGTGTCATGTATCTTGCTAAGTAAGCGTTCAACATCTGTTCTAGTTGGTGTCCCTTTATCATATGAGCTACCTGCTCATATGCAAATTATACTAATTTGCATATCACTACAGATTGGATTCAAAATAGAAATAAATACAAACACAAGAAGAATAAACTTCCTAGACATCACCCTCAACCTGGACAAAGAAACCTATGGATCATACAAAAAGTATAATGACATCCCCACATACATACAAACATCCCCAACCATCCACACTCAATTATCAAGCACATATCTAAATCCATCAGCTGCAAGCTATCAGACAACTCATTCAACACAGAAATTTTTATCGACAAAAAGTTGCCATATAACAACACACTAACGGAAAGTGGATACAAGCATCAGCTACAATACGCACCACCACAACCAAAACAGAAAAAGAAATATAATTTGGTTTAACCCACCATATAACAAACATTGGCAAGACATTCCTAAATCTAATAAACACTTCCCTGTAACAAACCCTTTAGCAAAAATATTTAACAAAAACACTGTAAAAATTAGCTACAGCTGTACCAAAAACATAGCACAAATAATAAAAAGCCACAACAAAAAAATAATAACTTGCAATAGCACAATCAGAGACCCTCAATGCAACTGGAGAGACAAAACTACATGCCCACTACAAGGAAATTTCCTACAAATGAATGTAATATACAAAGTCAAAGTAAACGCAAACAACACTACACTGTACTACATTGGCACCACAGAAAGAACAAGCAAAGAAAATACACCTATGACCTCTTATTCTCCAACAGAAAATACTCCAACAGCATCACACTATCTGCATACATACAGCAACTAAAAGACAAATATCACACCAAAAATAAGATGGGAAATCATGAAAACTGTACCTGCCTACAATAACATATCAAAGATGTCTAATTTGTCTACATGAAAAAGTGGCAATAATTTCCCACACTCAACAGAAGGAATTAGTAAATAATTTCAAAATGCAGACATGAAAATAAATATCTACTATCACAGTTCATACCAAATAGATAACACCTACAACAGAACTGAATATGACCAGGAATGAAACTAAAAAAACAAAATGATACCAACACTACCACCACACCCACTAACGCAACCACCACCATAATAATCAACACAGACTGATAAAACTATCAATACCGTTACCTACACTACCATCACTCCTATCTTTCACTTCGTAACTATCTCCTCTACCATCAGTATTGCTTTTTAACACTGCCATTGTTTCTATTATTGTCATTATTGTTATATCATCTGTATTATTATTATCATGGTTACCACAATTATTATTGTAGCTATGATTGTCATTATTGCCCTCTCTTTTTTTTTATAATTCTGTCATTAAGGCTAATTTTACCATTAATACATCAATATCTATTATTAACATTATCAATATCACAGCTATTATCACTACCAGCATAATCACAACTGTCAACAACACACATGCAGTTAGTGTTGAAAATACAAACAGAATCCAGCTTAACCAAAGTGGTGGTGAAAAGGCCCAGACCAATAATAGTGTATATATGTGTGTGTGAAGAAGTGTAAGTTCCTCTGACAGCTCATATGGTAGATCTGAAAAGCATTAAGAACACTCCTGTGTAAATAGTGAACCCCAAAGAAAACATGATGAAAGTATAAAAATACATTTTTATATTAAAATTACCAACAATACCTATTTATAGCAAAATGATCAACAATACATTTTACCTGTAGTTGAAGGCATATAATTGTGTACAAAATATATTTAGTTGAAGCCATAAAATTGTGTTCAAAATATTTACATTTTGGCATTAAATAACCCATAGAGGTTGATATGCTGCTAAACAAAACCAACCAACTAATCTGGAACACCATGTATAACAGGTGCAGATTGCTCAGATATTAAATCCAATTAGTAAATTCATCACCCTTTTTGTTATTTGATGAAATTAGTTCAAAAATACCAAATGAACGTTAACATGATGTAAAGAGAAGGAAGAATCCAAATAGTTTATCCAGCTTCAACCATATATTGTCCAAATGCAGAACAGCTTCTGTCTGCCAACTTGCAAGAGACAAATTTGGAAAACCCGATTAATTTAGGTATAGACGAGCCATCAGTAAATTGTAATATTCTGGAGCTACTTGATAATTTAGAGAAAAACAACACTTTCAGAGAAATCACCAATATTGGTTTTTGTGTCTTTTTTATGGATCATTTCAAATTGGTATAAAAGCAACTGATCTGAATATGAACAAAGTTTTAAAAATTTATGTACTGGTTTGAATTTCTGTTTTGTTTTGTGACCAGTCTCTTTCTTTCTGTGATGCCATCAAAATGGTAAAGGGTTTATGAAAATGGTGTGTTGGGGATTTGTTTGATGATAGCTGAATTTTGTCAGAAAAAGATGTTGGAAAAGCAAATTTTAACCTAGAAAAATCTACTTATTGTCCAGAATAAACCTTGAATGACCTAGAATTTGATTTTACATTTTTGTTAGAAACTCTGTACAGATAACCTCTTTTCATTTCTCACATTGACAAGTCTTGGCTTTTTTTGTTGGTGGTTGCTGTTTTTTTCCCTCCTCTTCTCAGACTACTACTTATAGGTACTCGTTCCGACTGAATGTGAGCACACACACCAACTGTGCCATTTCAGAAATGTTCTTAGTCTTCTGGTCATGATAAAGTCACTTAAATCTTTCTTTTTGCCCAATGCTGCAGCAATCAAGCCATCAAAATAGTGTATTCAAAAACATCTTACCTATTTATATACCTCTGACCTAGACATATGCAATTGTTATCTGTAGTAGTGGTCCAAGGAGGGAAAAATCACTTGAACCACTTGAAGAATAAAGAAACTTCCCCATTTAAGAACAATAGTGTGAAATCTACATTCATGCTCAACCTGATGTAAGTTTTGTATGTTTGTTGCAATAGCTGGAAAAGAAATCATATTAACATCAAAAGCAGGAAGAAAAATGACAAATATTATTAACTGCTGCATTGTAAGATAAAGATTAAAAAACACTATTTCTATATAAAAATATCTTTTATTTTGTATCAAAAATTTGTTATTTCATGTAAAAAAAAAATTTAAACTTTTTATTTTTTATTTTTGTCTTCTATTTATGAAGATTTCCACACTTTATTGCAAAAAATACTAACTGTTGTATCATTAGTTTATAATAAAAATATTTCTATATAAAAATGTGCAAAATTTCAGGTATAACTAAAAATATATCTGTAAAAGGACAATATAAATAAAGGCAAAAGAAAAACTTAGCTGACTCATTTTGTGCTACAATGGACTTTATCAAGGCATGTAAGCATTTTATTTTTCAATAAGTATTTGGGGAAAAATGTATGACAAAGTAGAAATCGTTTACTTGTGATGTGTTTTGTCCTTTAGGACTTCATTGGACTAAATTTCTTATGTTGGTGTGACTACACATTTGCACAAATGAGGGATGCTGGGATTTTTAAATTAAAAATTTTTTTTTTAATCTAACCAATTTAATTTAGATTCTTTTTCTTTTGATATCCCACACTGTGATAATAGAAGTTCTGCCAGGAATGGTGAAATGTTGCAAGAGCCAGGGCACAAATTTACTATGGATGACCTTGCAATCAAGGCACTCTCTAAAGTAAGAAATTTTTTTGGTTTCTAAATGAAATGGCCAATATTGAGAGTTTTTCATATTCTTTAATAGTTTGGTGTTTTTCCATGTTGACAGATATATAAAATATAAAAATATATATTGTTATCTCAAGAATCTCAATGAAATTGGCTAGATTAAAAAAAAAAATTAAAACTTCTCAGTGTCCCTCGTTCATGAGCATGTGTAGTTGTACCGACATAACAAATTTAGTTTGAAGTTCTAAAGGTCGAAACACATCACAAGAAAACTTTTTCCATTTTGTCATAAATTTTTTCCCAATATTGTCCCTGATATATAAAAATATCTTGTTATCTTACAAGTATTTCTAAGTATCTGTTTATATTTCTGAGATGAGGTATTATGTATGTACATTATTTAGATTATTCGAACTATTGTCCTCATCTTTGTCACCATATTTATTAAAACGTTTTGGCTGTTGTACACTCCGGCCTTCTTCAGGTGTTTGGAATGTCAAACTTAACCCTTTATTTCACTCACTGGGGTAGACTGTTCTAGTTCTATGTGCCATGTTTAATGGATGTCAGTTATTTCCTGTTAATTTCCCTCTGAAAGTTTTCCACTGCCTTAACCAGGTATTGAACTCACACTCGTTGGGTCCTATCACTGGATCTAACCAACACCTTTATCCACTGTGCCATGTGTCCTTTAGATACTTCAGCAATGTAAACACTTGTAAGATGAAGATGAATGGAGTCAACAATAAAATGGTACTATAGACAATAAATTTTGCCTTTACTTATGTAAAATACTTAATGGCCTTGAGAAAATGGATGGCAGAACAGGGTTTAGGAGAAATAGCAAAAGGGCAAAACTGATGAGCTACAAGGGAAAGGAAGATGTAGGGCCATGATTGCTTATGTCCTGAAGGGAAACGACACATAAAAGAAAAATGTCTGAAAACATGTACTTGTTTATATAGTCCCTACCTTTTCGCTTTTAATTTCTGTACAAACTTTCTTGTATTATACACTCAAAAATATGGTATATTATATGGTGTATTATATGGTATGTTATATCAACATAATCCTGGCTTGCTTATTGTTGCATATATTTTTTCATTGTTTTTCTGCTTGAATCAAATAATGACATCTTCTTGTTCCTTGAAACGTAACTCGATCATTTGAAACTCTTCTCACTTTTGTTGAATACTGGCTTCAAACACTGCTTTTAGAAAGTTCTCAAAATGTTGCTTAATAAAAGATCAGTTTATTGGTTGATTGATCTGTTTTATATGGCTTAACCCATTTGAAGGTTATTTAAAACCAGAAAATATTTCTAAATTGGAAGAACTTTTTTGAAGATAATAATGATTTAGTGATGCCAGTCTTACTAATTAATCCATAGCAAGGTGAGAAGAGGTGGATTTGATAAACAAACAAGAAATTATGTGGATATAAAAAATGGGGAGATCAATTCCATATTACAAGCTATATATAAACCGATCCCTCACTTTGTGGTCATGGTAGTTTCTATACATTTATATTCCAGAGAATGGAAATAAATCTAAAAGACATGCCTGTGTAGATAATCAGCATTTGATTGATTTATTTTCTACAGTTTATCTTTCTTTGCAGGTTATTTAAAGCTAGAAAATATTTTTAGATTGTAAAAAAATTTTTTTAGATAATGATTTAGTCATACAAGTCTTACTAATTAACCCTTAACTGGGAGGAAAAGAGGTGGATTCATGCCTTTTCCAAGAGTACTTGTGTGTAAGTGAATATAATGAACTTGACTGGAATTGGAACTTGTCTCATCGATTAACAATCTGAGTCATTATCCATGACACCATGACTGATGAGACAGATTTTTTTCCCGCAGTATGTTGCCATTTATTTCTGCGGTAAACCAGTTGCCATCCAAGGCTATAGAACCTGGTCTGTCCTGCTATTTACCCATAGTTGGAGGGAGAAGAAGGGGATTCATACCTTTCCCAAGGGTATTAGCACGTAAATAACAGATTCAACTGGATTTTGAACTCAGCTTTCTGATTCCTCAATCCAAGCTGCTATCTATTACTCCACCGTGGCTGCTCCTGATTATATAGCATAAAGCCTCTTGACAGACTGACTCAGTAGGCTTGGTACAAATGAGCATTAACTGCATGCACATTTCTGTTAAACATCACAGACTCAGCACAAAGTTCAGGAACTTTTCTTCTTTGTAAAATTATTTTATCTAAAGAAAAAATATTCTGATCTTTGTTCCTATTTATAATGTAACTTTTTGTAACCATTGTCTCTATAACTTCACCATTGCTCACATGTTTTGTCCATGGTATTCTCAACATCTTTCTGTAGAACCACATTTATGTTGCTTCAAGTCTCTTCATTTTTGAGGAGATTGTCCAGAATTTACTGCCATATAGGAGGAATCATATTACATAACATTTCAGTACACTTTTCTTTGTTTCTAACAATATTTTTATGTTTCTTAATACTTTGCTCAGCTTTTGGAAGGCATCTTTCACTATCCCAATACGCCTTCATATTTCATTGTCACAGTTTCCATCATCTGTTAATACACTTCCCAGTTTGTAATTTCAACTAAAATATGCCCTCTTCCAAACCAGAAATAATATTCACAGAAAAAATTTTAAATAATTTGATTTAAAGTTTATTTTTTTCCTCAGATATTTCAACTACCTCTTCTTGATTTTAAATATAAAAGTTCTTTTTGTTGCTATTGTTTTTATAACTTCACCATTGCTAACCTGATGCTAGTTGTGATTTATCCTTGTCAATTCATTGCCGTTTGTTTTGATCATTGTCATAAATAACTCATTTTTCATGGTGAGTTAGAATGATACATTTGTCAATACAATTGATTCTCCAAAAAGGAAATTACTTAGGACTCAGTCTAATAGCTAGGTATACATGTATATTTATCATACGATGTGTGTGTAATTGTTAGCGTGATACTATCTTGGAATTTCAACTCAAAATATGTCCCCCTTCAAACAAGAAATAAACTTATGACAGAAAAAAAATTAAATGAAATGATTTGACGTAGTTTATTTTTATCTAAAAAAACAAGTTGCTTTATACACCATTGTTTATTTTAATTTAAAAAAAGGATCTCTTTCTATTTTGTTAGATAACAAAGAAATATGGAGTTTATTCCACTTCACATCAAAGATGCTTACATTGTAAACGTGAAACTACATCAGGATCATAGAGGACATCTTGCAGAATTGTTCAATATGAATGCATACCCTGAAGATATCACCAAATATTTTCCTGTTCAGCAGGTCACATGGTCAAGTAATCATAAGGTTGGGCATTTTTTTCTTTATACACTAGAAATATTATTTGTGTCCTTTTTAAAAATAAATAAATAAAAGTAATTTTCTTTGTAACTATTGAATAATTTCTTTTGCTTGTCATTGTAGTTTTCTATAGAGAGCTAAAGGAAAACATATACAATAAGGAAGATTTATGCTTTATTATATATAAAAAAGTGTTCCTTATCTTCATGAAATATAATTGCAGAAAGTTCTTTTTATATTTGTAGTGTTTTTTTGGATTTTTTTTATACTAGTGTTTATCCAGTACAAGACTCAAGAGCCACTCAATGGTTACTGAGTGAACTTATATTAGCATAGGAAAGAACAAACATTAGGAGTACAGAGCTGAAGCAGACTTTAGAAGAAACCGGAAACCCAATCCTAAATGGGGAAACCTCTACTCTTGTTTAAAAGACCAAGGAGGAGAGTAAACTGGATGATAGACAAAACAGATCTACTCCTATTGGCGGAGAAGAGAAAAAAATGAAATTAAATAAATAGTTAGTGAATAAAATTTTAGAATTCAAGCACAGATGTTAGGCATATAGAGCTGAAGCAGACTTTAGAAGGAACTGGAAACCCAATCCTAAATAAGCCTCTACTCCTGTTCAAAAGACCAGGGAGGAGTGCAAACCAAACAGTAGGCGAACATGTCTACTCCTATTCTGAAACAACTAATTAAGAGAAAATTCCTTAAAGGCTTTGTATTTTGACTTATTGAGACTAAATTCATTATTTTTTTTTATCACAACTTCACCACTATACACTTCAATCTTCCTTTAGCTTCTGTTATATTTATTTTATTTTTTTTTAAGCATTCCACCACAAGCAAGGTGGGAGTGCCACTAGCATGCAGGGGTTACAGAGAGTGAAAGTGAGAGAAAAGACTGGGCATAGTGGGGATTGAGGAAATAATTAAAGATAAATGGGGATCAAGGCAACAGGAGATGCCAATTGATTTTGCAATTAAATTTTTGAAAATTGTAGTTATCAGGGAAGCAAGTAAGAGGAAGGGAGTTTCATAGTCAGGAAGTGCAAGAAAAGAAAATTTAGTAGAAGTGGTGGTTACATTTAACTATTTCAACAGTAAAAGAGTTGGACCTAGATGCCAATCTCGTAACACTCTTAAATTCATCTACTTCAGGCACCAGAGACAAAAGCTTGTCAGAGCAGTTGCCATGAAAATATTTGTAGAAAAGGCAGAGGGAAGACATGTTATGTCGGTGAGAAAGTGACTGAAGTTGAGATGCCAAGTCAGGATCAATTAGATTGCAGACCCTTCTTTGGATCTTGTTAAGAACCTCAAGATGAAACGCAGAGGCACCAGACCAGATATGGCAACAGTATTCAATGCACAGATGAATGGTAAATGCACAGATGAATGGTAAATGTGTAAGATGGACTCTGATAAGAATACCCTCCTGGCATGACACAGTGAACCAACTGTCTTTGCAGTAGATGCAGCTATTGATTCAATGTAGTTCCACCTTGTGTCAGTTGAAAACATTATGCCAAGAAGATGCATTGAGATGTTCTCCTGGATTTGAGCATCAACCATGCTGATGGTGGGCAGGGAAGTTTCTCTGTGGTGTTTAAATGAGAGCAGTTTTATTTTGGAGGCATTAAAATCTACAAGCCATTTCCTATCCCATTTTCAAATATCAGAACATTACTCTGAAAGGGCATATGCCTTATGCTTTCCATCTTATACATTTCACATTTTGTGCCTTTGTCTACCAGTTAGCTCTTAGGATTGTCCTCTCCTGAATTTAACCCATGATCTTTCAATGAACTAGTTGCATTTCATCAGCAGTTTTTTTCTTTTTATAATCGTGTTTTGAGAATCACTTATCTTTTTTTTTTTAGTGTCGACTATATGTTACTGATATCGATGCTTGGACTGCTGATCAAACAATTTTAATATTTTTATTCCTTCAGCCATCTTATTGTCTCTACTGTTCCATTTCTTTTATTTTTTTTACTATTCTATAAAGATTAATGTATCTCTCTCTCTTTTCATATGATCAGCCATACCTCCACTTAGTACACTTCCCAAAATTCCTTAAATCTTTTTAGACAATGTTTCATGCCACCTTTGTATACTCCTTGCCTCAATTGCAAAGAATGTTGTATTTGCAGTTTTTGGTCAGGTTTTATTTCATTCATACTTTTACTTTGATGGGACTATTTTCGAATATTGTCTTGATGTTATACTGACTATTTTTTCTGGATCTTCATCACACCTCTGATGTATAGTAAATTTGTGTTAGCTTTCTTGTTTCCTGAACTCCTGCATCTGCTGATAGTTGTTGCTGGCATATAAAAGGACTATTAAAGTGTAGGAAAAATTGATGTAGCAGTGAGTTTCACCAAAACTGTCAATACAAATCTGCATCTAACATCTAATGTGATATCAATAATTTTTTATCATTAAGTAGTTCTGCATTTTAAATCCTTGACACTTGAGTTATTTACATGTACATGTTAGACAATTATAATTATCACTAGCAATGTAATGATAATATTAACAGTTTCCCTACAAGGAAACATTTGGCATTCATTGACCAAGCAGCTAGTACTGATTTCAGTTGAAATTTATAAAATCTTTCTCTTAAAATAATTTTTTCAATAAACAGATTTCTCAAGTCCAGTAGCTGTTATTGCTTTTATGGGTTTCCTTACTAGCCTTTTATTTGAAGTTGTGTGGAATGTCAACATCTTGATTATGTCTTTTTGTTCTTTTCAAGTTATATATGATATCTATTTTAGTTGTTGCTGCTGTTAGTAGTTCTCAAGTGATATGGTTTTTGTTATTTGGTACAGTTCTTTCTTTGTGATTCTGTAGTGCCCATCCAAAGGGTTAAAAGAAGTATGGTCTTTACCAAGTGCCTCAGGCTTTATGCTTTCAAAGCCATTAAACAGTAACTTTGCATATAAAATATAGAAGCACCTATGCTGTAAATGTTTAGGTTCCTTACTGCTGAGTAGTGGCTAATGAACTCCTATAGCAGAGCATTACTCTTGTATATGAGTGCATTGGCTGAGTGGTTAGAACCATAAGACATGGATTCTAATCTCACCGGGGTTAATTTGTTAGGCAGGTGACTTCTTGGTAATCTGAAAGCACACTATGGGTTGACCTAAGCTATTTAAGTGAAACTGGAACTATTTGGGAGCCTTCAATGGTTGTGCAAGCATAAAGTCACAAGTCATTGTGACTGAGGGTTAGAGTGTACTGGTTTTGTTCAAATTGTTCATCATGCCAAATTATACAGTCTTTCCCAGAAACTGTAACTAAGGTCTGCTCAGCATAGTCGCAGTATAAAACTATAAGTTGTCTTTGAGGGTGTTGAAGAAACCCAAATATATCTGACCATGTGCATGCAACAAAGATTAGTGAGTAATTTGGTCCAATCAAAATATTTTAAACTATTTCTATTCTGATAGTACAAAAAATATATATAAACTGTCCCTAGCTTGTTACAGTGTGTGTTGGTAATGCTGTAGTGTGCAATGGTAGTAAGGTAATGTCTTGATTTGCTAAAGTGTATGTTGGTTATGAGGTAATGTCTTGGTTTACTGTAGTCTGTGTTAAAGGAAAACAATCAAATTCAATTCAATAATTTTACCATACATCATCTTGGCTAAGATGAATCTATAACAACAGTTCATCAAGTCTCATTTTCTCTTTATTTCTATTGTCACAAAGAATGTTATAGATTACTTCCTGGTAAAATAATGGATAGCGCCTCTGATTGAGGAATTGGAGAGCAGAGTTCGAATTTCATTTGAATCCATTACATTCACTGATGTGCTAATACCCTTGGGAAAGGTATGGATCCTCTTCTTCTCCCCTCCAGCTATGGGTAAATAGTAGGACAGACTGGGTTCTATAGCCTTGGATGGCAACTGGTCTACCGCTGAAATAAATGGCAACCTACTGTGGGAAAGAATCTGCCTCGTCAGTCATGTATCAAAAGATACATGATCACCTAAGTGTGTATCACGCATGGCACATAACTGACTGACTACTCACTTAAAATAGATAATTTCAGTATTTGTAGTTGTTTTTGTTTTCTTGTCACTTCAGGTCATCTACTAGTTGAAATGGTAATAAATGTGACATCTCAAGGTTAAGAACCCTGATCAGAACTAAATCAAATAAGATACCTCTCCCACACATGCCCTCTACTGGTCATCTCATCTTCAAAGATGCCTTGATGGACTTAGGTCACTTCCCTGAACACTGATCCATTCAGGGAGCATTATTCCTTTTTCCTCTTTCTCAGTATTTGGTTGGCTTGGTCAAGTGGTTTGAATCCTCCACTGGGAGGAAGAGAGAGAGAACCAGTCTGTGTTCACTTTTGTCTGGTCATGTGATTGAAGAATCAAAAATATGACTCTATCCACCAGCTGACAACACCGACTTTTTATTTATTTTTTTTGTTTTTTCTAACCAAATCTAATCACCAACTACTCTCAACTCAAAAAGACTTCTTTTATGGACCTCGCTATCCTAACCTGACAAGATGATGGATCAGTAAAATCAAATCATTAATCTCATTTTTTTTAGGCTTTATTTGTTCACAAATGCCTCGCTAAAAATAGGGTTCCTAGACCTAGTTTTTGGATTTTAAATTTCTTTTAAAAATCTTTTCATTGAAATAATGATTTCATTAAAATCAATGTAAATTCATGTAGTTGGTTGTTTAAGAAAACACCCTTTTAGCCAGGGATTAGAATCAATCACCTGTCAAAGCTTGTACTGTTTTGGGCAATGGGTATGTGCAAGGGTTTTTCAGTTATACACAGCCTTACTGGATTTTCCTAAAGTTCAATTTGGGTTCAATCTCCTAAGAATTTCAAATCCAACTTCATGTATTGAACTTGTTAATGTTTAGTTATTTTTTTTCTTTATTCCTCTTCATTACATAAGAATAGTGAAACCTTTTTTTTTCTTTTTCACTTTTCACTGCAACTCTATGCCACCAACCCAAGCTCAATATCTAATTGCCAACAGCATAATGTAATTGATCCTGACTTGGCATCTTGACTTCAGTCACTTTCTCACTGACATGATGTGGCTTCCCTCTGTCTTTTCTATAAATATATTCATGGCAACTGCTCTGACAAGCTTTTTTCCCTGGTTCCCCGACTATATGAATTTAAATGTGCTACTAGATTGGCATCCATTTACTGATGAAATGTAACCACCATTTCTACTCCAACAATTTCTTTTCTCACACTTCCCAACTGTAGAACTCCCTTTTATTTACTTGCTTCCCTGATAACTGCAACCTTCAAAAATTTTAAATGCAATGTCAATCGACATTTTCTATCATCTTCAATCTCATTCATTTTTTTCCTTTCATCACCCCCCCCCCAAAAAAAAATACTCGGTCTTTTCTCTCACTTTCACTCCCTGTGAGTCTCTTCATACAAGTGGCATTCCCAGCTGTCTTGGGGTAAAATGATTTAAACAAAAAAAGATATCCTAGAACTTAGACACTTTTTCTTAGAAAAAACCCACTTTAGGTGCTTTTTCAATCTTCCAGGAATTGAAATATTTTCTTTCATTAAAAGAATTCTGTAAATACCGGAATAAATGGTAATCTAACAATACAATAAACTGACTTCCATCAAGCCTCTCCAGGGATCTACTCTCCTCTTACTAGTGTGGACACAACCCATCTCTTTTTATTATACATTATTCTATTTATAAGACAAGTTTATTCTAAATGTGTTAATCTCACTATGCTTTAAACTACTTTAAAATTTTTCTTTTAATATTTCTCTTTCAGAATTCTGTTCGTGGAATTCATATTTCTCCATATGCAAAATTGTTAACTTGTGTGCAAGGATCAGTATATGATGTGGTTGTGGACATGCGTCCAGATTCTCCAAGCTATCTCCAGTGGGCAGCTGCTCATCTAACATCTACCAATGGCCTGCAAATATTAATTCCTCCTCACTGTGGCCATGGTTATCTTGCTTTGGAGGAAGATGCTGCTGTGATTTATTGTCAGGTAAAATTTTCAAAAACAAGAGTTATCATTGAAAAAAATATAAGAATATTATTAAACCAATGGGAAACAAAGAAACAGATGTAGAACAATAATGTCCAATCAAGTATTTATTCATTCTCTATTGAAGTATGTCATGATCTGTTGCATTTTCTCAAATTTCACATGTTCTTTTGAGAACTGACTTAAGCAAATTTTCATTGTGTAATATCTGACCTTTGTAATTAATTTTTGATCAAATGATGTGAATCATATAATCCTGTTTAAGCCAGGGAGTTTCTACAGATCTCAATAAGTTTGGTTTAGATTCTTCTTAACATTCCTTCAACCACTATAGGGTTATGTGAATCAGTGATAGTTTTGGGTAAAGGTTAGTTGATGAAAGCCACTTACTTGATGAGCTTGTGTGAATGGATGTCAGAACAGTATATGATAGACGAGGATGAGATCCACTTTTATATTCCATGCTAAGGGAATAAATACTTAACACCAGGTGGATATTAGAAAAAAGATTTATTGTACACTACAAGTACAATATGAAATACCATACAGTTATACACACAGGTCAATCTAGTAGTGAGTGCCACTAATTGGAAGGTCAGACGTGCTTGTGTCGTCACTCTTCTCACATCTACCCCCGTCTCTCGTAGACAGTCAACTTTATAGGTACTTACTACCTATAGTGTAATCATTCATGGGGGTGTCGGGTTATTCCATTACATCATATTATTTACTTGATAATATTTTGTTTGGGTTTGACTAAGATGATGGAAACTTATGAGTATATATTCAATTGTGAGAGGTACTTGACATCTATTGCATGATTGAGGAGTTTCATTTTTTAGTAGATGTGAGTGTGTCAGATGTGTATATTCCATTACCTCAATAAGTAATGATTTATTTACTTGAACACATCTTGAATAATCACAAATTATTTCAAAATATTTAATGATAATGTTCTTTTAAGAGGCACAGATCATAACATTTTCAAACCTAGATGAAAGTTTGACCTTCTCAAGGTTTGAGGCTGAAGCTTTTAATTCAAAGCAGCCACTAGAATATTCTTTTTGGATGGCTTCTAAACTGTAATATGTAAAGAGTTCTGAAAAGAGAACTGAAATTTTATACTTTAATTTTTGCAAGCTAATTTCACTTAGAATAAAGTAGATAAAAATAAATTTCTGAAAACTTTTTCTGCAGCATCTGTATGCTTGTATTTCTCTTACGCTCTGGTATTAATATTTTGCTGTTTATCCTCTTTCTTTCTTTTCCCCACTCTCCTGTTATTAATCTTATCAAAATTCCCCCTACACTTTTTTGTAGAGTCTAGTGGAAATTAAAATCAGCATGTCATGCTTTCGTTTCTGTGGTCAAAAATAGACATTATGTAGATTCCCATGAAGCCAATCAGAATCGCTTGCAGGTTGTATAAAAAGAAGCAACTCCCTTTCTTTCTCTTTTTTTCTCCCTCCAATCATTGATTATGAGACTCAACACTTTTCTCATCAGTTCATCACTGTAGCTAGATGTACATGTTAACATCTCCCCAAAATGATGCTCCACAACCAGGACACATTTCATCATCCTAAAAAAGACTCACACAATTATATATTTCAGCTATGAGCATTTTATATACCAACTACATGCGTAGATTTCTTCCTTATTATTTGTTTGCTTTAAATTGTTTTCTATGTATGTCACACTAAATGGTTCAGTCTTATTTATGGCTTGTATTCAGCATCATATGAGCTGCCTTTCTCTCTATTTCTCAGCAAATTTTCTTTTTATGACTATCGGGATTAATAGGAGCAAGCAACCGAAAATAACTTGATATTCCTATGCCACCTGAATATCTATCTTTTTTTGAATGTTGTTTAGGGATTTACCTTTAAAAACATTAGCTAAAAAAAAGTATCATACATGCAACACTTTACCTACATGTGTGGCTTATAGCCATATCATGTTGAAACATTGGCTCTTGTGTGATCACTGAAGTTAAGCAAGTCAAGCCTGGTCAATACCTAGATAGGTAACTACTTGGGAATACCAGGTACTGTAAGCTTGGATGTGTAGTGGATGGAGTAGTAAGCAACAAGGAAGTTTTAAAGAAAAATCAGAAAGGACACTTATACTCAGAATCAGGAAAAAGTAGCTGAAATTATTTGGACACTTAATGAGGAAGGAGAGTTTGCAAAACTTAACCCTCACAGGGCATATTGAGAGCAAGAGAGATAGAGGAAGGCAGAAATCTTGCATGAATAGATGGTGGAACAGGGTGTGGAAGGCTTAGCAACAGAAGAAAAACTTCTAAGAGCCACAAGGTATAGGAATTTGTGGAGAGCTATGATTGCCTGTATCCTGAAGGGATGCAACACATAGAAGTTATTATTAATTTGTTTGCTGCAGAACATCTTGCATTTCATGTTGAAAAGGTTTTACTTTAAGTCAACCATCATAATTTGTTTAAAATTTCAACATTTTTGTTATATTTAAGAGGCAAAATCTATGCGGAAGCCACTCATCAATGTGACTAACCTAACCAAGTTTATGCAAATGCTTTCCATCATTTAATTTAGATATTTTGTAAGTTGGCCATTCCTTACATCCTATAACATTGAATATTTTTAAGTAATGTCTTTATTTGATTTCTCTCAACCCTAATATGTTTATCAAATCATAGCATATTGTGAAATTTTAAATTAATGTTTTGCATATTTGATTATTTACAATATCTTATCCAGAGACTACAAAAATCTTTTTCTTACATTAAACCACATTTTTCCCTTTCTTTGAATCAAAAAAAAATCACATCTTGGAAATGTTGCTTTATTTTTTTCTCCATTTTCAATGTTAGAACCACTAAACAAAAACATACCAGTTGACTATTTTTTTAAAATGAATCCAAATATGGCAGCTGTTATAGTGTAGTGAAGAACAATCTTTTTGAATGAAATTAAAACTAAACATTCCTCATGCCATCTAATGATGGAAACTGAAGAAACTTTTTTGAAGAAAATGAAGAATTGTTGTTTTCACTCAACTTGTTCTCTTTTGACCAAATTTAAAACATTTCTCTTTTTAAAGTTCTAATGAGTCCTCTTTTAATATATTATCTGGCTTTTTATTCTTTCTAAAATCTAAATTCCCCATCTTCTTTTCTTTACTTCTATTCATACCAAAATAATATTAGGTTGGTGCAAAAATAATGACATAATAATGTCGTTTTTTGACTTACGTCAAAAAACGACATTATTACGTCATTATTTTTGCACCAACCTAATAATCTACTTTAAATGAATCCAGATCATCTTTAGTTTTTCCTATTTTCTATGCTTATGTCCTTGAATAATCTCTTTTTCTTTTTATAATTAAATGTGAATTTACTTAAGATGATATCCATATGATCTAACATAATTATCATTAAAGGTTTTTTTTATAGATATTCACAGACTCTAAAGTCTTTAGTTCTGAATGTCTTGGAAAAATTGGAGACATCTTCACAACAACAAGTTCATCCTGGACAGTAAATCTTTTGATAATTACATCTTTATAATTTTCTTCTTCTTTTAATTGCAAGTCAAAGGTGACAGCCTAAGTGATGAATTAATTCAACTGATGAACAGAAGCAACCTTGCCTACTAAAGAATTTTCCTTTGCTGTATGCATTTTTTGATGGTACAATTAAATACCATTTTATATGAACGAAAAGTATTCTTCTGGATAGAGGAAGGAAAAAGATTAACTACCTAACAATAGTTTTTTTATGTGCCATCTCCCTTCATAAGAATATGGGCAATCATGGATCTCCACAACTTCCTATCCTTTATTGCTCTTAACACAGTTTGCTTTCTTTTACTGTTCTTCCCACACCCTGATCCATTTCCACATGTTTGTTTCTTAGGCTAGTCACTGTTTCCTTTTGTTTCTCTTGCCTTTAAAATTCATAAGCTGTATAAACACATGACAAATAGTATATTTGCATGAATCTAAGTCCATCTCCAAAACTTGCCAGTTATTCTGAGACATGATAATTCTTAGGCTAAATGTTTCTGCTATTTCATCATTAAATGTTTGACAGTGTTAGCCTATTGTTTAATTGGTGTTCCATTGATTTGGATTTTTTTTTTTTTTTAGGGTGGTTTTTTTGATAAATCCATTCCTCAGCAATCTGCATCAGTATTTGACCCAATCTTATCAATTGCATGGCCTATTAAAAATCCTGAAGAAAACGTTCTCATTTCAAGCAAAGATAAGATGGTGGAATACCTGAATTTACCTGATAAGAGAATTATTCCACACCGAAAAAGAATCCTGATTATTGGTTCCACTGGGCAAGGTAAAAAACAAAGTCATTTTTTGTTATTTTATCATCATTGAAGAAATTCTTTTTAATTTATTTTTCACATCAACCAAAGTATCTTTTGCTTTTCAAACATGAAAACTTTTGATATAATTTCATAGAATCATTTTGTCATCAAATGAAACTTAGCCAGTCAGTTTTAGAAAGCTGTATACTATTAATTCCAAAGAAACGTAAATCATAATTAAAATAATTTTATTTAATTTTTGAGATGAGTGATTGTTAATATACTTTGCTTATTTCAGACTATTGTCCTCATCTTAGGTATTATAGATATTATTATAAACATATCATTTTAGCCAAATACTCTCTGGTCATCACCAGGTCTCCATTTTTTGACTGACATGGGATATCTGTTCATTATTATGTTATTTTGTCCATGTGAGGCCAATTATTGTTTGTTTCTGGTGAATCAATATCTCACTACCTGCTCCAGGGATTAAATTCAGGATTGCGAGATGACAATTACTCATGTCTAACCAACTCTGAAACCTGCTACATTACCATCTTGAAGAAAATCAGTGGTATGTTTTATTTACTAAACATAGATTAGATGTGGCACAAGGCTAAAAAAAGGGAGCACCCAGTGAAGATCAAACTCATTACTCAGTCTTAATTGATCACACAAGACAAGTCTGATAACCGTTACACTACATCAAAGTGCCTGCAGTGGTGTATTTTATATGTGGTGTGTACTAAGCTATATTGATGTTTGCTTATCTATAAAATACAAAAGGACACATGGCACAGTGGATAAAGGCGTTGGTTAGATCCAGTGATAGGACCCAAAGAGTGTGAGTTCAATACTCGGTTAAGGCAGTGGAGAACTTGGAGAGGGGAATTAACAGGAGATAATTGACATCCATTAGACATGGCATGTGGAACTAGAACAGTCTACCCCAGTGAGCGAAATAAAGGGTTCATTTGACATTCCAACGACCTGAAGGACGGAGCATACAACAGCCGAAACGTTGTAATAAATATGGTGACAAAGATGAGGACAATAGTCCGAATAATGTAAATAATGTACATAATACCTCATCTCAGAAATATAGACAGATACCAAAATCATTTAAATTATGAAAAGCTGTAAAATCTTCCTTGATAATCAAATTTGAAACTATCTGATATTGAAAATAAAGGCTCCAAAAAAACATTATTGATGTCCTTTTTAATGGCTGTAAGAGTTGGTTAGACTGTGGTTGGGGCTTGACATGAATTTTCAAGAAGTGAAATTGAAATATCATAAGTGGTGCATGCATCTGAATTGGAATCTGATTAATCTACAAAATTCAAGCTTTGTAGATTCATTTGAAGGATCACTTGAAAAGAAAGTGATAAATTTGATGAGTATTTCTTTCTGATATTGTTTGGCAGAAAATATAGCAAAAACACTCAGGTCTCAGGAACCTTCATTTAAAATAAGAATAAGTTGGATAAATTTTGAACTGATTCAAAGATAAGACAGAATTCCAGGTTTTATTTAATTCATTCCACCTGCAGTATACAGCTTTAGGAAATGTAAAACATTGTGGTATTTTGGTAACTGTAGTACAAATGGTAAGCAAGAATGTGTCATTTTGGTAAAAGTAACATTAACAGCTGATTGTGTTAGTGATTGGGTCTAGCTAAATCTAATGTAGAACCGATGAAGATAAACTTTTTCTTTCTCCAATTTTAGTCCTTGTGCCACATTTGATGTATTAAATCATCAATAAATAATTTTAAGCTGAATAATGCTTCATAAGTTGCACCACTCTCCTATGTCTTATAGCTATTGATTATCAGAAGGCATACAAGCAGGTCAAGAGAAAATCACTCAAGTCTTAGGAACCACCATATAAAATAAGAGTTGAATAAATTATCAGCTGATTCAGAAATAAAGTAAATTCTAGGCTTTATTTAACTCATTTACATTTACGTTATCAACACATAAAGATCTGTTAAGTTGTTCAATAAATAATGTCCGGTTTTGTTTACCAACGATTCCCTTATTTTTTTTCTTTCGCTATGAGCGGGTGGAATCCCAAATATCCAGCCTGCTGGCTTTCCCTATCTTTTCTAAGTGTCGTCATATGGTAGATTATGAAGTGTTTATCATCATGTCTGGGTTCATCTTCCAACAAAACTTTGCAAAACAATTTCGCAATTACCAGTCGGTTATGACTCTTCGACACTACATTATCTTTCTAAAAGTTTACATACCGTTATTCCTTTGCTTGAACGCCTATCGCATTATGTGATGTAAATGCAGGTTCAGTCACTTCATTAATTTTTTAATCTACTGCCATTGCCGTGTCAAAAAGCTAAGGTATGTTAGTGTCCCCCAAATGTATTCTTAACTGACTTGTATGATTGGTAGTTATGATGATACAATCAGTTCACCAAAACGGAAATTACTTATGACACAAAATAATATATCTATCTATCTATGTTTAGTATAGAGCTTAGAAAAAATTCACAGTGTGAGATAGGTAAGAAGTAAGGCATGTAGCAACATCAGCATGGCAAAGGGCACTCCTTTAAAGGCAAAGAAGGGCAAAAATATTTTAAGTCAAGTGATAGTGATTACTGTATGACTTGTACGATTTTTGAATCAAGCACGGCAACGCCGGGCCATGCTGCTAGTAGAACATAGATAACTTTGAGTGAAGACATTAACCTCTGAATTTGAGTCAAAATGCATTGTTATATAGATTTCATAACTTATGATATTTCTTTTTGCTTCAGTTGGTTCCATGTTTTTTCACACTATTAAGAAAAACTATCCAGAGTTTATTGTTATTGGAACCACACATAATTTGAAAAAGCCTCAACGATTTTCATTTGATTTGGAATCAGATGCAATGTAAGTGCTGTTTCTTTTCTCCTGTGTATGATGTGGGTGGGTGACATTTACTAATCTTTGCTCTGTCTGATACAAAGCTACAAATCTAATATTTGTTTATTGTACAAAATAGATACAGAAAGCTATTCAGATTTTGTTATTGATACCACATCTACTTTAAGCAAATCTCAGTATGTCTACAGAAACAGAATACATAAGATTGGGGTGGAGGGAATAATTATGAAATTGTGCCAGCCATAGTACTGTGGTTAGTGGTAGATTTTATAAGTAAGCTATTAAAAAAAACTTCATTCTGTATTGGTCCTCAATGATTATACTTTTCTACCAAAATAGTCCACTTCTCTTTTTAAATTTTCCTTAATTTCAACATCCTATCAGTTGCTCATATATGAAAATCAAAGCTGTGTGTGTGTGTGTGTGTATATATTATAGCATCCTGCTACTGCTTTTATATCAATGTCAAATTTTGGGCAAATCTGTGCAAAAAGTGGATCACAGAGCTTTGATATTATTTTCACCTCTCATTGGTCAGTTAATATATAAATCATCGTCTTGCCTATGTCTGTACAATGCCTACGCGTTATTCAAAACCATTTTTCTGACGAAAAGCAGAAATGCTTCCAGGAGCTGATCACATGACTACATTGATCATAAATACCAGACACAAGTTTGCTCTTCCTTTTTAATTTCTCTTGTTTACTAAAATGTAGCTGTTTAAGAAATTGCATCTCGACTCTTTGTTGGCGGACACTATGAAAACATATTCATACACACATACACGTACGTATGAAGCTTAATTACAAACATTACAAGCATCAACATATTAGGAATATTCAACTACAAGCAACAGAAACTCAACTACAAACATTATGGAACATTCACTCCTTCAACTCTTTTGAAGCTAAAAGTTTATCAACATATTTTCAGCTTTACAGAATTCTTTCAACTTTTTCACAGTGAACATTTTGAGTGGCAAATTCATTCAACTTCCTATTAGCTCAGATAAAAATATTTCTTGAGTAAAGACTTTAATTACAGTCAAAGGAAAGTATCCCCTATTGATTATGCTTGTATATCATTATATACATAAATATATAATGAAGATTGTTTTTGTTATAAAAAACATTTTGTGTTCCTTCTTATTGATTTATATTTTGTGGTATTTTGTGTTAAATATAAATTCAAGAATTTAAAAAAAAAATTAACGTTTCCTTTTGTTTATAAATACTTGTTGCAAAATAAAACTGTTTACATTTGCCTTGATAAAGTCCATCAGAGGATGAAACACATCAGCTAAGATAAGTTTTCCTTTTGTCTTTATTCATGTATATAAATGTATATTTGGGCAGCAACTTTTCTTTTAAACATCTTTCATTAAATATGACAGACAAGGAAAGTTTAATTAAATTTTTATTTAGTTTTTCCACCAAATGGAAAAATGTAAGAACACTGGAAAAACTAAATAAAAAATTGCCTGTCATATTTAGTGAAAGACATGCTTCTTATGGACATGCTTGCTCAGCCACAAACATGGACACGTCCCCATCTTACCAATATGATACCCAGTAAGACTTTTCTTGCAGCATTTGTAACAAAGTGTGTAGGTCAGTCAGTGGACTCACTCAGCATCGGGAAAGTAAACATCCAGATAATCAGATTGCTGTCTGAAGATTTGCCTGTACACAATGTGAAATGGCATGCAGATCATTTGCAGGGTTTATGAGCCATTTAAGACATCATCCTTAAAATGTTCACTTGGGAGTTATGAGTCTTAAAGGTGGCCTTATTCAGTCATGAGTCGACTTCCACTATATTTTTAAATTGATAGCTTCCAAGAGGAGATAAATTACACACTTAAATAGTAAAGAAATATGTTTAAAAAAAATCCCTACATAAATCTTATTATTATTACCATAAAAATTATCAAGACCTTATAATGCTTGGGTTATTATTTGAAACAAATCAGAATAAGCAAAAAAGGGTTATGTTTTTATGGTGAGGAAAGAGAAAACCAAAACTTACCTTGAAAAAGATTTCATGTTCTCTGTTGAAAAAAAGAAAATCAGAATCAAATTTGAGTTGACTTTAGAAAGTCTGTAAATTTGGTAATTGTTTTTGCTTCCCTATGCATCTCAAACAATTAGAACCTTTCTTACCCCAATAAAAAGAAGACTACTTTAGACAACAGAAGAGACTCTTGGCTCTTTGTGGGCAAAGAAGGTAGTTGTGTGTTGCAAGTTGTAGATGTGGATTCTTGATACCTTTGGATTTATGCCCATGACATTATCTGATGTTGGAATTATGAGATGGATTTACGACCTTTGGAATTCCTACATGATTTTTGTATCTGAACCTCCTTATTGCTATACAGTTTTTTGATATCTTCCACAAGGAGATGAATTACAGCCCTAAAAATAAAACAATAGCTTAAAAAACATCCCTTACAGAAATCTAATTATATTATTATTGCCATAAAAATTATCACGACCTTATAATGCTTGGGTTATTCAGTTTGAAGCAAATCAGAATAAACAAAAGGAAGTTATGCTTTTGTGGTGAAGGAGAAAACCAAGACTTACCTCAAAAAAGAATTCATGTTCTCTGTGCTATCTTTTGAAAAAAGAAAATTAGAATCAAGATTGGGTTGGTAATTTGGTAACTGTCTGTGCTTCCCTACCAGTCTCAAACAATTAGAACAATTAGAAGGCTACTTTAGATGACAGGAGAGACTCTTGGCTCTTTTTGGGTGAAGAAGGTAGTTATGTGTTGCAAGTTGTAGATGTGGATTTTTGATCCCTTTTGATTTATGCCCATGACATTTTCTGACATTAGAATTATGAGATTGATTTATGACATTGGAATTCCAACGTAATTTTTGTATCTGAACCTCCTCATTGCTATTTTCTACAGCTTTTTGATACCTTCCAAGAGGAGATGAATTACAGCCCTAAAAATAAAACAATAGGTTTAAAAACATCCCTTACATAAATCTAATTATATTATTATTGCCATAAAAATTATCAAAATCTTATGCTTGGATTATTCAGTTTGAAATAAATCAGAATAAGCAAAAGTGTGAGGGGGGTATGCTTTTTTTGATGCCATGAAATCTAGTCTAAGAAAAACCACACCAGGATGTCTGGTGCTGAGAAGGTTGGATTCATGCTTTCTTCAATGGTGTGAAAGTGATGTGTCTGCAACTAGAAATTTTTATTTTCTGACTCTGTTTGCTATTCTCTTTTTTTAATAGTTGCATTTAAAATTTAGCCTTTTATTTATCCTTCATTCTAGGGACCCATTGAAAATGAAATTGCTACTTGATGCTTGTTCCCCTCATGTAATCATTATTGCTGCTGCCTTTACAAATGTCAATCTTTGTGAATCACAAACAGAGAAGGTAAGTACATTTAAGATACTATTTCTTTAAGGGGATTTCATAGTGTAACTTTGTTCAGTATCATTTTTTTATATAAATTTTTAGTATAAGATTATTTAATATTGTAAGTCTTTTACAACTCTGGAAAGAAAATAATGTTAGTAAATTTAATAAATAATTAATAATAATAACCAGTATTGAAATTAATTACAAAAAGCATTATTTTACTGCTGACAATGCTTTTTTTTTCTATAAAATGTGCTCAAAATTAAGTCAAAATTCAAAAGTCAAAATTAATTACTTGTTATGTTTTGATTGTTAACAGAAACTGAATTTGTTCTTTTGAAATACACGGAAAAAGAAACTACTAGATCATTGGGGAAAATTATACTTGAAAATATTTGCTTTTAATTACATTTTTCATTCAAATTTTTGAATGTCATACAAAAATTTCAATATGACAGACAACTAGTGAATTTCATTTAGTGACAGGTTGTAGAAATATTACAACTCAGACTTTCACTTTAGTGTTGAGTCTATGCTTGTTTTGAAATGTTGGTTGGAGGGAATTAGAGATTAAAAACCTGGAGTTTTCTTCTTCAGTTAAAAGAAAAAACAAAAAAAAAAATTTCATCTAATGATTTCTAACTGCCCTGTAAAACAGAAGCCAAATCTGAGACTTGAAACTGAATTGCTCTTTTGGAATATGTGGTAATGGGGATGCTATACAAGAAAGAATATTCTGTTTGCATTTTGCCATTATAGGCATTGTTATATTCATGATATTATATCCATGATATAGTAGCATTTTGATAAATGGATGGAACAGAATAGCTTAAACAAAGGAATGACAAACATAAATTGTCCTCAAAGAGATTTTTTATACTGATATATATATATACTTAGCACTAATTTGTCCCATACAGAAAAAATTATAATGCATGCATACAACAAGCAGTGTGAAAGGGGTGAAAAAGAGAGGGTATTACTTGTCTTTTGGAATATATGGTAATGAGGATGCTATGCAAGAAAGAATATTCCCAATTTGCATTTCACCATTAAAAGCGTTATTATATCTGTGATAAATGGACAAAACAGAATAGCTGAAAGAAAGGAATAACAAACATGAATTGTTCTGAAAGAGATTTTTTATATCAATATATATAATTTATCCCATACAGAAAAATTCTAACATAAACATACAACAATACTAATTAAAATATATATTTGGGCAACAGCCATTCTTTTATCTATGATTCTTTAAAGGAATATTTTATAAGATATTTTTATCCAGTTTTTCTTTTGTCATTAGAATTTTTCTTTTTTGAGGACTGAGTTTTTAGAGACATTGTCCAAATTGTTTGTCCTGATCATTTTCAGCTTATACTTTAGGCATTTTCAAATGGTGGTAATTTTCATGGTAATGAAGATGCTATGCAAGAAAGACTATTCACAATTTGCCTTTCCCCATTACAAGCATTATTATATCCATGATATTAAATCCTTGATATAGTAGCATTTTGATGAATGGATGGAACAGAATAGCTAAAAGAAAGGAATCACAAACATGATTTTTTATACTGATATATATATATATATATATATATATATATATATATATATATACTTACCACTAATTTGGTTTGGTTTGTTTTGTTTTGTTTTATGGCATATCAACCTCAATAGATTATTTAATGCAGACAAGATTTTTATTGCTGGTAATATTTTTTCTTTCAAAAATGTATTGCTGGTAATAGTTTTTCTTTAAAAATTTATTGCTGGTAATAATTTTCAAAGTATTTCTGATATTAAAACCAATTTTTACACTTTTATAGTGTTTTGACACCAGTTTGGGTGGTCAACTATTTGCCCATAGCTGGGACCCTAACAGGTGCTATAACCACAGGTCAGAGTGAACCTAGGAACACCAGCAATTCAGAGATGGTTCCACACTCCTCAAAACCTGATCAAAGGCCTTGCTGTTGGACATAGTTTATCGTCTTACCCAGGACGTGGATGTAGTTTATCATCATACCCAGAGACAGGCCACTAATTTGTCCCATACAGAAAAATTATAACATATGCATATAACAAGCAGCATGAAAGGGGTGAAAAAGAGAGGGTATTACTAGTAATATTTCCCAATGGGGTAAAAAGGCCAGACCAGTGTTTTTGTTTCTTTTGGGACCATGTGTGTTTCTCTGTTCACCTTACTACAGTTGGTTTTTCATGTCTGTCTTCTTTGCCACCTACGTTGCAACTGATGTAGGCAGGCATGTCTTGACTTGAGGAGTGCTAATTAAAAACTGACTTTCATCACTCTATGAACTAAAGTCACTCACCGGCTATCATGTGACCCTCATAACTTCATCTCAACTAAAGGGAGATAATCGCTACAATGGAAAAGTTACTATTTCAGTTTCAATTTTATAGGTTTTAGCTGATAGAATAAACATTGATAGATCAAGAAACATACAGGCATTTTATTTTGATGCTTATAATTTCTGTGGAAGTTGTCTTTCATTTTAGAAACAGACACAGAAAGTATGAGCTATTTTTTTTCTGTTTGGATAGTTTAGGATTTATAAAATAGAATAACTTTAAAAAGCAAATAATATTAACTATAAGTGAAATCTAAACTCAAGAAACACCGGGGTCACCACTTATGGAATTTAAAGGTTGTGTGTTGGTGTATTTCAGGTGTGTGTATGTTCACATATAAACAATTAATGTAGAAGTAACAAAAACTAGAGTTTCTACTATGGACCGTTTATTTATTTATTTTTTTTTATAGAAATTGAAGATGAGATGAAGGGAAAGAAAAACAAGTGTTTTTTTGTACTACAATAAATTGCTTTGATAAACATGATTTTTTAAACAATGGCTATTTGAGCCGGCTGGAATCTGAATTTCTTGAGTTGACCGTCAAAGTTTTTCAGGTAAATCAGAGCCAACCTTTTGGCTATAAAACCCCTGCAATACAACCTTCAAGGGTAGTGAGAGATGCAAAACCTTCCAAAACATCTGAAAACCTGACCAAGCGTGGACTCAAAGAAACAGCCACAAAACCTACTTCTCAATGGTCTTGACAATCAAATCGTCGTTTTCATGACAGAATTAAGTCTTATTTTCACCCTAACGACTGTAACAAAACAGTCGTTTCCACAACAGAGAACAAGTATTGTTCTCAAAACAACATTCTACGTTGAAGACTCTGAAGGCACGAATGGATTCTGTCATTAACTTCGACAACTTACATCAAATTACAGAAACTATTAACATTCATATTTTATACCTTCAAGGTAAATATTCCATTTTAACTGGGTTCAACCTCACAGAAACCCTTTTATTGTACCTTCTTGTAATTTGAATTGTTTTGTATCTGACGGTATTTTTCTTGTTATATTTCATATTGATTGATTTTGATTGTAAACTTGATCTCTTTGCTACAACTACCATTGGGCCTTATTTTAGAAAAAAATAAGTGACTTATCCAGAAATTTATTATCCCCTTTTCTAGGTGCACAAATCACCAAATTTGTGCATTCCTAATATTTAGAAAAATTTTATTTTAATAAAATTGTTTTGGTTTTATATCTCACTGAGTATCTCTCATCAGTTTTTTTATGGGATGCCTTGTTGTCACTTGATCTTTATTCTCTCTAACCTCTTTTAACCAAACACACAAAAAATATACATTAACAGTTTTGTTTTTTCTTTATTTCACAATTGATGAGAGTATTGCTTGTAAGTGGTTTGCCAGGTTCAGACATTAATATTTTAATCTGGAAAACTGAAAATGTTCAATAGTTGTTGATGATAAAAAAAAATCAAATTGCTAATAAAAATGAATCCAGATTACATGGCACAGGATATTGCAGAAATACTCCACATACATCACACAAACATTGTAAGGCATTTGAAAACACTAATCTAAATATTGTCTTTGAAATTCACTTAAAAAATGCTACAACCTTTTTTTCAAATCTGATATGGCTATATGATAGTACTTTATTTTTCAAAATAAGAGAATTAGCTTATTATTCTTTCCCAATTTGAAATTATTTAAGCAAAATCTGTTCATGTCACTATTTTTTGTCTCCACAGACAAATAAAATCAATTGTGAAACAGTAGTACAAATTGCGAAACTTGGAAAAGAACGAAATATAAAAATTGTAGTTTTCTCTACTGATTTGGTATTCAATTCTCCAAATCCAGAAAATTTTCCAAATTGCATAAACACAATTGGTAAGTATATTTGAATTATTTTCATTAGTTTACTATTTATTCTTTATTTAAAAAAATACCTTTGAAGATATCTACTCATCTTAACTGCATCTGATACAAATCTATAGTAGTTGAACATCTACAAAGATTGATCATTGACAGTGGCTTACAAAACTAGATTTCTGGTATCTTTATATGTATTTGATAAGCCTATTTTAGCCTGGTACTAGGCTGTAATAGTAGAGCACTTAGTAAAGACCAAATGCACTATGGTCTGTGAAATTGTTCTAAGGTGTCTCATATAATCTTTCAAGTTGGTTAACACATCAGTTTCATTATACAACTGACATCTCAAGCAACTTGAAAGTTAGATTTTAACTTTTTCAGGACTAAAACTTGGAAATTCTATTGTGACAATCAGTTATGTGCCATGTATGATACACGCTTAGGGCATCAAATATCTTTCAATACATGACAGATGAGGCAGATTTTTTCCCACAGTTGTCATTTCTTTCTGCAGTAGACCAGTTGCCATCCAAGGATATAGAACCCAGTCTGTCCCGCTATTTACCCCTAGCTGCAGGGAGAAGAAGAGGATTCATACCTTTTCCCAAAAGTATTAGCACGTAAGTGAATTTCAGTCAGTTATGTGCCATGCGTGACACACACTTAGGTGATCATGTATCTTTCGATACATGACAAACGAGCTAGATTTTTTCCCGCAGTAGGTTGCCATTTCTTTCTGTGGTAGACCAGTTGCCATCCAAGGCTATAAGAGCCTGGTCTGTCCTACTATTTACCCTGGGGGGGGGGGAGAAGAAGAGGATTCATACCTGTCCCAAGGGTATTAGTGCATAAGTGAATGTAATGGATTTGACTGGAATTTGTTACCTTCATACTGTGACAATATGATTCCATTCGAAATGTCTTCTAGAACAAAACTGTCCAAGATGCTGAAATAAAATAAAATTGAGTTTATCATGCTTTATACCTTTAGGGTTAAAATAAAACTGGAATTAGCAGATCACTTTGCTGAAACGTCTTTCCTGTAAAATCATACTATACAAACTCATTTTTGTGGGTTTCATTTTCAGATGGGATCACCTGTCTACAGATTGTAAATCTAATTTACTTCTGTGACACATATGTCCTCTGTAGACATTTAAAAGAGATCTACATGGCATGTATACAGTGCTGTTCAATAAAAGTGACTCACCTGATTTTTTTACTAAAAATATTTTTTGTCTATTGTTTTTGGGGTTAAAATAATTTTTAATCTTACTAATATAAAGACCCCTTCCCAACCACCTAGGAAAAAAGTTTATTCACCCTAAGGTATTCTATTGATAATTATAAATTTAGATATAAATGAGATTCAGGAAAAACTCTGTGCAAAAAAAGTGACTCAGATATCGCATTCTAATGATTAAACTGGTAAATTTAAAGAGCTTTTGACAAAATATTGAAAACCATTTTACAATACACCCAGAACAATATTCTAGAGAATTCTAGAACAGCTTAAATTAAATCTAGAGTTTTCCAGAATATTCCAGAAAGCCTCATACAATAGAAAAACAGCTAGAAATAGCCCCTCAAGTCACTTACCAGATGAAAGGGTACAAACACGCATCAGAACCACTTAAGGCATCTATTATTGCCCTCTCAAAAGCAGGGAAGTCTACGAGAGAAATTGCAGAAATTGCTATAACCTTGCAATCAACTGTCTCTTGAGTGCTTAGGGCACATAATGATTTCACTCCTGCTCCAAGGAAGGAAACAAGAGGACAAAAGAAAAAGATTGATGATAGAACTGGCAGGGTAATCAAGAGAGAAGTTGCGAAGAATAGGACTATAACTAGCCAAGAAATTGCAACCAGTCTAAGCGAAGAGCAAGGTGTTAGTTTTGCCTCTTCAACAGTTCGTCGGAGGCTGTTAGAACAAGGCTACAAATCTTGTACATGAAGGTTTAAGCTGCTAATAAGCAAAGCCAACAAAGCCAAGAGACTTGAATGGGCTCAATATTACAACAAATTCACCATAGAAGACTGGAAGAATGTTCTCTTCTCCAATGAAACGAAAGTTGAGCTAAATTCAAAGTATAAGGTGAGTCACTTTTATCGAACAGCACTGTATCTCAGCAGTCATAGAAACCTCAGAATATTTATGTTCCAAGAATCTTGAAAAGTTTTAAGAAAGAATGAGGAATAAAGTAACTATTTTCTGTAGAATTGAATTTACTTTTGCAGAGATTTTTGCCTGATATGAATAGTTTCATTATCATTTCTCAACTGTTATCTGTCATATGATGATATTTTAATGTAGGGAATATGCTTTGACATTGGGGATAATGTCAGGTTTTATTAGTCTTTCAATATTTTTAGAGTCAGTCCACCACTGACAAATTAGGGCCAGTGGTTTACTGGCCCTAAAAATATTGGCTGCCAGAAAACAAAGGGACACACCCACAACTAAAATGCTGTCATTTAATTTTCATAATGAAATGTGCCCTGCCACTGATTGTTAGTACGTTTTCAGTTTTCACATCGTGCACAGTTTTTGTGTATGGGAAATGATGCTCTTGCATTATTATCATGAGAAAAATATGTCTGATAGCTGTTGATGCTAATAAAGGAACATATGGTGAGTGGTGTGGAAGTTATCTTATGAGAACATCTTTTCCTACCAGAGATCTATATGGCCTTGTGTAAAGATTGAATGAATTCACAGATCCTTAATATATACAAAATAAATTTGTATATAACAGAAAAAATATATATACAAAAGTATAGAGTGATAAGTTGGAGGTTCAAGAGTTCAAATGTAATTATCCTGCTGCATACAAGAGAGAGACACACCAGGAGAATGTATATACATGTGTATATGTATGTATTCAAATGTATCAGTCATCTTGCTTAAAATGTGAGTGAAGGATGTAAGTATATTTTAGTGTCAACACAGGACTGCATGGACATTTAAGGTTGTCAGTAGGAGGTAGGTAATTGTAGAAAAATGGTTGTAAACTTTTCATTTCTTGTAAACAATTCCTGCAATCTATTCCTCTCAAACACTCTACTGTCTGCAACAAGTGTAGCCTGTTCAACACAGAAGTAGATATTTATTGTTACCCTTTATACAACACTTTTGGCACAAGGCCAAAAGGGAAGTGGGATAGGTTTGGTCAACACTTTCTATCCTAGACCTAACAAATCAGATTCACAACCCATTCATTCATTCATTAAAATTTGCTCATATACCTCAAAAACTTATCCATCCCCATGTAATCCTACATATACCACAATACTGCATCTTCATAGGGAACCTACAAAAGCCTCATTGACTAAAAATAACATGTCTATATTTCTGAGATGAGGCATTATGTACATTATTTACATTATTCGTACTATTGTCCTCATCTTTGTCGCCATATTTATTACAATGTTTCAGCCGTTGTACACTCTGGCCTTCTTCAGGTGATTGGAATGTCAAACTTAACCCTTTATTTCACTCACTGGGGTAGACTGTTCAGGTTCCACGTGCCATGTCTAATGGATGTCAGTTATCTCCTGTTAATTCCCCTCTCCAAGTTCTCCACTGCCTTAACCAACAATTCATACATAGATGCCCTCAAGGACACATGGCACAGTGGATAAAAGCATTGGTTAGATCCAGTGACAGGACCCAAAGAGTGTGAGTTCAATACCCAGTTAAGGCAGTGGAGAACTTTTAGAGGGAAATTAACAGGAGATAACTGATAACTGGCATCCATTAAACATGGCATATGGAACTAGAACAGTCTACCCCAGTGAGTGAAATAAAGGGTCAGTTTAACATTCCGACCACCTGAAGAAGGCTGGAGCATACAACGGCCGAAATGTTGTAATAAATATGGCAATAAAGATGAGGACAATAGTCTGAATAATGTAAAAATAACATATGTTAGAAGGACCCGTCCACCCAATAAAATTAAGAGTGGCTGCTCTATTCTGCCTATAGAGAGAATCAAGTGGCTCACTCACTAATATAGAGGGAAAGATAAAAATAAATGACAGAGTGTGAAAATCAAAGACTGACCCAGTCGAGATCAAAAACAAAAGGGACAAAAACAAACTGGGGTTGTTAGGAATCTCGACATGGATCATAACAAAAGAAAAATGTCATGAACAGGCTGGGAATAACACTCACATTAACTAGGCGAACAAAGAGGGTTTATCTTAACTAGGGGAATGTTCAGCAGGAAATCGCCCTATTGCATCAAAGGGGACTTAAAAAAGAAAATCAAAGCTGGACTCATTCACTCAAACCAAGCTCGCCATTTTCACTCACCTTTTGCATAAATCTTTCAATAACAAGTGCTTTCTATCAGTTCTGATCTTTATATTGAGCTGATGTCCAAAGAATACAACCAGATCCTGATGAAATAACATTTATATTGCAAGATTCTCTCCATTTGCAATGTCCACACCAACATTCTTGTGAAACAGATGGCAATTCTTGCCATCTGTTTCACTCTAAAATAGAGGGATGACACATTTTCACATGTGTATGCAAGATCAATGGAATGGATCAAGATGTTTGTGATTGATACAAGCCATCAACTTGCCAACATAGTCCCAGGATGTGTGTGCCTGAGGACAATAGTAGAATCTGTGTGAAGCCATTTCCTCTAGACCAAGGTCACACCAATGACAATCTGGCAAATCCAAACAACCTTCTCTGAAGGGTATGTCATTGAGAGATCAAGTTCTGGACCAATCGCCAGGTAAGTGAAAACTGGGGATTGCTAGGGTAATTTGCTGCTGGTGCCCAAGACCAGAAAGAGTGCAACTTGTTCACTGACAAGCTGAGCCACTCACAGAGAGGATCTTTCATGAACCCCTCCACTAATTCCTGACACAAGACTGAAAGGTCACTGGACTAGCTTTCAAGGCCACTCAACACTTTCTAAGGAATCTCGACTGATTTAAGTGCTTATGATGGCACTCAGCCCTAGAATCAGCAGGGGTGATGGGAAGGAATTCTCAACACTCCCCTCCAAGATTGAGTCCTGTCAATGCGCAGCATAGGAAAGCCAACCTCAAGCCGTGTCAGTGACTTGCCAAGTGTGACGTCCCCAGTCCCTCATGACACGGACACCAGACACACCTCTCTACATGGCACATGGAACTAGAACAGTCTACCCCAGTGAGCAAAATAAAGGGTTCAGTTCAATATTCCAACCACCTGAAGAAGGCTGAAGCATACAACGGCTGAAATGTTGTAATAAATATGGCGACAAAGATGAGGACAATAGTCCAAATAATGTAAATAGTGTACATAATACCTCATCTCAGAAACATAGACAGATACTGAAAAATGTGTCACTTACTTTGTCAATTCTCTAGATGATTTCAAAAAGAGAAAAACAATCATAACTAGGAATGGGCAAGTTGTTGAACAAATGGTGTCCTGAGTCCAAAATAAGCAAAATAGAAATAAATCAGTTGCAGCTGTGGCCATAAATGCGTCACAGCTAAGCTAAAATTATTTGTTCTTTCTTTCAGCCAATGGAAAAAGATTGTTCTGTTGATAAAAGCTGCTTCTTGGTGTTCTTGAATTAAGAGAGTCATTTTTATTTTGCTACCTCGTCTGTCGACTTGTGCGTTGGATTTTCGACATTGGACCTGTGATTTGTGATTTCAACATATCTTTCTGTCCCTGGATCTTTGAGTTTGGACTTATAATTTGTTTATTTCATTGTGGAAATTTACTATATAGACAAACCTATCATCTACAGATTCCCCCCACCCCCATTAACAGTCTGCAGGCAAAATCTGCAGGCAAGATAAAAAAAAAGTTATGCAGGAAAAACACTTCCAAATCGTCAGCGATGTATTTCAAAATTTGCAAGCTTAGCAGAACAAATTGTATGGCGGCAGTGACTGGCCTTTCAATTGTAAACAAAGACGGGTGTACAGTATATAAAGTATGATACATTAGCGTGTGCATGAGAAAGTAGCTGTGAGAAATCTATTATTTTTTTGATTAATATATCTATTAAGTATATATTTATTTATACCGTATATACATTTTTATAGTATTTACATTATGATCATAACTACTGGTAGTTACTATAGTGGTTTTATAACTCAAAAATAATCCCTTTCTATCTATAGTTAATCTTCTTTAATGGACCACCAATCCCCGTTATTAGTCTGTTGAGGAGAGGTTTGTATAGTAAATGTTATATCGTAAAATTAGGATTAGGCTTCATGCTTTTCAAATTGTAATATTTTTTAACATTTTTACCTGCCTTTTAATATTTACAAAACTTGGATTAATATAAAACAAGCCTTAACTGTTGAGATTTATAATTTCTATGAAAAATTCTACTTGTTATTTTATCTCATGGTTTGGGTCTGGTCAATGTTGAAAGTTTTGTAAATGATAGAGAAAAAAAAGAATCTCGATCTGAAATGATCTTCCAATTACCAATTTGCAGAGAATCTATTCTTGATCACATTGCCATCTGGTTAAGGATAATCTCTTAAATTCTTACATTGGCTGTTTCAGATGTGATGTTTGGCTTAAGCTAGTAAATGCGTATTTGCCTGCTATATATATGATGATGTTTATATGAAACTCTGAGTAGTGGATTTTGGTATCTATAATATCATTATATTATATTTAGGTTCTGTCGACTTTGGTATTGTATCCCCAGTTTATTTTATATTTTAAGCTTTTAGCTAACTTTAAGCTTTAGTGTTTATTCACATTATTTGTGTAATATATATATATATATATATATATATATATAGTTGTAGAGTAGATAAATGAAACAGCCAAATGTAAGCCGGTGTGTATGCATGTGCTGGTGTGCCTAAGCAGGCAACAAATAATCATTAAATTTATGCATGAGGTGTAAACGTAATAATGCTCAGTCTGGTTATGCTGGGCAAAGATATGTATTAATTAGTACATATGCCAAAATGTAGGTACGCATATATGTACTAATTAATATATATATATATATATATATATATATATATATATACATGAAGAAATATAAAGGTGTGCTATATTTATAGGATAAAGTGCCCAATATCAGAGATAGTGTGTGTAAATATAAAAGAGAACATTGAAGTCAAAACTTAGAGGTGACAGGCTGTTTCATGCTAGAGTGTTGACTTCAATGTTCACTTATATATATATATATATATATATATATATATATATATATATATATTATTCTGAAAGAAAGTTTCCATGTGATCTCAGATTTATCATTATAAAGTTATTTTTATTTTACTCATTGAATTGCAGAAAAGGATATTGGACTTAGAGAAGATTCACCTACAAATCCTCCCAACTCTTATGGATTAAGCAAACTTAAGTCTGAGAAAGCACTTCTCTGTGAGTTTCCTACATCTCTCATCATTCGGACTTCGGTATGTAAATGATATATCTCTGTATGTCTTCCATTAAAACTCTACACCTACATGTCCTTTTCTATTTTCACTTTTTCTCTCTCTTTGGGAACCTAACTAATCACACATATATTTTTCTTATTTAATTCCAGCCAACTTTGATCTTCAATAATTTAAATGCAATGTCAATCATTATCTTCTATCTTCTTAATTCCTGTTGTTTTATTGTTCTCTCTCTTTAAACCTTTGCCTGTTCTGTGCGTCTTATGTGATGCACAGGACATGTGATTTCCACATCTGTGCACATGAGCCATGATTTTAAAAGAGTGGTAAAACTAAGGATGCTTAAAAAAAGAGTCTACTATTGAGCAGGATGTCTGAGGAAAGGACTAATCTAATATTTTGCACATCATATATGACCACAGGATGCTTGACTGATAATGTAAGATCTCAAATGAAAGATATCTATTTGTCCACTTTATTGAAATGATTATAACCTTCACATCACATGTAATACGCAAAGCATAATGTACATAACTTATGATTTGTACTTTCTGTGCATCACATGTAATGCCCAGGTTTTTATTATGTGAAACAATATATATGAGCACATTCTATATTTGCCAAATAAGTTGACTTGCCTTGCAATAGTTATAAATTTGAAAACAAGCATGAATGTTCGTATAATACACATGAAAATGGCATGGACAAACAAAGGTTTAATAATGTTTTCTTTTTCTCATATTCTCTCACACTCAGTAACCCCTTGAGTCTTGACTTTATTGCCTTGCTTGGGATGAAATGATAAAAAAAGTTTTCTTTTTACTTTATAATGTCTAAATTTTACATTCTTATAATTTGTGTACATTTATATGCTGGATTTAATTTTTTATTGAATTTTAAAGGTGATAAATACACGTTTTCTTCAAGTTAAAATTAAAATGTTATCTCTTGTTCCTGATTTGAAATATGAAAATATATCTGCAATAAAAGCTTATAACTATGACATTTTAATAGACTTAACTGAACTGCATAAAGTTTAAATATTTGTAAATTTAGTCTGTAGTCAAAGTTAAATGAGAAAGAACATCTACAAAATATGTTCTGATTGCTATAAATGTTATAGGTAGTTGTTACATGTGTTTCAGTAGACATTTCTGTTTTATGTAAACAGCAAAATTAATGTCAATTGACCAGCTTAGAGATTGGAAAGTTCTATTAAAGAAAATGTGCCCCCCCCCCAAGAAATTCAATTCCAGTCAGATGGTACATTTTTTTTAGAGGGCGTCTCTCTCTATAAGTTGGTTGTCATTACTTTCACAGTTTACCCATTAAATTTAATATTTATAATAATAATAAATATCAGATTAAAAAAATCCATTAAAATATGCTGCTCATGATTGTTAAGTCATCCCAGTTTCTTGTGGAGAGGTAAACTGAAATCCTTTGTCAGGCAGGACCCACATTGCTTTGTGTGAGATTAATCACATCCTTACCTCAAAAAAAAAAAAAAAAACCATAGCTATGATGATGATAATGATTTTTATCAAGTTTAGCACAATATAAAATTCTATTTCTAGAATGCCACTAGAAGGTTCTACCACTTAGAAATATAGAGGCCCATCTCTATGTATTAGGTTGGTGCAAAAATAATTGCGTTTTCTAACATATGTTACTATGTGAGAAAACGAAATTATTTTTGCACCAACCTAATAATACTGTCCTGCTGATGCCGAAAAGTGTTACATACACAAATATATGCTATGTTATGTATATTGATTATGAAGAGAGTGCTAACAAAAGAAAAAGTTTTAATGGTGACCGCTTTAAATAAAAGTAAATGTGTTAATTGCATTCACTTTTTATATTATGTGATCTGTATTGTGTAGACCTTTCACTTAAAAACAGTTTTTAAAAAAAATGTAATTAAATTTTTTTTTTTTTTTTTTTTTAAGAGAATATTTGGGCCTGAAGAAGTGAAGAAAAACTTTGCCAACCAAGTTGTACAGAATCTATTAACCGGAAAGGAGATGACTCTCCTATCTGATGAAGTAAGTTCTTTTTTTTTTTTTTTGTATCTAAAACCATTGTAAAATAATTAAATTCAAAATTTTGTAGCACTCGTTTTTCAACCCTGGACTGCAAATGAAAGAAGTCAGATGATTTGATATAAAACATGTAATCTTGATTATTTTATTTTATTTTTGGAAATGGAATGAAAACATGAAACAGTGCTGAAATGTTCTTGGCCTGAACCCTTTCCTAAAAGTACTCTTCTGATATTTCTTCATTAAATTACTGACTTTTGGGAAGGAAATTGAGCCTAGAACTTTTCAGCCTACCTCATAAAATTTCTTAAAAGTTTATAATTTAAATTTCTTTGGCAAATATCTTTTCATTTTTAATGTTCATAAATATTTTGACAGTTATATTTATTATTATTATTATTATTATTATCAATAACATCATCATATTATTAGCATTATTGTCATTATTGTCATTATTATCATTATATCAATATCATCATATTATTATTAACATTATATTCATCATCATCATTTTATCATCATCATTATTATTATTATTATTAAATATGAAATAAAAGTAAACTAATTTTTACTTGATTTTTCTTTCTAGCTTTCTTGTCCAACATATAACAAAGATCTTTGTGAGGCAGTGATGTTACTTATAAAGAAAGATTGTTCTGGAATCTACCACATTGTTGGTCCTGAAGTTATGAGCAAATACCAATGGGGTTTAAAAATTGTAAGTAAGATTGTTCATTAACAAATTTAAAATAAAATGAGTTTTCCTAAAAGGCAGTGTCATAAATGAAATAAAAAAAGCAAAAAAAAGTTTTCTTTGATTAACATGAACTTTTCTAAATACCTTACTAATAAATATCATTGTTTCAAGCAAAACATGAATTGGAAATATTCTGCTGCCATTTGGAGATTACATTTTTTGTAATGACCACTGATGATTCAGCAGCTACAATTATAACCTGGCATCTTGGCTTCAATTAATTTCTCACCACCATAATGTAGCTTCTCAGTACCTTTTCTTCAAATATTTTCATGGTAATTGTTCTGATGAGCTTTTCTTTTTGGTACTTCAACTTCATAAATTTAAATGTCGTACAAGATTGGCAGCTTTGTCTCATCATTTTATTGTTGAAATTGCTAAAAATAACTAAGTTTTATTCTAATAGTTTCTTCTGTCACACTTCTTGCCTGTGGAATACTCTTCCAGTTTCTTGATTCCCTGCCACCAACAATCTTCAAAAATTTAAATGCAATGCCAATCACTATCATCTGTACTGATTTGTTTGTTGGAATAATTTAAACAAAGATTTTCAAGGTACTTTTTCTATGTTTAAAGCATTAGGAGAGATTCATTAAAAATCAATAAATCTGATTGGTTAAAAAATAACAAAATAAATGCATATTAAAATTTTAATCCTTGTTTGTTTCTTTCCTTTACAACCATATGCTTGTTATAACAGTGAGGATCATTCATACACATTATCAGTCTCTTAGACTAAATAACCAGTACTCCATAATAAGATGCAAAATTGTGATATCATAAGTTACTGTACAGTGATGGTTAACAAGCCTTTCTTGCGGGAGAGTTAGCTAATATAGTAATGGAAAGATATATGACATTAATTCAATTGTCTTTATGCTATGTTAGTAATATTTCAGGATTGGGTATACAATAGAGGATGTACCCTGTAAATTGGTATTGTGATATTTTAAAGATTTATTAAAAATCAAAAAATCTGATTGTTCAAAAAATAGTAAAATAAATTGAGCATATATTCTATTCAGTTAATAATGCTTACTTTAATTCCTAACCAATGAGAATTTCTTTCTTCCTGGTTTTCAAATAAACCAAATACAGATTGAGTGGCAAAACATTTTAAGCAAATCTTCCAAAATTCAGTTTGTACTGCCAATAAAGATAATGTTAAGTATGGTGACCAATGAAGGAAGATGTGTTTTGGTGTTGTTTTTTATATATGAAAGAGAATTAAACTGACTTGCTATTCTTATTTTATTACTGATACTTATAAATGCTCTGAGAATAGTATGGAATATTTGATTGGGTTATTATAATGATCCAATGATGCTTATAGAATGGTTGATGATTAGAATGATGTGAATGGCTTGTGGTAGAGTAGACATAGAGATTAACACAATGGAGTTGTTGTTTGATAAACATCAAGAGGAATATATTATTTTTGTTATTATTATTATTTTCAGGCTGAGTACTTCAAATTAGATTCTAAATGGTTGATTCCTAAAACTTCTGATGAGTTAAAATTACCTGCACCAAGAGGGAAATTTACTGCTCTTTCTACCCACAAATTCAGGTAAACTTCCAAATTTTATCATCTATATTTTCCACAAAAATGTGATTAAATTCATATATGTTTTTTTTTATTTATTGATACATATTATGGCATTGAAAAGTTATCATTATTTACATTATTGACTGTGAGGCTAATAGCCTTATCTTTGTTGTTATTATTACAACATTTTGAGGGCACCTTGAGATGGTGTAATGGTTAGTGAGCTTGTCTTGCTAGAACAATTACAACTGAGTAGTGAGTTCAATCCTCACTGGGTACCCCCTAGTTTCAGCCTTGTGCCACATCTAAGCTACACTTAGAAAATCACAATTACAACATTTTGACTCGTATGCCTACTGGCTTTTTTCAGGGAATATATGAACATTTTAAAATTCATAGAGCATGAAGAAATGATCATCTGTTGCCTGCAACATCAAGTAAAACTCTTATGGTAACTGAAACACATACCAACAGGAAATGATCAGCAGTAGAAACAAACTTTAAATTAAACAAACATTCTACAAGCATAACATTAGCCTCCACATGCAGCAGTATAAGTGGTCAGAAAAATGGTGTGGTTTTTCTTCCTTACATTAGAAGCATGTTGAAAAACTAGGACAATATTCAGTAGTAGTTGCACCCTTCAGAGACATTTCTCTCAAAGTAAACCTTCCCTCAAAGAAAACCTGACATTGTATATACTTTTTTCCATGCAGTAGAGGCAAGAAAAACAAAGATGTGTCCAGATGTCCACTAAAATCAAAAAAATGTAACCATGGCAGAACATAAGAAAGTTTTATTTTGGGAGAGACAATGAAATCTCATCGTTGATCATGTGTAGAAAGAAAAGTGAAGTTATAACACCTGTGAAATGAAGTTGGAGTAATAGACAAAAACAAAAGAAGATAAGATTACTTAAAGAATCTTCTAACATTCTAGGCACTAATAACCTCCTCAGTAAGCCTAGCATAGAAATGAACATCATATGGAAGACTTTAATTAAGAAAAATAATATTAGATTTTAGTGTCAAAAATTATATCATTTACATGACTGGTAGTATATAAATCATATATTCTAGTTCAGTTGAAGAAGCAGACAAGAGATCTCAAGTTTCCATCTTGGAATTTTTCTAAAACCATGTAGCATCAGTTAAGCAAAGTTAGTTACCTGTTAGTTGTGAGTTCAATCCCTGAATTAAGTAATATAAAATGTAATTTGCATCTCTCTCAAACTAAACCTTCCCTAGAAGAGAACATAACCAAATATTGTATATATTTTGTTCCATGCAGTAGAGGCAAGGAAAACAAAGATGTGATCAGATACCCACTAAAATGAAAAAAAGTAAGGTTGGAGGAACATCAGAAACCATTAATTCAGGATAGACAATTAAATCTAGCAGGATTGATCATTAATAGAAAAATGGGATAAACAACACCTGTGAAATGAAGTTGAAGTAATAGACAAAAACAAAAGATGATGATTAAAAGAATCTGCTAACATTCTACCAATAACCTTCCCAGTAAGCCTAGTATATAGGAGCTTTTAATCAAGAAAAAATTATAATAGATCTGAGACTCAAAAAATTGTACCACTTACATGACAGTTAATGTCATACACTCTCATTCAATTGAAGAAGCAGATAAGAGATATGATGTATCTATGTCCAAATTCCCGTCTTGGAATTGTTCTACAAAACACATAACCTAGTAGATAAAAGTGTCAGTTAAGCAAAGTTAGTTCCCTGATAGTTGTGAGTTCAATCCCTGAATCAAGTAGTGCAAAAATATGATTTGTTAGTTTACTTTTTAAATAAAAGTGTATTAAAAATCAGTTCTGTGTCGCCTTTCCTCACATTAGTTTTTTGCATTTGAAGCAGTTATAGTAAAATAAGCTAAAACTAATTTTTTTGGGAGATAGTTTCATTAAGACATGTTTTATTCAAATTGATTTCCACATCATTTTACTTTCATTGAATGATTTCACTAAGTGATAAAAACAACACAGATGTGAATGTTTCTTTCAATCTTTTACTTTCATGTACCTTGTATCTTCAGGACATGGGCGATCATAGTTCTCCAACACTTCCTATGTTTTGTTGCTTTAAGTAAATTTTTTGCATTTTTATCCCTTTTCACCTTTCTTCTGCAACTCAATGATTCAGACTTATTAAGTAGGTTATTCACTGTTTTCCTAATAAGGAGGAAACGGTTAACAAGTCTTGTGAGTGTTAAATTCTCCAAGCCCTCTTTCCTTATTATATGTCCCAGAAATTTCTGCCTTTTGTTGCTATAACTAATTTTTGTACCATACCATCCCTTTTCATCTTTGTTCTGATTCATTAGAAGAAACCACAGACATCACAAGGACAAACTAACTAAGAATAATTAACTTATTTGTAATATTTACTTGATGAATTCACCAGTTCTTGTCTGATGACTTGGGAAAATCATGAAACTTTAAGTTGCCCTACAAACGTAGATATATGTATATTTATTAATATATACTTCTTAGCTTTGTCTAAATATATTGAGTACATTACACTATAGGTAGTAAGTACCTATAAAGTCAACTGTCTATGAGAGACGAAAAGAAGAGTGAGAGAGAAGATGCAAGCACGTCCGACCTTCCAATTAGTGGCACTCACTACTAGAGTGACCTGTGTGTATAACTGTACCGTATTTCATATTGTACTGGTTGTGTACAATAAACCTTTCTTCTAGTATTCACCTGGTGTTATGCATTTATTCCCTTAGCACGGAATATAACATAAATTAAGTAAATATTTATTTGTTTATCTGTGTGTGCACACTAACACACATATATGCAGTTGCTAATATCTAATTATTTGGTTTGTATCCATACATATTCAAGAGATAAAAAAAACAATAAAAATAATACTGTTGATAATAAGACTAATAATATTTGTTGTATACTAGCTTAAAAGCTGCTCCATTTGGTGGCATTTAAGCTAGCTTTTGCAGGGGGCTATTAATTGGGCCTTTGGCTCAATGATGACACTTCATGCATTGAGCACATTAAATTTATTAAGCATGAACAATATTTTTCAAACAATTAAATTTTCATTAAAACAATAATATAATTAGTCTATTTGGAACTTACCACAAAGCTGCATGATAAACAACATTTTTGGTTTTCCCATTCGAGAACTGTACAAATAACTTGTGTCCATTCCCAACCCTTGAACAACCAACATAGAACTAGCCGTGAGAAAAGCAGGGTTTCATCAGATGAAGTTCAGTTACTTTCAATGATTGTTCTTGGGACTTATTCATTGACATTGCATAGCTCACTCTCACTTGAAACTAAATCTTTTGAACTCAAAAAGAAGATCTGGAGGAATTAAGTGGATTCTTGGAATTAAAACTCTTTCCTCCTTTCCTGGATCAGTAAAGATCTCTGCTTCCAAGAGATGAGGAAACATCTTTTTAACAATTAAACTCGTTCCATTGCAAAGTTTTAGAGGATCCAGATTTCTCAATAGTATAACTGGGCCATTTTCTTTTAGTTCCAACTTGTGTGATGGCATTCCAGGAGGATTCAGTAAGTTCAGGAACTCTACTGGATAATTCACTGCCTGCTCTTGTTCAACCACAGTGTCAATGGAAAAACACTTTATGCTTTCTTTTGGAATTTCTTGGAGAAGTTTCCAGTTGATGCTATCTACAATTTGATTCTTGAGAGCTAATATGACCCTCTCACACAAAGTCAGTTTGAATCCATGAAATGGTGTTTAATGTTTGGATAAATATGGTTAATCAAGTCTTGAATACTTGAGACTGAAATTCCACAACAATTTGGGAGTGAAATATTTCCATTTTGGTCCATTTTCATGGTTCCAATGCCAAGCTGCAACAGCAAAGCAGCAAATCTTCCTGCTTCAAGGTCACCTGTGATTCTGTCGTTTGTTTTCAGGCTGTCTTTGAACATAGTTCTGGATGTAAGCATTTTTCAGAGAGTTGTGTCCATTTAATTGAAAAAGTGTGATACACAAATTTTCACATTTAAGATATAAAGAAAATAGATAAATATGGTGAGATAATTGAAAGAGTTGTGTCCCTTTAATTGAAAGAGTGTGACAAACATTTTCACATTTGTTATATAAGATTAGTAGGCCTGGAAGCATGATGAGAAAGATGTTAAAAATCTGAATTTTTGGACACATCCGTGTGCTTTCTCAACAAGACAAGAAATAAAAAATGAGGTGAGACTATTCTTTCTGGGGAGGTGGGTGATTTTTTGCATTAGTGATATATTACTGAAAAGATATAGTAGTTTTAGACTTGTTGTTTGCTACGATTGTGGTTGTAGGTCTTTTTATGAAAACTGTATTCACTGAGTATGCCTAAGTTCCTATTTAAAACTAGATTGTGTGAATTTATTTTAAATCAGCTTATTATGTCCATATATTATAAGAAGCATACATGTATAATCAGTCTTTACTATTTTATTTGTGTGTGTGTATATATATATATATATATATATATATATATATATATATATACACGGTATATCAAAAATACACTTACAAACTTTGTGGGCAGGTTCCTCACATCAAAACAAGGACAAAAATCCATATAAACATATGTCTGCAAATCCTTTATTTTTGAGTTATTAAGTTTAAATAAGGTTTACAGTAGATGGTGCTGTGTTGCCATGTAGACTAGATTACATTTGTCATTCGTGTACATTTGTGGCTAGTCTGTCTTCAATGTTTAATGTGTATACTAATGAGTTAACCGAGAAGTGTTCCATTTAACAATGTCAGGATATTCATATTGTGAGCAGGCAGATATGATTTTTTACATATGGCCACATAAATGGTAATGGACACCAGATTGAAGGCAGCTAAGTCATCCAACCTTTGCTGCTGTTTATCATTGCATTACTGAGACAGAATCTGTGGCACCATAAACTATAGATTGAGGAAGACCAAGATCCACTTGTATGCCTGACCATAAAGAACATGTTCTACAGGTTGTCGGAGATGATCCAGGTATCATCAAGTGACCCTAGCATCTTGTACATCTCATTGTACCACATGGAGAGTACTTCAAGAGCAGCTCCTATATTTGTATCATTTGCAATGTGTGTAGGGTCTTTCATCTTCTGATTACTCACCATGGGACAACTTTTGCCAATGGTTTATTGCACAAATTGCCAATCCATTCTTTGTCTCTTCCATCTTGTTTATGGATGAGGCAACATTTGGAAGAGATGGAATAACAAATTTACACAACCAACATTTATGGGTGGATCAAAATGCCCATAGTACAAGCTAGACACCATCATCAGTTTATGATTAATGTGTGGGCTGGAATTGTAGGTAGGTCCATGTACTCCCACTATGTCTTAAAGGCAGGGACTTTATTTTGAACACACTTCCAGATTTGCTAGAGTATGTACTCCTGCTAATACAAAGATGCATGTGGTTCATGCATGATGAGGCTCCAGCACATCTTGGTCACATTGTTCATGATGCACTGGCTGACATCTACCATGAAAGATGGATAGGTAGGGGATGACTGGTTCCATAGCCTGCATGTTCCCCTGACCTCAATGCTTTGGAGTTTTATTTGGGGCCACTTAAAACAATTGGTTTATGCAGTAGACATTAATAATGCAGAGACACTGCATCAGTGTGTCATGGGGGACTGTGAAACCATTCAACACCATGTGGGAGTATTTGAAAGGGTCTGCCAGTCAATGATCTGCTCGGTGCATGCATGTGTAGAAGTAAGTGGAGGACATTTTGAACCTTTGTCATGGGTTGCTGTGTTGAGATACAATGATGGCCTTTTGAACATATGTTTATATAGACATTTTACCTGATTTTGGTGTCAGGACCCACCCCCAAAGTAAGTAAAGGTATTTTTGAATTGTATTTTGGATTGTACATTTAACATTTAATCTACCATTAAACTTAATAACTCAAAAACAGGATTTGCAGGCATATGTTTATATGGACATTTTGTTTTGGTGTGAGGAACCTACACCCAAATTTTGTAAAATTATTTTTGATACATGTATATATTATATATATATGAATATTTTTTAAATATATTTAAATAATATAGTTTTATGTATAGGAATTACTGACTATAAAATAACTCTAATAAATTTCCTATTTTCTTTTTAGATAAATTATTATTATGACTTGGTTTATCTAAATAGATGAACACATTACTTTTAGTGAATCATTTCAGCATTTCTGTTCTCTAATCTTGAAAGTACAAATGCTAAAACAACAGGAATGAAGATGTTCATCTCAAACTCTTTCTTTCATGTGCCTTCTTTTGTCATGACATGGATGACCATAGTTCTCCACAACTTTCTGTCTTTTGTCATTCCAAGTAATTTTTGTGCTTTACCATTCTTCTCCATCTTTGTTCTGCCACCCATTGATTAAGTAGGTTACACACTACTCCTCAGCTTCTCATGTTGTCAGTATGTGTTGTAGGTGTTAAATTCTCCAGGCTCTCTTTCCTCATATCCCCCAGAAATTTCAGTTATTGCTTTCAGATTGTAAGTGTCAGTTTTATTGTTACTCACATCTTTTGTCTGCAAATTATCATTAGTGCTTGCGGGCACATCATGTTGAAACACCAGTTCCTGTATGATTACTAAAATTAAGCAATGTTAAGCCAGAGCAGTACCTAGATGGAAGACCACTTGGGAATACCAAGTCCTGTAAGCTTGGATATGTGGGTGGTATAATGAATGACGGCTTGGAATTTTTAATCAGAAGCCAATTTCTAATTCCAGTTAGGTTCAATATATTCACTTATGCACAAATACCCTTGGGAAAGATATGAACCCATCTTCTTTCCCCAGCTATGGGTTAATTAGTAAGATTTGTATCACTAAACGATTATTATCTCAAAAAAATTCTTAGTCTAAAAAATATTTTCTGGCTTTAAATAACCTACAAATGGTTGATAAGTTATAGAAAATGGATGAATGAATCAAATTATCATTAAATAACCAGAATTAAATGATATAATTTTGATGGAATCTTTTTTTATTCCTCTCACTTGTATTTGAATTTCTTTTATTTCAGAACTGAATTTCCTGACTTTAAGTTTAAGACTTTGGAAGAAGCTCTTAATGAATGGAAAAAGTCAAAAGACCATTTCCCTTTGGTAGACTGTTAAGATTCACAATGATGATGTGGTGATTGGTATTTGGTCTGCTTCCAGAATCAGCTTTTTAATTCATAGTTGGATTGGTTAAATCATAAAATTGTGCCTGGAGAAAATGATTTGAATAATTTAAAGGATTCTTATATAAGAGGGTATCTATAAAAAAAAAAAAAGGAAAAAAAGAAAAACATAACACAGAAAATAAATACTGGGAGTTTTTATAAAATCATTTGGTTCTATTTGCATTTTAATTAACTGTTAATTTAAATCTACTTCACTTACAAAGGATCTTTGTGGAAGTAAGTGGAGTATGTGCAAAAACTATTTTTTTTCTTTCTTTTTCAATTTGGACAGAAACCAACACATTCCTATTAATTCTGTAAAGTGGATGTTAACGTATAACTTAACACATTCACACACATATATATATATATACTTATCATGTTTTTTTCTTTTTACATCTTTATAATAATTATGATTACTCATACTTTATGCCATTTACATTTAGATAAAAAACTTTATGAAATTTTTACTTCCTTTTGAATAACAAATTGGTTTATAACCTAAATTCTAAAAAGTTTTCTATTTTTTTAAAATTTTGCTATTTTTTAACAATAAATTGCTTTTTTCCCTAAATTCTTCTAGATTCTTTGCTAACATAACATTTTCATTGATGTAAATATCATCAATGTATACAGATGTTGCTTCCTTGTTTACTTCCTTCTGAGATATTAGTGCAGTGATGATTGATGTCTTTATCTGCAGAGAAACAATGCATTTCAAAAACAGTTTTGTTTGGCAGTATCTCTTCCCACAAAACATCACCATCTGGTATGACTTTAAGTATTCATGGACTCAACCCTGAACATAGGCTGTGCTGATGTCCAGCATGAATATGTGAGATCTTTGCTGATGCCACTTATGCAACTTGTCTACATGCAAGTCAAGGCTTTTGAAAAATTTCAGCTCACTTAAAAAGAAGGGGATGGAAGAGATTTACTATGGTTAGAAAAAGTCTCCTATTATCCTGACTCAGTGGAGTTGTGAGGTCAGTCAGATAAGGAAGAAGTATATGCGAGCTGAATTTGCAGCCAAGTTGAAAGACATTTTTAAGACATTTTTTTCTCTTGCTCATTCTCACTCCACCTTTTGTTTAAGAGGTACACAAAATACACTAACAGATTCATCAGTCACCAAAATGATCAGTGAGATTGCAAATAAAATTTTCAGTTTGTGCCTCTGAAGTAGTTATATGCCTCATGTCTAGCAGAGCAAAAAAAAAAATCACTAAAAACATGTTGCCTCTCCAAAAGTCAAAAACCTTTCAAATATTATGTCATGTCACCTGGGGCACTAATCCAACAGACCAAAACAGAGATGGGTCGCAACAGAGAAAAATAAGTTCATATCTTTAGAACAATTATAAAGAATTTAAATTGTTTAAGAGATACCAGCAGATACTGCCAATTTGGAAAACTTATAAAGAAATGAAGTTTTTATAAAAGAAGAATTAATCCAACAAAGATTAAATTGATATTATATATAACACTTTTCATAGATATAAAATGTTGGAACAATTTCAATTGAGCAAAATGTCACTGAATTCCCATGTTGAATTTATGCAACAGTAAGAGTTGAATAAAAATTTAACTCTACTGAAAATCAGGAAGAAATTGCTGACACATAAAAAAAAAATCCATAACCGAAATACAAATATTGTAATTACAAAAACGAACCAAAAAGAGATAAATGTACTACATTTTCTTTTTTAACCAGGTTTACCCCAAGCAAATTAGTAAAGCCACTAAGACACAAGGGGTTACTGGTTGTGGAAGAATTAGAAACATAAACATTACTAATGAGTGAGAACAAAAAGAGTAATCAGGAGGATAGTAGATAGCAATTGACATTGCATTTAAAGAAACTGTTAGCATAGAATTTACAGTTGCATCTAGCCAACTCAACTATAAATTGATGAGATCTCAACACCAGTCTAGTACTGCTCTTAAATTAAAAAATTCTAGGTACCATAGTGAAGAGCAATATTTATTTTGTATAATATACAAAAATATGACACAAGGCCAAAACGAGGGATAGGGAAAGGATGGTCTTCTTCTATCTTATGATTAAACTTAGCTAGCCACAATTACTGACCCAAACATACCAAAATATTTCTTACAACATATTCTTACTTCTCCACCATAATACCTCAAAATCTACATGAAGTCCTAACTAGTCTCCATATGTACAATTCTTGTCTGTGTGTGTGTGGGAGAGTGATAAAACAACAGTTTAAAATCTAAACCCCCAACATGTATTTAATCAATTTACAAGAAACTAAATAAAATAGTGTTAGTAATTAAAAAAAACCACAATCCTTTAGTTTTGGAGGCATTAAAATTAACAAGCCATCTTTTGCCCCAGTTAACAGCAGAGTGAAGGTCATTTTGGACATCGACTGGCATTTTGACCACATGCAAAACATGGAAATAGAAAAATTATTTTCAAACATTGTGTATAGAATGTGGGAAAAAAATGAAAGAGAATTCAGAAAAATTCATTACAGAAAAAAAGAAATACATTGGTTAAAGTCAAACTGGATAGTGTAATCTATGCAGATTGACATTAGTAGTGAAGTCACTTTAATTCCAAAAATGTCTTTGGGGGAAAAATATTATTAGGCTCAAATTTCTTTCTCTTTTTTTTTTTTTTTTTTTATAATGATTTTACCCGAGGCAAAGTGATAAGATAATGCCACTAAGATGAAAGAAGTTACTGAGAGTGAAAGAAAATGAGACGATGTTAGTGATGTGAAAAAAGAATAAAAGAACAAGATTTAGAAAGACAGGAGATGGTGATTAAAAATTTGAAGATCATAGGTGACAGGGAAGCAAGAAACCAGGAGAGTGTTCTACAGGTGAGAAAAGAAACTATTAGAATAGAACTTATGGTTACATCCAGACATTTCAACAATAAAACAATGGGACCTAACTGCCATTCTAGTAGTATACTTAAATTCATGTGGTCAAAGGTACCAATGTGAAAAACTCATTAAAACAATTACCATGAAAATATTTATAGAAAAGCCATAGCAGTTGGAAAGAGCCTGGATTCAAGATGCCAGATCAGGATCAATAACACATACCAACCTTTTGGATTTTGTCTTGAGTCTTGAGATATATAACAAGAGCACCAGACCAGATATAACAGCAATTTTCCATGCACAGTAAAATGATAATTTTATAAATGTGCAAGATGGATTCTGCCAGGATAACCCTATTGGACTTACTATTAAGACAGGAGTAAATAGTTGTGTCATCATCAGCATAAATACCAAGTTAGGAACTGATGACATATGGTTTGGATGCATGCTTTAGTATCAGTTCCATGTCGGGCTCTCCACTACACTGCTTGGTCAGCTTGTCTCAGAGTGGATGCTGCTTCAGCATCTGTTCTGTGCCAGGATCTTACCTCGCTGCCTGGACAGATCCATAGCAGGGTGACTGGCTATGACTAGCTAGACAAGTCCAGCAAAGACCTTCTGGCATGAGTGGGGACACTTGGGTTCCCCACATTAAAATAAACTGACCTTTTCTCGCATCCTGACTCAGTGGAGAGTTAAAGGTAAATACTGGGAATGTCATTGATGACAATAAGAAACATTGTACGTTCAAGGATACATGTGTTAATGTGAAATGATATAGGAGAGTGATCGTTCAAAGAAAGAGTAATCTTAAAAATTATAAGAATTTGATGGTTCAAGCATAAAAGCATTGAAGGAATGTATGAAACAGACACTTGATTTGAAAAAGTAGCCATTGTAGTTATTAATTGTAAGTTATGGCCTCGTGAGAACTGGTGTAATTGATATTAATAGTACTTGTTTAATTAATGTATTTTAGGCTTAAATCCCAATTTATATTTTTCTTTTTTGTTTGTGTACTATTTCATAATTCATCTAAAGTTTTATATATTTAAAAAAAATTAGTTTTTTGAACTTCTAAAACACGTATGTATATACTGTTTATATACATACATTATATATGTTCCAAAGTGATAGTGAAAACAAGCTCTCAGATGCTTCTGTGGCATACATCTTAAATAGCCTCTGACAACTAAGACCAACTTGAAGTTGGAGAATGAGCAAAGATGGAAAACTGGCACCTCATTGCTAGTTGCTTCGGGTATATGGAGCTTGACAGCCCAAGAAGGTAGTCCATCTAGGGGAAGGAAAACCCTGATTTTAAACCTCTGTTGCCTTGTGGACATATATAAATACGAAAGCAGTTGGCTGCTAACACTGACAACTTTCTGTCAATTTGTCCAGCTAAGCCGTCCTCAAATGAAATGTTCTGTATTCTTTTGGATCTTGTCAGTATGACTGAGACGGGGTCATGTAGTCTGGGCAGCAAACGGCCTCCATATAACATTGCCCAGGCCTCTGCCTTGAAATGGTCACTCCAGTTTCACTACCAAAGGACTAAATTGTAACCAAACAGGGTGCTATCTTTATCTAACAAGATAAATGCAGGCATTTTATAATGTGTTCCTCCTGAGGGGCAGCAAATGGGCACTACAAATAGTTGTATTGTGGTTGTGCAAATGATATGAGGCCTTGTTCTTGGTTTTGTTATTTTTATCTGGAATTATATCATCTGTTTGCAACATGCTAAATTAATATTAGTACGAAATATTACAGGAAAACATGAAATAAAATATGAACAGTTTTTGGTTGTGCATGCAACAAGAGGTAACATATTTATTAAACTGATTTTTAATTAAACACGTAATTACTTATGTAATTGATTCATATTATTCACAGAAAACGCACACACACACACACACACACACACACACACATATATACATATAAATATTTCAGGTCTGTTGGTTTCGATCTGCATAACAATGATTGCAAAACACTTGTCCTGCCTCAATTTATAGGCAGAAGCACAAAAATGCATGCTGGGATTTTTTCTAGACAATAAAATAGACTGGTTCTTAGTTTCATATGACTCAGTCCTGGTCTGTCTTGTCTTGATGTCAGACCATTACGTTTGATTGTCCGAACTTGCTTTTGTGTGTCGACACCAATTCTTAGTTTCAAAGGCCTATAGAGAAATTTATTTGTAGCAATATAAAAAAATACAATATGCTATCAGGATGTTATTTATGTTGGTACTATTAACAGTGAAGAGCTAAAATGGAAAATCAGTAAGGTTTTGAATGAGTTAAAAAATACTGGATTAACAAATAACGAAAAAAATGTGTGCACGACACTAAAAAATATCATTTTGGGGATATTCCATATCTATCAAAGGCATATCACCAGACCAATCATTAATTTACAAAATATTAAAAGTTGAAGTACCAAAGAACAAAAAAGCATTGGAATCTTAGAACTTGTAAATTTCTACAGGCAATACGTAGAGCGATCATCCAAACTGATAGCACCTTTGGCTGCTTTAAGAAAAAAGAATGTGGAATTTATTTGGACAAAGGAACAACAAATGGCATTTGAAAATTTAAAAGCTGTTCTGGAAAAAGAAGCCAGTAGTAAAAATATTTGATCCTAGAAAGGTAACATTAGCAACAAATGACGCAAGTGAACACACAATTTTGGGAATATTAGCTCAGGATGGTCATCCTATTATGTATCTTTTGAGAGAATTGTCAAAAGCTAAAGTGAACTATTCAAATATTGAGAAAGAAGTATTGACCATAATATGGATGACAAATATAGCTTATCAGTTTCTCATTGGGAATAAGTTCCTACTAAGATCCGACCATAGAATTCATATTTAATCCTAGGAAGGGATTAGCCTAAGCTAAGGTCTTCTAGAATTCTAAAATGGACCTTAATGTTAATGGCATTTGACTTTGATATTGAGTACGTGAAAGACAATACCATTCTGCATGTAGAAGCTTTGTCGAGACTGAGGTTCATTACTTTTAAAAGTGAGAAAGAAGAGGAAAAATTTGAAGCTACTTTCTTATACTGGGTCAAAACATACTTTGTCGATAGACAATTTAGCTGAGGATATGAAGTGAGATCCCATATCAAACAGTATATTGTTCAGGATAACAAAATAATAAGTGGGATAATTGCTCATGGACAGAAAGATGCTTTAAGGAGGTTAGGCACAAGCTAACCATAGACAAGGGTGTAATTTGTAATAGAGATGTAGTGGTTCTGCCAGCAACGCAAAGGAGCAAAATCATAAAAAGCATACATGACGATGTTCATTGTGAGATTAAGGCTAGAGGCATGGTGGCCAGTCTATTCTACAGATGTAGAATATGTAAAAAGGTGTAAAACGTGTATTGAAAGAAGAAAATTCAGACAGACAAAAACACATACGTGGCCTAAAAGGTCTTAAACACATTACACATGAACCATGCCCAGGTTAATGGAGTGGGATTATTACTAATACTGGTAGATGCGTATTCAGGTTGGCCAGAAGTAATTCAGGTTTCCAACAAAAGTGAAACAAGTGTTAAGGATCATTTTTTAAAGAAATGGGATTCCTAAAATGCTACTATCTGACGAGGAACTATCTCAATGAACAAAATTGGATGCAAACCATCTAAAACCCCACTGTACCATCTGCAATCAAACGGATTAGCAGAAAGGAAGGTGCAAATTATAAAAAAATGGATTGAAGATATGTCTCCAATGGAAAGAAAAGATAGGAACATTTCTTCCTAGATTGTTGCTAAGCTATAGGACAATATCATGTACTGGAAGATCAAAAAGCTTGTTTGCCTTCATGGGTAGACAAATTAGAGTCCCATTGACTATGTCTTATGCCACCAACAAAAAACTGTGATATAAAAAGAATAGTGAATCTAATCTACAATAGGCAAGATTCATAATGTGAAATGGACAGAACACGATGATGATAAAAAAAAAGATGGAAATGGGATATTAGCACATGCAGACCAAATTAGGTTGCAACATGATAGTGATGAAGATATGTACAGTAAGCCTAAAAATAATGAAGGCGAAAGTGTCATGTCAAGGCAAAACGAATATGACAAAGATGAATGATCGTTGGAGGAACACTTCTATGAAACAAGAAAAAGATCACAATCTCCCATATCTAGACAATCTCTTAGGGAAAGGGAGGAAGATAGTGAGGAGATAAAAGCACCAGGGAAAATAAGGGGATAAAACCTCTTCGGTACAGGAAGATGAGGTGATTCATTTACATACAAAGTCATAAACACCATAAAAAGCTACAACTATTACCCATGGGAAGTTGAATGCCTACTACTTACTGTGAGTTCATAACATTACACTACAAGCAATTATATTTTTTACAATATACAAATTACAATATAGGTCTTGCATAAAATTTCTATTGTGCACCTAAAACTATCAAGACAGATTAACAATTCTCACAAGATACAAATCTGTTTTCTCTTAGAAAACAACACTTCATGAAAAACATTTTTTTTATTAGTAACGAAAGTTTTTTAACAGGACAACAGTTCATATAAATCAATTTCTTAGTTCAAAGGTTGAAAGAAGTAGGAAATGAGAAAAGGTTGACTTACCTTGGGTGAAGCTGGTTCTCTGGATCTTTTGGACAAAATATTCAGGGTTTTTGGTACAGATGTTCTCAAATATGAGATAAACTCCCACAGATTTAGAAAAGAAGTTTGAACGAGATAGAAATGTTTTTGGAAAAAATATGCTTTGTAAATTTGTTAAAAAAAAAAGGAACTTTGTAAAAAAAGAACTTTTTTCTTCTTCAACAACAGCAATAGTAGAAGTAACAGAAGCAGTGGTTTAAATATCCCAGGTCACACCTTTTCACGCCCAAGTGAGGTCTATTTTCTTTTCCTAGGTTACAGCATCTACAAGCCTGAGATTGAAGCCATTTCCCACTTGAGTGTATGGTTTGTTCCTTTCTGACTTTTTGCAGTCAAAACATTCCCTCTTATATATCAAACAAGGGGATCAAAACCAGTTAAAAAAAAAACTCCTTAGGAGACATAATTTTTATCCTCATTGATTAAACATTCAAGAACTACTATCCAATCAAACCACGCATATTAGCGACTTAAATCTGGCTGTTTTTTTTTTTAACAATATTAAAGCCAGGTCTCATTTTGTAAACCTTTCCCACTGAATGTTTAAATCATTTGGTTTCATTTTGTTGTTTTTGTAACATCAATTTGGAGCTTCTTGTTTTTTTAAATTTTTGCACATCAATTTTTATTCATATTTCTTGACACTTTTTTTTTTTTATAAAGCGTCTGTCTTCATTTTGGTGTGTGTTTTTCTTCAGGAAACCTCTTTCTGAATTTTCTTACTTAGATTTTCATACAATTTAATATCTGTTTTATTAGAAATAAATTTTATGTTAATTTTTACACATTTCAAGATTTTTTTTAGTTTTTCATACAATCAATATTATCGTTGTTATCAAAAATAATTTGAATTCCTTCCTCAGCAGTAGAAAGACGATATATACAAGTCTATACACTCACTTGGGAATAAAGCAGGACTTATTTCAATAACACTCCACCTTCTGGAAATTAAAAATTTTATGCCCATCGTGGATCTTAAGCTGCTTCCAGGTGCTGTTTCATTTTTGTTAATTCTTTGACCTTCTCGTTCCACTCTGTGGGAGATCTAAGCATATCTCCTTTATTATTGTACTCTTGGTATTGTTATTCATAGTCTATGTCCATATCTTCCAGGCTTTCTCGATCTTGCACTGCTTCATTGTCAGTTGTAACTACATGCTGGTCTCAATGGAAAATGTTCACGCTTCATACTGATGTGTTATTCTTTAATGTTGAATCAACGTTTAACAGACAGCAGCCTTACTGTTAACAAGAAGAAAAAGCGGAAGTGACAGAACAACAAACTGAAGGAAGATTTGGTTTGAGTTGGATTGATTCCTTGATCCGGAATACAGTGTATCAGTCATGGGAGACTGAGAGTTCATTTGGAGTATACCACAAGTTAGTAATTGAGATAGAAACATGGAGAAAATCAACATGCATCTGTAGTTGAGTGAGATAGATTCGTGGGAGAAATATTCCACAAACGATTGCATTGTAGTAATCAAGGTTTAGTATCTACTGACAGGTCCTTAAAGTTTACTGCCTCCCTTTTCTTCCAGGCTCTTTCCCAGTTAAAATTGCAGGTCAGCAGTGAATAATAAAGGGATTAATAACAGACAGGTTAGTATACATAGAAGTGAGTGAGAGAATGTTTGATAGTATGTATAATATCACTTCAGTGACAGTTACACCACAGGGGAACGATCAATTAGTTTTTTTTTTTTTTTTTTTTTATATGCTCTGCCTGGTGGCAAATGCTGCAAAGTGAACGTTTTTCTTGTATTTTATTTTATGTGAAAAAAAAAAAAAAGTAAGTCGGAATTTATTGTTTTTATTTGCATTATTCAAACTGTTTTTTTTTTGTGGGGATAGCCTCCCGCTATAGCGGAGGGGTCCCAAGAAAAAGAGCCTTTGGCCACTACGTCGACGGCACCGTCTGCTTGGGTACCAGTTAGGCAGGAAAAGGGGCCAGAATACTACAAAAATCGGCGTGAAGAATTAAGAGTTTATTACGAAAGATGAACTTGTACCAATGCCTTCAGTCATGGAGACGGTGGCAACATAACTATCTCCTTATTGACGGTCGATATTAAGACCAAAAAATTCATACCCGTTAATAGGGAGCCCATAGAAGAAGCCCTAAAGGCGTTGAATATCGGGGCCAAGGTCTTGGCTCGTAGGTCGAACGCCTGCTGGGACGTTTTGTTAGCTACAGAAGAAGCAGCAAAGGCGATGGCCGGTTGCATGCTCACAACAAAGACAATGAAGCTGCAGACCGAGTATATGGGCACACGGAAAACAAGGATTACTTTACACGACGTACCCATGTACATTACCGAAGACCAGGTCGGTGCCTTCTTTTCACTTTACGGTCCTGTGGAGGGGTTATCGGCCATTAGGAGTAAAGCGGGGATTGCCACCGGTAATATGGAAGTTACGGTGACATTGAACTGCCAAAACTTTAAAGATATCTCCAACACAATTTTGTGTGATAAGCGGAGAATTTTTGTGGTGGTAGAGGGTCGCCGGCCCTGCTGTTGGGTTTGTGGGAGGCTGGACACCTGGCCAAGACGTGTCTGACCAAGAAGCCGGACCGATCGGAGAAGCAGACGCCGGTGCTACCCAGAGAGGAAGAAGCGAAAAAAACGTCCAGCAGCAAATGGACAGAAGTGGTAAGAAAGAGGGCAAAAACTGCTGCGTCACCTCTTGAATAACAGCAGCAGCAGCAGAAGCCTTCAGAGAAGACCGCGGTCGGTCAGCAGCAGCAGCAGCAAAACGCTGATATCAAAAAGCTGCAGGTGACCAAGAAATTACTACTACAAGTCACCGAGAAGGAGGGAGAAAAACAACAGCAGGTCGTCAAACAAAACAAAAAATCGGACAGCCCCAGTAAAGGGGCTGCTAAACAGAAGGAGCAGCGACAAAAGTTACGGGAACATAAGCATCAGCAGCAGCAACACCTTCACCAACAAAAGAAGGAGGAGGAAGAAACAGCAATGGAGGTAGACAAAATGCCTCCACTGTGAGCGGCGAAGAGGAGCAGGGAAGACGACCCCGACGAGACAGAGATAAGTCATTCCAGCCGGAGCAGGGAGGAGCGAAGTATGGACAGAACCAGACGGCGCTCCATTCCTGCTTCGCCAATAAGACATTCTAGCTCCCCCAAAGTTTGGAGCGTCCCTTCTTCCCCTTCCCGTGTGCCAATCTCCTCTTCCCCCATCATACCCCTAAGTTTGCCAGCTACATCTCCATACTCATCTTCCTCTCCTACTCCCCATTGGGCTGGGGAGAAGAAAAAATATTTTCCTGGGCCAGACGAGATATGTAAAGTTGATAAAGAGGAGGCCAAGAAAGACCTGTCCAAGCAAAAAAGGGCCCTGTTGGGGCTCCTATTTAAACTGAAAGAGGTGGCCGGGAAATCGGTAGAGGACCCGAGAAACTTCCCCAAAGCCCCGGGGGTCATAACTGTCGTAAGGGACACGTTCTCCTACTTGAAGGTGTGGAGCCACATTTACGAGGCTCAGGAGGCGTACCCGAACATAAGGGTTTTAGAAGAAAATAACGAAGACCTCGAGAAAATGAGGCATTTTTGCTCGAGGAGGGTCCCGGTGTTGCTCCATCCCTCCTTATATAGGACAATTAAATTAACATACCCTACGGACGTTGGCAGTATTGTCCTGGGGGTCGTATGACAACCGAGTTAGGTACAGAGAGCCTGGGACAATCCGTCGGGGTCCTTACCACTGCAGATTTCCGTCCTATATGTGAGTAGGTTGCTTCTGTTTTTTTTTTAATATTTTACAGGACTTAGAAGATGGAAATGAAGATAGCTACGTTGAATGGGGAGGAGCTTGAGAGATCGGGGTAAGGCGGCCTGCCTGCTCCGGGACCTGTTGTCCCTTGATGTGGATGTTGCCGCGATTGAAGAGACCCACTTTGTTTGCAGTTCCGATGCGTGTGTGCTGGAGGATTTCAGTTATCTGTTTGGATAAGGGGTGTGATCACTCTGTTGAAAAAGGGCAAAGGTGGTGGGGAAACCTAGATGATTACAGGCCCATAACTCTGCTAAACACAGAGTTAAAGATTATGGCCAAGATCCTGCAGGAGCGTTTGCAGTCAGTTGCCGAGTCTCTGTTGGGACCTGAGCAGACTTGTTCTGTGAGGGGCCGAACAATTCAGAGCAACCTGCATCTGATGCACACGATCATAGAGGGTGTAAAAGATGATGAAGAAGCCGCGCTGATCAATTTGGATCAGTCCAAGGCATTTGATAGGGTCGACCATCGCTACCTTGCAGCTGTCCTGCAGGCTGCTGGATTCGCACCCAACTTCTGCCGCTGGATTAGCCTCCTATATTGCTCCCCCGGTGTGGTGGTACAGGTGAACGGAAGGCTGTCAGACGCGTTCGTGCTGTCTAGGTTGGTTCGTCAGGGTTGTCCGCTGTCGCCTCTCCTTTATCCTTTGTCGTTGGAGCCTCTCCTTCGCCGGCTGAAGGACGAGACCGGCAGTCCGGCCCTACGTGGAATTGCTGTTCCTAGAGGGTCTCGAGCCAGGGTTTCCGCGTACGCCGATGACGTATCTGCTTTCATGTCGTCCCACAACGACATTGAGGTGGTACAGAAGGCGCTTGATCGGTACGAGAAGGTGACAGGGGCCAAAATAAACCGTGACAAGTCGTCCAGCTTGCGGTTAGGTGCCTGGAAGGGGGTTGCTTAGGTTGGACAGACAGTCCTGTCCGCATTCTTGGAGTGGGGTTTGGGCCTGAACTCCAGCTGGAGAAGAATTGGTCTGAAGTGCGAACAAAGGTTGATTCCGCCGGTCAGACTTGGAAATCGACGGAGGTTGTCCATGAAGGGCAGGGCGGAGATGTGTGCTACATACATTTTCCCCCTGATTCTTTATCGATTGTCCATACTTCCTCTCTGTAAGACTCACAAGAAGGCGCTCGAGCAATTGCTACCCTCTATTTTATGGAGGGGATGCGGGAATCGGGTCGACAGACGAGTCTGCATTAAACGTCCGTGTCATGGGGGGCTGGGAATGCCGCACCTGCCGAGTCACATCCATGCCTCTAGGTTGGCTTTCTTACGCCGTGCATTGACTGGAGGAGATCAGATTCTGGAGGGGATTGTTAGGGACGCATTCCCTGGCCTTACCATCAGTCCCCCCATCTCGCAGTCGTAAACCCCGGGATCAATCGGTTTTCCTTCGCAAGTGTCGGTCGGCCTTGAGGGCCGTTCCCCGGTCCAGTGACCTTTCTCGGCCTAGGAAGGTTTTCTATCATGAATTAGTGGAGAGGCCCGCGAAGGATCCCCTACGAGATATGCTCGGCTTGTCGTCGGAGGAGTATCGCTCCTACTGGTCTTGGGCGCCAGCGGCAGATTACCTCAGTAACCCTGAGTTTTCGCTAAGCTGGCGATTGGCTCGGAATCAGCTGCCTCTCAATGACAAGGCTTTCATATGGGGCTTGGCAGATTTGTCAGACTGTGAACAGTGTGGCCTTGGCTTAGAAGAAACGGCTGCGCATGCCTTCTACCATTGCCCCCAGGTCCGCCCCTTATGGGACCATGTCGGCGAGCTGACGGCTCGTCTTGCTCCCGAACAGCTTGTGTCCATTGATCACGCATACGCGTGTGACAATGTGTCGCCCCCGTATTCCAGGATGAAACGGATGGTGTTTCTGACGCTGATGGCCATGGCTCGAATGGTGATTTGGACAATGCAAAAGGAGGAAGTCTTGCGAGGCAATGGTCTTTCTCATTCAGATATAATTTGATTCTTTGAGCATCAGCTCAAGATGAAGATTAGATTGGATAGAAAACGATTGCATTCGACAGTCTTTAGCGAAAGGTGGGTAAAAGAAGAGAGCTTGCTTCGTGTGAATGGGGCTCGCCTTGATTTTCTCTTCTAGGTCAACCTTTTGCACATTGGGGTGTCTTCCTGTGCAACCCTCTTAATGTGAGTAAGTGTTGTTCCCGGCCGTTCTTTGGTTATGATCCAAGTCAAGATTCCCAACCTCCCCAGTTTGTTTTGCTCCCCCCCTTTTTATCTCGACTGGGTCAGTTTTATATTTTCCCATTCCAGCCTAATATTTTATACTTTTTCCCACTCCCTTAGCAAGAGCGTCTCTTGATTTTGTCCCCTGGGCAGAATACAGCGGCCTCTCTGTTTTATGGGTTGGACGGTCTCTACTAACATCAATTATGTTTAGTTTGTATTTGTGTTTATTTTAAGTTTATTATTGGGTTCATTTCCCCCCCTCCTCTCATTTTATCATTATTAGAATTGTATATATATATATCATCATTAGAATTTTTATGGTATGGGGTGCGATTTTGGTAGGTCTCCCTTGAGAGCACGTGGTATTATGGTGGTTGAATGATTGTTTGGTGATGGACGAGTTCTTTTGGTGAATGGGTAAAATGTAATGTACGAATGGGTCGTGAATCTGATTAGGTAGGTATAAGATAGTTAGTGTTGACCAGCCTCTACCCCTCCCCTTTATTGGCCTCATGCCACAATTTGTACTTTTTGTACGAATAAATACCAGTCTTGTTCTTATGTCCGTCTTATCGTATTTTATTTATTTTATGGATTTTGTACAATACCAGTCAGAGCTTAGCATCCGGATTGTTTGTTTCTTGAGTGGGTTGGACAAGCTGTGTTGACCTACATATCTGATAAGTTTTGCAAATCTTTTTTTTCCTTTTTAATTTTTGTTTAAAAGCCTGTTGTTTTTGAGTTTTTCTGTACTTGTGCAGTTTTTTTTTTCTTTCACTGTTTTGTTTGCCTTTGTTTGTTCCTTTATTGAAATTTATTTTTGTTTGTCCACCGTTTTTCTTTATGTTTTTCTTTTTGTTTTACTGCAAAAAATTATTTTACACTTAAAAGACATTCGTTCTGTCGTGGTGGTCGTCGCAGGCCACCATGGACGAGAACGTAAACAATACACCATCAACAGTGTCTTTAGATAATTCGGCCTGGTCTGAGAATAGGCCAAAAAAGAAAAAAGATGCCGAATACTACGCAGCTCAAAGAGAGACTTTTGAAGGGTCGTTTAAGGAAAATGAATTCCTTACAATCCCTGAAGCACTGGAAGCGGTAGAAAATAAAATCCTTTCCCTGCTGACGTCCTACGTGAAAAGTCGGAAATTAACCGGAGTCAGCAGGGAGACAATGGAAGAGGTCCTAAAGACCTTGAAAATTTATCCGAAGGTGCTGACTAGGAGGTCAAACACAATGTGGGACATTCTCCTATCAACAGAACTAGATGCGAAGCAGTTGGCAGGCAGCGTGTTGACAACAAAAAACCTCAAGCTGCAAACGGAATACATGGGCACCCGTAGGACTAAAATAACAGTCCACAGCGTGCCTGTGGACATCTCGGAGGACAGAATGGGGGTCTTCTTCGCCCAGTATGGAAAAGTGGAGGAGGTCAAAGCGATACTGAGCAAGTCTGGCATTGCCACGGGTGACGTGGAACTGCAGGTGACCCTGAACCAAGAATTTAGGAGAATTCCCAACACCCTGGTTTGCAGGAAAAGAAAGATGTGGGTCATGGTGGAAGGCAGGCGACCGAATTATTGGGTGTGTGGTGTCCTGGGACACATGGTGAAAGATTGCCCAACGAAACAGCCCACGCCACCAGTAGCGGTGAACGACAAAAAGGCAGAAGCAGATAAAAACGCTGATGGCACCTGGAAGGAGGTTGTAAATGGAAGGAAGGGGAAGAATGTACCAGCTCCCCCCCAAAAGGAGAAGCCTCAACCACCACCAAAGCAACAGGTGGAAAAGAAAAAAGGGGAAAAAGAAGTGGTGAAAAAACAGTCGCCCAAAAAACCCCCACAGAAACAGCAGCAACAATGGTCTGAAAATAGGCTGCTTCAAAAAGATGGCATATTTTATGCCAACCAAAGAGACAAATTCGAGGCAACCTTCAACGGTAACGAGTTCCTCACAATTAAGGAGGCCTTGAATGCGGTGGAACCGTGCACAATTTCCTTGCTGACTTCAGACGTTAAAACGCGGAAGTTAATCGGAGTCAGCAGAGAAAGTATGGAAGAGGCCCTAAAGGCCCTGCAGATCAACCCCAAAGTGCTAGCGAGAAGGACTAATGCCTTATGGGACATCCTTCTCCAGACTGAACAGCAAGCCAAGGAGTTGGCAGGGAGAACCTTAAGCACAAAAAACTTGAGGCTTCAGACGGAGTACATGGGCACCCGCAGGACAAAAGTTACCGTCCATGGGGTGCCCGTAGATATCTCGGAGGACCGTATGGGGGCCTTCTTCACCAAATTTGGGGAAGTGAACGAAGTGAAGGCCCTTAGAAGTAAATCTGGCATCGAAACAGGGGACATGGAGGTACAGGTAACCCTGGACAGATCGGCCTTCAGGAACGTCCCCAACACATTGATCTGCCATGACAGGAAGATGCTGGTGGTGGTGGAGGGCAGAAAGCCTTGGTGTTGGTCGTGTGGATTGTCGGGCCACATGGCAAAGGAGTGCCCCAGCAAAAAGGGCACACAAGCTGCACCACGACCGGCATTGTCAACAGCCAAAACAGTAGCACCTAGTAAACCGGAGGTGGGGACTTCAAAATCTGACGGAGACTGGAAAGATGTGGTTAGAGGCCGGAAGTCTCCTAAAGTTTTGTCTCCCCCCCAAAAAAAAGAGATACTTCATGAAATGAGGCAGTCACAGCCTGAGAATTTGAAGGAGGTGCCAACACAACAGGAAGGGCTGCAATTACCGAAGGAAGGCCAGCAGCCAAAACAACAACAGGAGAAGCAGCCGAAACAACAGGAGAAGCAGCCAAAACAACAGGAGAAGCAGCCAAAACAACAGAAGAAGCAGCAAAAAGAGCAGCAGCAACAACAAAAACAACAGCAGCACCAGCGACAACAACAACAACAAGAGCAGCAGCAGCAAACAGAGATGGAGGTGGACAGAGTGCTTCCACATCGGGCTTCATCCCTGAAAAGGTGCAGGGAAGAAGACGATGACGAAGAAGACGAACAACAGCAAAGATATTCTGGCAGTAGTAGGGCGGAGGAAGGCATGGATAGATCCAGGTCGCTCTCCGTCCCTGCTTCACCAGGAGAATCGTTGGCTTCGACCAAACCTAGGAGCCACCCTCCCTCCCCATCTCGTGCTCCACCCCCCTCTCCCTCCACTTCCTCCCTAGGCTCATCGGCCACCCCATCACACACATCTACCTCTTCCCCTCCCCACCCTTCCAGGGAGAAAAAGATGTTCGCAGGCCCCGAAACCATCTGTAAGGTGGACAGGGAGGACTTCAAATGGTGCCTGACCAATCAAAAAAAAGCCATCTTAGGAGGACTCTACAAGATCGACTCCGTAGATGGGAAAAGCATCGAGGACCCCCGAAACTTCCCACAGGCCCCAGGCGTAATAACCTGCATGAGGGAGAAGGGGGCTTACTTAAAAGTGTGGAACCACATCTTCGAGACTAAAGAAGCCTTCCCCGACATCAGAGTCGTGGAAACAGAGAACTCCACCTTAAAAAAACAAAGGAACTTTTGTGCTGGGAGGGGCCCCGTGTTGCTCCATACCTCCTTATATAGGGCGGTAAAACTAACATACCCCACGGACGTCAGCGGGATTGTCTGGACGGTCGTATAATGACCGAATTAGGAACGGGGAATCTAGGACAGGCCGTCGGGGTCCTTACCAGCGCAGATTTCCGCCCGGTATGTGAGTAGGCTTTTTGCTTTTCTCTTTTTCTTTTCAGGCCTAAACCATGTCTGTCAAGATAGCGACGCTGAATGTGAATGGCTTGAGTGATCGGGGTAAGGCGGCCCACCTGCTCCGGGACCTCTTGTCGTTCGGCGTGGATGTCGCTGCGATCGAAGAGACCCACTTTGTTTGCAGTTCCGATGCATGTGTGCTGTCTAACGACTTTGTCGTCTATTCAGCATATGGGGACCGAGCTGCCGGAGGAGTGTCTTTGCTGGTGAAGCGGACTCTAGATGCGAAGGTGGACCTTGTGCATACCGATGCCGAGGGACGGTTGATCGTGGCCGATATTGCCGTGAAAAGTGGTTCGTTTCGGGTTGTTGCGGTTTATGTGGCCAACGACCAGGGGGAGCGGGTTTCGCTTTTTCGGCGGATGGAGCCTTTCCTGGTGGATTCGACGCGCTTAGCTCTAATGGGGGACTGGAATGCTATCCTGGACCCCAAGTTAGATCGGGGGCGGGCTGCTAGCGGGAGAAGGGGCGATCGTAGCCTGGTCGATCTGATCGCCGACTTTGGTCTTGTTGATAGATACCGGGTCGATCACCCCGGGGGGAAAATGTGGACGTGGGCCCGTAGCTGGCCTTGTGACAAGGTGGTTAGCTACCTTGACAGAATGTTAGTGAGAAGGGCTGACACAGATCTGTTAGATTGTCCCACATTCCACTGGGTAGGCTACACGGACCACAAACTCGTTTGTGCCTGTGTGGCGCTAGAACATAGGCCTAAAATGGCTGGCTACTGGAAGTTCAATCTGTCCTTACTGGACAGGCGGGACTTCTGGGAGCAGCTGACTAGCTTAGTGCAGCGGGAGCTAGTGGGTGCGGTTACCGGGAATAGGTGGTGGGACAGACTTAAATGTAGAATTAGGTCCTTCACCACTGACTTCAGCAAACGGCTCGCCCTAGATAGAGCTGATAAGGTGAGGACGCTTAAAGCTAGTTATTCCCAGGCGGAGATCCCCTAGAGATAGCCTTAGCTAGGGAGGCCCTGGAGCGTTTGAATAGCGAGCGCTACATGGCCCAGGTGATTAGACATAGGTTAAGCAAGATGTCTTCCGAAGCCGTGAACATGGGCACAGATCTGTGCCGGGAAGAGGTTTTCCTTCGCGAGTGTCGGTAAGCCTTGAGGGCCGTTCCCCCGGTCCAGTGACCTTTCTCACGAACAGCTTGTGTCCATTGATCGCACATATGCGTGTGACAATGTGTCGCCCCTGTATTCCGGGATGAAACGGATTGTGTTTCTGACACTGATGGCCACGGCTTGAATGGTGATTTGGACGATGCGAAAGGAGGAAGTCTTGCGAGGCAATGGTCTTTCTCATTCGGATCTAATTTGATTCTTTGAGCATCTGCTCAAGATGAAGATTAGATTGGATAGAAAATGATTGCATTCGATAGTCTTCAGCGAAAGGTGGGTAAAAGAAGCGAGCTTGCTTTGTGTGAACAGGGCTAGCCTTGATTTTCTCTTCTAGGTTAACCTATTGCACATCGGGGTGGCTTCCTGTGGAACCCTCCCCTTGGTTAGGTTAGACAAGCTTCAGTGTACCTAGTTAATGTGATTTAATGTTGTTCCTGGCCTGCATCCCGGCCGTTCTTTGGTTATGATCCAAGTCGAGATTCTCAAACTCCCCAGTTTGTTTTGCCCCCCCCCCTTTCATCTCGACTGGGTCAGCTTTATATTTTCACATTCCCGCCTAATATTTTATACTTTTCCCATTCCCTTAGCGAGAGCGTCTCTTGATTTTGTACCCTGGGCAGAATACAGCGGCCTCTCTGTTTTGTGGGTTGGACGGTCCCTGCTAACATCAATTATGTTTAGTTTGTATTTGTGTTTATTTTAAGTTTATTATTGGGTTCATTTCCCTCCCATCTCATTTTAGCATTATTAGAATTGTATATATATCATCATTAAATTTTTATGGTATGGGGTGCGTTTTTGGTAGGTCTCCCTTGTGAGAGCATGTGGTATTATGGTGGTTGAAGGATTGTTTGGTGATGGACGAGTTCTTTTGGTGAATGGGTAAATTGTAATGTACAAATGGGTCGTGAATCTGATTAGCTAGGTATAAGATAGTTAGTGTTGACCAGCCTCTACCCCTCCCCTTTTCGGCCTTGTGCCACAATTTGTACTTTTTGTATGAATAAATATCCAGTTACACCACTCATTTGATTTTCATGGTTTAAAATCTCCTGGCTGAGATTACTTACTGTAATATCATCTTTCATTTTGAAAATTCTTGTCTAGGCTTTTTATGGTCAGCATGGGCAATATCATTATTTTTATTATTTTATACTAAGACTGTATTTTGTCCCTTATACATTATAGATTTGATCCTTTCATGAGTCGATTCACTATTTTTCTTTTACCATATTTTCTTATTAACAAAATAAGACATCGTTAACAAGACCCTAGTCTGTTTCCCCATTAATGTTATCTGCCACAATGCGGCACAGTTCAATAACTAAGCAAAAGTCTTGGTAAAAAAACTTAATATTATGCTGGTGAGGAGAAAATGCCTCCATACCATCTTTATAATCTGTAACATTCTCTCTGCAATACCTTTTGATTGTGAATGATATGTTGGAGTTTTTATACAGAATATAGCTAATTCTTCTTAACCAAGAACTAACATTGTAAAATTGTGAGACATTATCGTATACTAATGTTTTTGGGACCAGTATCAAATCTTCTATCATTAGCACGAACAACTTCAGGCTTTTCAGAAAAAGAATTAATTAAAATAAGACAGTCTAACATTATATTACTATTTTCATAGTCCATGTGAACGTAAGCCCAATTTTCTGTTTCTTTAGGCAAGGTGTACAATTTATTCTGTTGAAAAATTCTTTATTTCTGTACATTTTAGAAATTTGTCTTCCTAGTTTTTGATATCATACTTTTGAGTGCCCGGGCCATCTCTTTCTTTCTTTTTATGTGCCATGTCTTTTCAGGACGTAGGTGATCGTAGCCCTCTACCTCCCTCTATCCCTTGCAGCTCTCAAAAGTTCCTTTCCTCTGCTTCCTCCCCCAGACCATGTTCTGTCATCCACTTGCTCAAGTCTGCCAGGTATGTCACACGTTGTTTTCCCTTGTCTCTCTTTCCTTCTATTGAACCTGTGAGTATCAGATTCTCCAGACCCTCCTTCCTTATTATGCGTCCCAGAAAATTCAGTTGCCTCTTCCTGATGTTAAGTATAAGCCTCCACCTTGTTTGCAACCTCTCTAAGACCTCATCGTTGCTCACACTCTCGGTCCGTGATATCCTTAGCATCCTTCTGTCGCCTCAAGTCTCTTCTTCTTTGAGGAAATCATCCAACATTTGCTGCCATAAAGAAGGACAGATGTCAAATCAGTATTCTTTTATTTGTTACCAAAGAAATCCTCCTATCTCGCAATACTCTGCCCAGCTTTTGGAATGTGTCCTGGGTCATCCCAATACGCCTTTTAATCACTTCTGTATAGCTGTGATTCCACAATGAAAATCATTGTTCTCACCTTTTAATACAAACGTTTTCTGGTGGTATTACTAAGCTTTCTTTTTCTTCTTCTTCTTCTTCTTCTTCTTGCCATGTCCTTTCCAGACATTGGTGATCATATCTCTCAATTACCTGTCCTTTGTAGCTCTTAAAAATTTTTATATTTTCATTTTCTCTCATAAATACTGTTCCACCATCCCTTTATACAAGCTCCCTAGGTAGATTATGCATTGTTTTCTGTTCCTCTTGCCTTGTCTTTTCTGTAAGTATCATAATTTCCAAGGCCTCTTTCCTCGTTATGTGCCCTAGAAATTTCAATTGTCTCTTTCTGATGTTACATATAAGTATTCTTTTTCGTTCCATTTTCTCTAAAACTTCGTCATTGTCTGGTCCATCGTATTCTCAGAATCCTTCTGGAGAACCACATTTCTTCCATAGCATATGATACCATTTTCCAGGGTTAACTCTTTATAAAGCATTTCAGCTGTAGAACACTTACTCCATGTGTTCCTTTTATATTCTTGAGGCAATTTTAATAAATATTGGATTTGTGGGTGATCCCCGCACGGCTTTGCTAGTTTTGATGGGACACTTCTTGTCTCATCTTATTTCTCTTTTCCACCCAGTATGCTGTAGCAACAATTCCAACATCTTTCCCCTTAGTGAACTTTCACATGCACACACACACACACTCATATTATCACTCACACAATTCCTAACTTTTAATGTCTTTTTTCTTTTGCATGCATACTCATGTATTTTCTCTCTTTTTATTCAAGTTACATAAAAATACAAAATACCTTTCTGTTGAAATTCATTCTATTGCTTTACACCCATCATTTACATATGTGCAATATATTATTGCCATTGCTTTTAGTCTAACTAGGTTTGTTTGTTTGTTTTGTTTAACGGCATTCCAACCTTAGTGGTCACTTTATGCCGAAAATGATTTTGGTATAGCTTGCAACATTATTTCTTTAAAAAATGTATAGCTGGCAACATTATTTTTTTTTTCAAAAAAAATATAGCTGGCAACATTATTTTTTGTTTTCAAAAACCCACAGCTGGCAACATCATTCTTTCAAAAAAGTATAACAGGCAACATTATTTTTTTTTTAAAAAAAAAAACATCATCCTTTCACGGTGTTTTGGCCCCAGTTACAATTCCATTGAATAAGATTTTGTTTAAAGACATATAGCTGGTAATATTTTTCTTTTTTTTAAACGGACAGCTGGTAATATTATTTTTTCCAAAAACGCATAGCTGGTAATATTATTTTTGCAAAAAAGTATGGCTGGTAATATAATTTTTTCAAAAAACATATAGCTGTTAATATAATTTTTCAACAACACACTGCTGGCAATATTATTCCTTCGAAAACGTATAGCTGGTAATACTACTTTTCCAAAACCGTATAGCCGACAACCTTAATTTTTCAAAAACGGTCTTTCTGTTGGCTGTAGTTTATCACCATACCCAGGACGTGGATGCAGTTTACCATCATACACAGGGACGCGGATGCAGTTTACCATCATACCCATGGACTCGGATGTAGTTTATCATCATACCCATGATGCAGGATAGACTGGGTGTTCACTATTTGCCCATAGCTGGGACCCTAACAGGTGCTACCACCCCAGGTCAGGGGGGACCCGGGAACATCAGCATTTAAGAGCTGGTCCCACGCTCCTCAAAACCTCCTGATCAGAGGCCTTGCTGTTGGATGCAGTTTAACGTCGTACCCAGGACGTTCTAACTAGGGGTGGTGCTGCAATAGATGATATAATGTATCTGGGGCAAGTTGATTTAGAGGTAATAATGGTAGTAGCTGCAAAAATTGATGCCGGGAGACTTGTATATAAAATAGAATATAAGCTTTCAAATGCTTAATATAGTTCTCTACATCCTTTGCTTTCCCTCTTTACAAGACAAATGTTTCACTTATCTTTTGGCCTTCTTCACTGGCCCAAATGAGTTTGCTTTCACTTTGGTATTTATGTCATGAAGTGGTCTGTTTAACCTGCCATAAAAATTAATTCACTTCTTAATCTAGATTAAGACTAAACAAAGCTACCATTGGTGGGAGCAGTTGACAAGTGCCTATGGTGAAAATAGATAATTTAATGAGAAATAGTCTTATCATAATGATAGCAGCTGGCATGTGTTTTGATGTAAACTATCATTCAAATTTCAGGAAAACATCATTGTAAACTGTTTTTTTTTCCATCAAGAATCCTTTGCTACTCTTTTTTAACCTTTGAATTCCACATCTGATGCCATGTCATATTATGCTGAGTGGTTGATGGCTGGGATTAAAAAAAAAAAAATATTGGTCCAGGTAAAAATTTCTTTATTTACAAGAGGTGACTATTAATAATACTGACCAGAAGCTGTAATTTCAAATGAGCAGTTTGACTATATTTCTACTTCATCTTCTAATTTACTGTAGCGAAGAATCTAGTAGTGACATACCTTGTGAGCCAAAAAAGAGGAAACGGCTCTGGTTACTTGAATTTTTTGTTGGGTGCCACATTGGTAGAAGCAAGAAAATGACTATCATGGAAATGTGTAGAGAATAAGGCTTTGTTCAAACTTGAAAACTACATTTTGAAGTATCCAGTGTTTACCCAAATCAGGAATGCACAAGAGTAGGAAATCTGAATGTCAATTGAGAATTGCAGGTTGATCCCATACCCCAAACTAAACTTGAACTTCCAAAGGGCCTCATTCTGCTTATGGCTATAAAAAAGCAGAACAAGGCAAAAGTGTACCCAGTAATGGACCTCAGGTAGCACAATAGGTATATTGATGTGTTTTCTGCTTTCACTCTAAAGCAAATGTCTGCACAAGATTAACAAGTGTCATCATTAAAGCTCTAATGCATCCCTACTGGACCTTAGAGCAGCCTACCTTCGGGGATGAGTCCACGAATACTTAAAGTCATACTAGATAGTGAAATAAGGACTAGACTGCAAATAAGGGCATCAATCATCAGTGCACTGCTATCTTAGAATGAAGTAGACAAGAAAGCAACATCTGTATACATTGATGATACTTACATCAATGAAAATGTTATGTTAGCAAAGAATCTAGAAGAATTTAGTGAAAAAAGCAATTTATTGTTAAAAAAAGAAGAAAAAATTTCATAAGATTTTTATTCAAATATAAACCATAAATCATTATTGATTACATTTAATTTATTGTAAACAGTAATTCTACTTTTGCACAGAAGTTATATTTGTGAGCAATAAGCTTTTGTATGCCTATCATTTTTTTTCTTATACAAATGTTAGATTTTTTTTCTGTAGGGAAAAGAAAAATACTAAGCAGGGATTTCAGAATAGTGCTTTATTATAAAGATTCAAAAATCTCTAAACCTTATTCAATATGGCAAAAAGCAATGACTTAATGTTTGAATAAACAAATCTCATTCAAAGAAGAGCATAGACAAAAACATAAGATGACTGAAAGAATCTGCTAACATTCTAGGCACTAATAACTTCCTCAGTAAGCCTAGCATATGGGAGACTTTTTTTTTGATCCCATACCCCAAACTAAATTGGGACTTCCAAAGGGCCTCATTCTGCTTATAGCTATGAAAAGCAGAACAAGGCAAAAGTGTACCCCGTAGTGGACCTCAGGTAGCGCAATAGGTATATTGATGTGTTTTCTGAGAATAAACCAATATATTGTAAATTTATATTGTAAAGCTTTCATCAAAGACTTTTATCCATTTGTAAACAGCAGAAAATATGAGCAATCATTATTATAACAATGTAAACAAACAAAAGAAAATACAATAGATTTATATGAATGTGTTAATTTATGTGTTAATATCCAAATTTACTGAATTAATAGGGGCCTGTTCATTTCTTTCCAAATCGAAAATGAAAGAAAAATAGTCTTTGCATATTATACTCCACTTACTTCCATAAAGATCTTTTGTAAGTGAAGTAGACTCTGTCTCATAACAGTGAATTCAAATGCGAATAGAACCAAATGATTTTATAAAAACTCCCAGTATTTATTTTCCATGTTTTTTCATTTTTTTTTTTTATAGATACCCTCTTAGATAAGAAACCTTCAAGTTATTCAAATCATTTTCTCCAGGCACAATTTCATGATTTAACCAATCCAAATATGAATTAAAAAGCCGATTCTAGAAGCAAACCAAATACCAATCACCACAGTAGCCATTGTGAATCTTAACAGTCTGCCAAAGGAAAATGGTCTTTTGACTTTTTCCATTCATTAAAAGCTTCTTCCAAAGTCTTAAACTTAAAGTCAGGAAATTCAGTTCTGAAATAAAAGAAATTCAAATACAAGTGAGAGGAATACAAAAAAATTGCATCAAAATTGTATCATTTAATTCTGATTATTTAATGATAATTTATGGACAAAAGATGTAAGTAACAAGGAAAATGACACTTAAAACCATAATCAGATAGAAGAAATTTCTGGGATACATAATGAGGAAAGAGAGCCTGGAGAATTTAACACTCACAGAACATACTGAAGGCGTGAGAAGTAGGAGAACACTGAGTAATCTACTTAAATGAATGGTAGAACAAAGATGGAGAGGAATGGTAAAGCACAAAAATTACTTATAGTAGCAAAATATAGAAATTTGCAGGATATATAATAAGGAAAGTGGGTGTGGAGAATTTAACACTCATAAGACAAGTTTATGGTATGACAATTGGAAGAAATCAGTGAATAAAACTTTGAATGGATGGATGGCAGAGCAAAGGTGAAAAGGTATGGTAAGGCACAAGAATTACTTAGAGCAATAAAAGATAGTAATTTCTGGGACAAAGGAAAGATGGCTTGGAGAATTTAACACTCCCAAGACTTGTTGAAGGCATGATAAACAGGAGAAAACTGTGAATAACCTACTTAATAAGTATGAATGGATGGATGGCAGAACAAATGTGAAGAGGCATAGTAAGGCAAAAAAATTACTTAGAGCAAAAAAGATAGGAAGATGGGGAAAAAATATTGCCTCCCAGCTCCTGAAAGTATGAGGCACATGAAAATAAAAGATTGAAAGAAACATCCTCCAAGTTTATAGAATTCACTTATTGAAATGATTCAATGAAAAGATTATATGAAACTAATTCTAAAAATTAGTTTTAGCTTATTTTGCTATCACTACTTCATATACATAAAACCAAAATCCTTTAATATATATATATATATATATATATATATATATGTATATATTGTTACAAACTTGTAGCATATAGATGAACCATGAGTTTAAAAAAAAAGGAAAACATGGGATCTTTTCTCGGTCTTCACTCAGAAATGGAAGCGACACAAGGGAATCAACGAAGTACAGACACAAGACAATGGATTTCAAAATAAAACATTTATTTACAAGTATATAAACAGGTAAAGAACAAAAAAAAAAGGAAAATTCATTTAACAAAGGGGAAGGGGACCATTGAAGAACAGAAGGCGCGAGCGAATACATACATATATAAAAAAAATCAAGCCAAGAGAATCAACTTATCTGTCAGTTGAGCTGATATTTTCATACAAAATTTTGATTTGCCGAAGCGAGAATTCTTATGTTGAAACGATATTTTGGTCAGCCAGCAATCTTCCTGGATTCCTTTTCTTTTGGAAGTGTTCGATGTCCACAGCATTTCGTACAGGCATTTCGTTGGGTTGATTCAGTTTCATAGCAGTCCTTTCATCCCTAGTCGACAGACTTTGCCATCTTCTTCATTTCAGTGGGCAGTCTATTTGGAATAGGGACGAGTTGCCCAGTGATGTTCAACTGCCACTGGTCAGAGGAAAAACTGAAATCCTTCTTTAGATTTTTGCTGTCCCCAAAGACAGTCATGTGGGTTCCCTTCGTCCTTGACCAGGTACGCAGGAGGATGGGGCGCAAATCACGCAGTGTTTGTGTGATGGCTAAAAGTTCAATCCACGCTTAGTATGGTCCGATCACGTGAATCACAGAAGGAGATCCTGATGGTGCCTGGAATTCACTTATGGTCAAACGCCTGATAGCTGCAAAATTTTGGAACTAGGTCATTCTCACGTCGGGTCAGTTCAAAGTTCACGGGTGGAAGAGTAGGGTATGGCTGATCATAGAACATATTTGCTCGCAAGTCGAAAGCATTGGATTTTATCTATTTTTATTTATTTATTTATTTTTCTTTTATATCTAACTAATTTTCGACTAGAATTTGAGATTTTACTTTGGGGTGCTTTTTAGCTTTATGCCTATGTGGTTAATGAAATCGTGGCTACGTGACAATATATATATATATATATATATATATATATCTTTAATCACGAGAAATGCCAGCTTAGGGAAAAAGTACTACAATTTACTATTTAAGCATACACACAAATACACATTTCTTTCTTTTGTTTTTGGATTTGATGAAGCCTAGAATGGTGAAACATGTAATCAAATCTATTTTCAATGTAATGTTTTCCATTTGTCATTTTTTTAATATTTGTATATATATATATATATATATATATATATATCAAAATGAAATGAGAATGAATTGAGTATAAATTCCAATGTTCGTAACATTAATTGAAAAGAGGGCTCAGTACAAAAGTAGAGCTGTATTCTTTATTTTATGATATTATATCAACATGTCAATCTGCATTTTCACCAGTAAACACAGAAAACAAGGTACATATAAGGATCTACATGTTCTTGCCATTTTAAAAATTTTCCATTTAACTTTAAGAGTTTTATTTTCAATTTCAAAAAATATTTTGAAAGTGATGTATTATTTCTATAAGTAATATTAGTAAAAGAAGACATGTGCTGATACCACCGGGTTTTAAATGTATTCTTAGTACTACCAATATAAAACTTTTGAACCCAGTTAGTAGACGTTAAATCATCTACTAACCAGTCATTTACTAATGCCTGATGAGATGTGATGGTACACATCGAAACACAATTGCATTTATGTAGCATTTATTCTCATGTTGTAATACAAATTTATTTTATTTCTATACATAATAAATATTTTTAAAGACCATCAGCCATGCTTACTTTTTAATATTCTACTGAGAAAAGGAGGGAAGGAACTGATTTTTGAATACACTTTTTTTTTTTAAAAAAGTAAACTAACAAAAAAGTAACTAATAACATAATCAAACTAGCAAATAATATTTTATATTACTTGATTCAGGGATTGAACTCACAACTACCAGGTAACTAACTTTGCTTAACTGATGCTTTTATTTATTAGGCTATGTGCTTGGAACGAGAAACTTGAGATCTCTTGTCTGCTCCTTCAACTGAACGAGAGTATATGACTTATATACTAGCTGTCATGTAAATGATATAATTTTTGACACTTAGATCTAATATTATTTTTCTTAATTAAAGTCTTCCATATGCTAGGCTTACTGAGGAAGTTATTAATGGCTAGAATGTTAGCAGATTCTTTCATTCATCTTTTGTTTTTGTCTATTACTCCAACTTCATTTCACAAGTGTTGTTCATCCCAATTTTCTATCCATGATCAACCATGTTAGATTTAATTTTAATTGTCTATCCTGAATTAACGGTTTCTGATGTTCCTCCAAACTTACTTTTTTCATTTTAGTGGGTATCTGGTCACACCTTTGTTTTCTTTGCCTCTACTGCATGGAACAAAATATATACAATATTTGGTTGTGTTCTCTTCTAGGGAAGGTTTAGTTTGAGAGAGATGCAAATGACATTTTACATTACTTAATTCAGGGATTGAACTCACAACTAACAGGTAACTAACTTTGCTTAACTGATGCTACATGGTTTTAGAAAAATTCCAAGATGGAAACTTGAGATCTCTTGTCTGCTTCTTCAACTGAACTAGAGTATATGACTTATATACTACCAGTCATGTAAATGATATAATTTTTGACACTAAAATCTAATATTATTTTTCTTAAGTCTTCCATATGATGTTCATTTCTATGCTAGGCTTACTGAGGAGGTTATTAGTGCCTAGAATGTTAGCAAATTCTTTAAGTCATCTTATCTTCTTTTGTTTTTGTCTATTACTCCAACTTCATTTCACAGGTGTTATAACATCACTTTTCTATCTACACATGATCAACGATGAGATTTCATTGTCTCTCCCAGAATAAAAATTTCTTATGTTCTGCCATGGTTACATTTTTTTGATTTATTGGACATCTGGACACATCTTTGTTTTTCTTGCCTCTACTGCATGGAAAAAAGTATATACAATGTCAGGTTTTCTTTGAGGGAAGGTTTACTTTGAGAGAAATATCTCTGAAGGGTGAAACTACTACTGAATATTGTCTTAGTTTTTCAACATGCTTCTAATGTAAGGGAGAAAACCCACACCATTTTTCTGACCACTTATACTGCTGCATGTGGAGGCTAATGTTATTCTTGTAGAATGTTTGTTTAATTTAAAGTTTGTTTCTACTGCTGATCATTTCCTGTTGGTATGTGTTTCAGTTACAATAAGAGTTTTACTTGATGTTGCAGGCAACAGATGATCATTTCTTCATGCTCTATGAATTTTAAAATGTTCATATATTCCCTGAAAAAAGCCAGTAGGCATACGAGTCAAAATGTTGTAATTGTGATTTTCTAAGTGTAGCTTAGATGTGGCACAAGGCCGAAAGTAGGGGGTACCCAGTGAGGATTGAACTCACTACTCAGTTGTAACTGTTCTAGCGAGACAAGCTCGCTAACCATTACACCACCTCAAGGTGCCCTCAAAATGTTGTAATAATAGCAACAAAGATAAGGCTATTAGCCTCACAGTCAATAATGTAAATAATGATAACTTTTCAATGTCATAATATGTATCAATAAATAAAAAAAAACACATATGAATTTAATCACATTTTTGTGGAAAATATAGATGATAAAATTTGGAAGTTTACCTGAATTTGTGGGTAGAAAGAGCAGTAAATTTCCCTCTTGGTGCAGGTAATTTTAACTCATCAGAAGTTTTAGGAATCAACCATTTAGAATCTAATTTGAAGTACTCAGCCTGAAAATAATAATAATAACAAAAATAATATATTCCTCTTGATGTTTATCAAACAATAACTCCATTGTGTTAATCTCTATGTCTACTCTACCACAAGCCATTCACATCATTCTAATCATCAACCATTCTATAAGCATCATTGGATCATTATAATAACCCAATCAAATATTCCATACTATTCTCAGAGCATTTATAAGTATCAGTAATAAAATAAGAATAGCAAGTCAGTTTAATTCTCTTTCATATATAAAAAACAACACCAAAACACATCTTCCTTCATTGGTCACCATACTTAACATTATCTTTATTGGCAGTACAAACTGAATTTTGGAACATTTGCTTAAAATGTTTTGCCACTCAATCTGTATTTGGTTTATTTGAAAACCAGGAAGAAAGAAATTCTCATTGGTTAGGAATTAAAGTAAGCATTATTAACTGAATAGAAAATATGCTTGATTTATTTTACTATTTTTTGAACAATCAGATTTTTTGATTTTTAATAAATCTTTAAAATATCACAATGCCAATTTACAGGGTACATCCTCTATTGTATACCCAATCCTGAAATATTACTAACATAGCATAAAGACAATTGAATTAATGTCATATATCTTTCCATTACTATATTAGCAAACTCTCCTGCAAGAAAGGCTTGTTAACCATCACTCTACAGTAACTTATGATATCACAATTTTGCATCTTATTATGGAATACTGGTTAGTTAGTGTAAGAGACTGATAATGTGTATGAATGATCCTCACTGTTATAACAAGCATATGGTTGTAAAGGAAAGAAACAAACAAGGATTAAAATTTTAATATGCATTTATTTTGTTATTTTTTAACCAATCAGATTTATTGATTTTTAATGAATCTCTCCTAATGCTTTAAACATAGAAAAAGTACCTTGAAAATCTTTGTTCAAATTATTCCAACAAACAAATCAGTACAGATGATAGTGATTGGCATTGCATTTAAATTTTTGAAGATTGTTGGTGGCAGGGAATCAAGAAACTGGAAGAGTATTCCACAGGCAAGAAGTGTGACAGAAGAAACTATTAGAATAAAACTTACAGTTAGTTTTAGCAATTTCAACAATAAAATGATGAGACAAAGCTGCCAATCTTGTATGACATTTAAATTTATGAAGTTGAAGTACCAAAAAGAAAAGCTCATCAGAACAATTACCATGAAAATATTTGAAGAAAAGGTACTGAGAAGCTACATTATGGTGGTGAGAAATTAATTGAAGCCAAGATGCCAGGTTATAATTGTAGCTGCTGAATCATCAGTGGTCATTACAAAAAATGTAATCTCCAAATGGCAGCAGAATATTTCCAATTCATGTTTTGCTGGAAACAATGATATTTATTAGTAAGGTATTTAGAAAAGTTCATGTTAATCAAAGAAAACTTTTTTTTGCTTTTTTTATTTCATTTATGACACTGCCTTTTAGGAAAACTCATTTAATTTTAAATTTGTTAATGAACAATCTTACTTACAATTTTTAAACCCCATTGGTATTTGCTCATAACTTCAGGACCAACAATGTGGTAGATTCCAGAACAATCTTTCTTTATAAGTAACATCACTGCCTCACAAAGATCTTTGTTATATGTTGGACAAGAAAGCTAGAAAGAAAAATCAAGTAAAAAATTAGTTTACTTTTATTTAATGTCTAATAATAATGATGATGATGATAATGAGGATAATAATAATAATAATGATGATGATTATAATAAAAAGGATAATGATGAGGATAATAATAATGATGATGATTTTTAATTTTTTTTTATAAAAAATGGTCAGTGGAAAATGTCATGAAGCCATTCCTGCCCTTAGGTCTGTGATCAGGACCTGGAAGAAGATGTATACAAATAATAGTGGTGGTGGTGGTTGTAATAGTAGTAGTAGTAGTAATAGTAGTAATAATAATAATAATAATAGATGGTCTAATTATTGAAGTTTAGGACCAAAACCTCACAAACAAATTCTATCACTGTCACATTTCAAGGATGGAACTAACCTGAAATGCAGGATTTGCAGAAAATATGAAATTGTTGACCATATTATCTCAGGATGTCTGGAAATAGTAAAAAAGCAATACACCACAACAAGATAATGACATATGTGCAATGGAAAATATGCAAGAAGCACAAAATCAAAACCACTGAGAGATAGTATGAGCAAAAACCAGACAGGGTTACCCACCAAAAATGATGTAACTATCCCCTGGGACATGCCAATTCAAACTGACAGGAAAATAAATGCCAACAGGCCTGATATTATCATAAAAGACAAGAAATTCAGGAAGTGTATGCTTATTGACATGGCAGTACCATCCGAGAGAAACAACTCCATAAAAATTATTAAGAAATTGTCCAAATACAACAACCTGGAGATTGAGATTAATAGTATGCGAAGAATAAAGACTGAGATTGTACCAATAGTAATCAGACTTCGGGGCTTTGTGAGAAAAGGAATGAACAATTTTACTAACAGTGTTCCAGGTAACATCAACATACAAGTTGCCTAGAAAGTCACCCTACTAGAAACATCCTATATACTAAGAAAAGTGCTATCAATTAAATGCCAATTCTACTATAGGGCCTAGGGACCCTAGTTTGGACCTGGTTCTACAGGATACAAAGCAGAAAACATTACATACACAAATGATAATAATAATAATTAGTAAAAAATGTGTAATTTTTTCAAAATTGCTCAGTGGAAAGTGTCATGATGCCATTTCTGAACTTAGAAATGAGTACAAATAAAATAAAAATAATAATGATAATAATAATAATGAGAATAATAATGATGAGTTTAATAATAATAAACATAAATGTCAAAATATTTATGCACATTAAAAATGAAAAGATATTTTCAAAAAGAATTTTAAACTACAAACTTTTTTAAAAAATTATAGGGTGTGCTGAAATAATAATAATAATAATGATAATAATAATAATGATAATTTCCTTCCCAAAGTCAGTAATTTCGGAAAGCTAGAAAGAAAAATCAAGTTACAATTAGTTTACTTTTATTACATATCTAACAATAATGATAATGATGATGATAATAAAAATGATTATTATTGTTGTAGCATACCTACAGACGATAATGAGTGTATCCCCATTCACATAAATACAGTAGTAAATACTGTATGTTTGTCTGATGTTGGAGATTCATTGTGGAATTCACTTGACTCACTTCTAGCAGTTGACTACTTCAATACATCGCTAGCAAATCTTATATGTGTTGTTCGTGTCCTAAGTATTATCATTCATTATCATCGTTGGTGCGATTATTCTATTCAGTAACCTTCCTTGGGTTACAACAATTATAACAAGAATAATAGTAATGATGATAATGATAACAATGATGATAATAATGATGATTATAATCATAATAATAATGATAATGATGATAATAATAATGATGATTATAAAAATAATAATAATGATAATGATGATAATAATAATAATGATGATTATAATAATAATAATAATAATAATATGATACTGATAATAATAATAATAATAATAATAATAAATATAACTGTCAAAATATTTATGAACATTAAAAATGAAAAGATATTTGCCAAAAGAAATTTAAATTAGAAACTTTAAAAATTTTGTGGTGTATGCTGAAAAATTCTAAGCTCAATTTCCTTCCTAAAAGTCTGTAATTTAATGAAGAAATATCAGAAGGGTGATTTTAGGAAAGGGTTCAGTTTCATATTTTCATTCCATTTCCAAAAATAAAATAATCAGATTAGTCAAGATATTTCTTTCCATTACAATTAAAATTTTTCAAAAAGAAATTTAAATTATATATTTTAAAAAATTTATAATTAATTCCAGTTTGTAGCCACGAGACTTAACAGAAGAAGATCTTAAACACGCCCTTATTTATTCTTAGTTGGTCACATGATCTTCATTTAAACATTATAAAATGTGAAAGTACAGGGTTGGTATACATGGAATAAAATTCCAATGACCAAAAAAAAACATTCTTAAAAGTGAGCTCAATAGCATGTAGAGTTAATATTTATTCAAATTTATAACATATGAATGTTACATGATCATTACAGAAGTTGCAATTTTGTTTCAACACTTATGGTGTATTTATTTATTTATATAAACTTACCTCATCAGATAACAGAGACATCTCTTTACCAGTTGATAGATTCCGTACAACCTGATTGACAAAGTTTTTCTTCACTTCTTCAGGTCCAAATATTCTCTTAAAAATATTCAGGATATAATTTTAGTTTTTATTTTAAAAACAATGTTTTCACTAGAAAATCCATAAAACATATAGATCAGTTGAAAATATAAAAAAAAATAGATGCAATGAATTCAACATTTGTTTTTATTTAAAGTGTTCAATGTTTTTGTTTTTTTGTTGCTACACTCATCATAATTATTCACATATTCTTCTGATTTCTTCCTTCCATGGCATCTACAATCTACAAAAATTTAAATGCATTATCAATCAACATCTGCTGTATTTATGAATCTTGTTCTTTTATCGTCCTTTCACATCACTTGTGTCTTCTCATTCTCTTCTACTCCAAGTAACTTAACTCCTTGCATCTTAGTAAAATTATTGGCTTACTCCAGATGAAATGATTAATATATATATATATATATATATATTATATATATTATAAATTAATTCATTTAAAATATGTTTTTTTTTCACTACACAGTTCTAACCATGTTTCAAAAATGGAAGCTGAAAACTCCGAATTTAAGACATTAGTTCCATATCATCCTCAAGCGAATTTTGGAGTAACTTTTAAAGTTACTGGGTTTTAAAGACACAGCAAAAATCAGAATTCACGTTTCCAAGGATACAGAGAAATCCAATTCAACCAGCAATGGGTGTTTGTGTGTTCATTATGTCTGTATTTTGATGTATCAGTTATTAGTTACATTTTGGTAGGGGTAGGGATGTATTTTTCAATGAAATCTGACATCTATTAAATGCCTGTCGTCTGGATTTTTTAAAAATTTTATAGTTAATAGCAAAAATTCTTACAACATTTTTATCTATTTGTATATTTAAAGATTGGGAGGGGTGTTTAGGTTAGAATACGTTTTATTTTACTATGACTTGAAAATTTTTTTCACTTTTAATTTTTAATATACTATATTTCTTTTAAGAACAAGTAAATGTATTACAATCCCTTACAGTATGTAGAATTATTTTCATATCAAGTATAAGTATGTATATTATTAGGTAACAATTTTTTTTTTAATTATATTTAAATATTATTTAAGTAAAATTTATGACAATGATGGCAAAAAATAGCTAATTAATTTCACTGATTTAGTAAACTTTTATTTTTTATATAAACCTAGTAATATATTGTTTCTCATGTAAGTACAAAAGACATGGGTCATTCAATGGCTTACATCTAGCTTTTCATATTAATTTCATTTTACTGTAGGTGTTTTATTGGATTCTTTTAAGTGCTTGTAATACTTAGAGGGAGGTCTCTAGGTTAGAATATGCTTTATTTAATTACAATTTTAAAAGATGTTTAGGTTAAAATTTGTTTTATTTAACTACAATTTTAAATACAACTATAAAATATTTACACTGTTAGTTTTAGACTATATTTCTTTTTAAAAAAAGTAAATGTATTAGAATTACTTACAGTAAGTAAAATTATTTTTTACATATCAAGTATAAGTATGTATATTACGATTTTTAAAAATTTATATTTAAATATTATTTACGTAAAATTTATGACAATTACAGCAAAAGTATCTATTTATATGTATGTATGTATGTATATGTATATATATATATATATATATATATATATATATATATATATATATACATATACATACATATGTATATATGAAGAAAAAATATACAGAAAAAACAAACAAAAATCTTAATATGCAATGATGCTGTATTAATGTTAATATAATGTCAACGTCGGACGTTTCAGTCTATTTGCACAGAAAGTACAAATCATAAGTTATGTACGTTATGCTTTGTGTATTACATGTAATGTGAAGGTTATAATCATTTCAATAAAGGGGAAAAATAGATATCTTTCATTTGAGATCTTACATAATCAGTCAAGCATCCTGTGGTCATATATGATGTGAAAAATATTAGATTAGTCCTTTCCTCAGACATCCTGCTCAATAGTAGACTCTTTTTTTAAGCATCCTTAGTTTTACCACTCTTAAAATCATGGCTCATGTGCACAGATGTGGAAATCACATGTCCTGTGCATCACATAAGACGCACAGAACAGGCAAAGGTTTAAAGAGAGAGAACAATAAAACAACAGGAATTAAGAAGATAGAAGATAATGATTGACATTGCATTTAAATTATTGAAGATCAAAGTTGGCTGGAATTAAATAAGAAAAATATATGTGTGATTAGTTAGGTTCCCAAAGAGAGAGAAAAAGTGAAAATAGATAAGGGCATGTAGGTGTAGAGTTTTAATGTAAGACATACAGAGATATATCATTTACATACCGAAGTCCGAATGATGAGAGATGTAGGAAACTCACAGAGAAGTGCTTTCTCAGACTTAAGTTTGCTTAATCCATAGGAGTTGGGAGGATTTGTAGGTGAATCTTCTCTAAGTCCAATGTCTTTTCCTGCAATTCAATGAGTAAATAAAAATAACTTTATAATGATAAATCTGAGATCATGGGGAAACTTTCTTTCAGAATCAAAAAACTATAAAAGTTGCTGACCAGGTTCGATGTTGCTTAACTTCTGTGATCTTATGGGAAGTGGTGTTTCAACATGCCAAGAGAAATTAGTTTGTGATTACTTAACACGATTTTGAAAAATATTAAAATAGAGTGAAAAACACATTTGTTCATGTGGGTATCTTTTCTGTCATCTCAGTTCAAAGGTCGGGGGATTATTGAATCAACTTTTCTGAGTTATATTTGGTGAAAACCCATTTAAATTTATGAATGTCTTACAGTTGAAGTATAAAAGACTAACAAAACCTGAAGTTATCCCCCTTCAAATCAATAAATCAACCATTCACCCTTGCATGGAATACTGCTGCCATATATTGTCTGTAGCATCTGCTATTCATCTTAAGGTCCTCAACAAAATCCAGAGACAGATATGTAATGCGACTGACCCAGATCTGGCTTCTCATTTACAGTCACTCTCTCACAGACATTCCATCGCTTCCCTCTGTCTTTTCTACAAATACTTTCAAGGTAACTGCTCTGACAAGCTACTTTCACTAGTTTCAAAACTAAATGTGCTATTAGGTTGGCATCTCAGTCCCACCCTTTCACTGTTGAAACAGTTAAATGTAGTTGTCTCTTCTACTCCAATAGCTTCATGTTTTGCACTTCCTGTCTGTGGAACTCCCTTTCTGTTACTTGCTTCTTTGTTAGCTATAATCTCCAACTATTCAAATGTAATGTCAATTGACATCTCCAGATTGCCTTGATCTATTCCCTGTCCTTCTCTTCATCCTTTCTTCTTTCATGGCTCTTTACTCTTACTCCCACTGTCTGTAACCCTTTACATGCTAGTGGCACTCCTGCCTTGCTTGGGGTGAAAAGCTTAAAAAAAACAAAAATCATCATGTGACAGATAACACTTGAGAAATGATAATCAAGCTGCATTCATATATGCCAAAAATATCTGCAAAATTAAAAAAAAAAATCACTTCAGGGTATGTGAGACCACCTGACAAAGATGCATACTCATATTTGGCCTGCCCGACACACCAGACGAGAAAATAGACATGTATATATAACCCTGCTCCCCATGGTTTACACCTGGTATCCTATTAGTATTTGATCAGACATCAGTTCATGTTTGGTTTCAGTGGCTGGAAGCAGCAGGGTCACAATTAATTTTTGTGATCAGGCTTTGGGTCTGTTTATAATTCCATTTATATTTATACCAAGAGACATTTTGATTGAAATATTCTAAGGCTTGAAAATTGTCTCATTATTCAAGCCTTAATCTTGAAAGGGTTAAGTTCTAACTTAACATGTTAGTTTTATGACCAAATTGATGTGTTAGTGAGTCTGAAGATGATGTCATCATAGTATAATACCAATAAAGAAATAAGTTTGCATGAGATGATTGGACAGGAAATATGAGTCAGCAAAGGGATCTTCTAATTCCAGTTTTCTTTAATCCTAAATGTATGTAAGTTATCACTATTTTTTAAAATTCTAGATTTATGATTGTGAAAGAGTGTAAAGGAAAACAAACTTTTAATTTTATTTTATGATTCATTTCAACATCTCAGACACTTTTGTATAGAAGGGTGCTGGCCCTGGTTCAATGTTTATTTACATGAGAATGCAAGATGGTGATTTGAGGTGATTAAAACTTAGAAATAAATTGCAAAACTCCAAAAGGAATATCTTAAATAATTAGGAGAAAAAAGGGAAAAGAGAATGAAAGTTATATTCAACATATAAAATGAAGTTGATGAGGGAACCAGAAAAAGTTGAACCCCAAACAAATTTGGAGAAAAGTCATTAACTTTGGAATTTCACATAAATGGTCTTCTTTCTCTGATAAGGAAAAAATATTTGCTTGCATTTTCCGAGATGAAATCTGATCTGAGAGAAATGGATTCTTAATACTACAATGTTATGCTCATGAAATGAGTTTCATTAAAAGTTGAAGAAATAGGTTTTTTTTTTGGCTGGTGCCATGTATTTTTTGGAACAATGGACCACTGAAGTACACAAGCAAAAGTCAAAAATTTTACATGCATCAACATCAACATGGGATGAGGTACCCAGGTGGAGATTGCTATATAAATCGAAAAAGCATTTGGATTTTTGGGGGGAGATTTTGAAACAGGGTGTGAAGAAATCCATATTCCTCAAAGAAAAGAGCACATACATTTCATGGATTGAGTGGATGCACAGACACAAGGAAAACCTGTGATGTGGCAGACATACTGCAAGATATGAAGGCAGTAGTTGCTAGGATTGTCAAGGTAACTATACAGAAAAAGGAAATACAAAAGTAGTATAATTTGGTGGAAGTTTAAAATGAGACCAAAGACCTCAAAATACTTTGAAATTACCATTTTGCTATATAATGTCTTGAAGAGGCAAATTCATCTAATATTCTCATCAATAAATTATCATTAATTTTTCTGAAGTGGTTGCTTATTTTGAAGAGATCTTGTAGTGATAGAAAAAAGTACACTATTTCAAAAAAAAAAGATGGAAAAGTTGGCAAATCATTTTGGTTTGCCATAAAGAAACAAAAAAAAAAAAAATAAATAAATAAAAGGGGCCAAAAGGTCATGATTCTTAAATGTAGGTGAAGAAAAAGGGATTGTCAAATGAATTTCACCTGTGAACCAATCAGGAAGCATGAGACAATTTTGAAATTAATTCCTTTATCTCAAAAAAAGTGTATAAACACAGAGGGACGACCAGACAAAGGAACCAGAGAGTTGATGAAATAATTTTGTCTCTTTTTCCTTCCCCTACGTTATCAAGACACCTAAAAATCCCACAGAGAGTCAAAAGGATTACTACCATCAATGCAATACATACATACATACATACATACATACATACACATTTATAAGGACTCTCTTTTCTTTTTCTCTCTCTTATGGTAAAGGACTCTCTTTTCTCTCTCTATCTTATGATAAAGGAATTAGATGTTCAACATGACAACTTTCTGATATGAACTTATGAAATCTTTGCATATTGTATATTTTATTTTAAGAGATATGAAATTTTATCAGTATATACAAAATATATCTTTGTACTAATTATCTTTGTATTCATTTTTAACAGGCCCAAAATTGGGGAATATTGGGATTAAGAATGTTACCCAAATATAACCACTTGTAAACAAATACGTAAACCTTACAATCTCTTTCCTTAACTTTGATGTTGAAGGACTGGACATAAGATCATGCTTTGGGGGTAACAAATTACAATGCTTTCTGGAAGAGTTTAATAACTCCACTGTGTGGGGCACAATGAGCCACTCGACAATCACTTTTGAAAAACAGGAATTGCTTCAGGGAGCGTGATACAGTTAACAAAGATACTCACTCATATTTGGCCTGCTAGGCACACTAGATGATAAAAGGAACATGTATATATAAACCCCTCCTCATGATTCACACCTGGTAATCCAAGAATATTTAGTTTGGGATTCACTTCAGGAAGTGTGAGACAGTCTGACAAAAATGCATACTCATATTTGGCCTGCCCAACCAAAAAATGAACATGTATATATAACTCCCTTGCCATGGTTCACACCTGGTAACCCAAGAGTATTTGGTTGGGCATCAGTTTGTGTTTTGGTTTCTGTGGCCAGAAGCAATTGGGTCACAATTGATTTTCATGATCAGGCTTTGGGTTTGTTTATAATTCCATTTATATTTGAACCAGGAGACATTTTCTCAATGGGACAATATTCAAGCCTTGGTCTTGAAGGGGTTAAAATTTAACTTTCAAGTTGCCAAACATGTTAGTTTTATGACCAAACTGATGTGTTAGTGAGTCTGCAGATGATGATACCATCATAGTATAACACCAATAAAGAAATAAGTTCACATGAGATGATTGATCAAGCAATATGAGTCAGCAAATGGATCTTCTAATTTCTTTTTTTAAAATCCTAATAAGTAATTTGTCACTAATTTTTTTATATTTTTTTTTCAATCAATTCACTCCATTCAGAGAATGAGAAGTCTTTAGAAGGAAATGGAAATCCAGATCAAAATAGGAAACAAGGGATAAACATCTATTCCTGTTCAAAAGACTGGGGAGGAGTGTGAACCGGATGATAGGCAAACCTACCTACTCTAATGACTGTGAAAGAGTATAAAGCAAGATAAATTTGATTTTATTTTCTTTCATTTCAACATCTTGGACAGTTTTGTTCCAGGAGATATTTTGAATGACATCATATTGTTCCAATATTCTTTTTTAAGCCTTAGTTTTGTAATGGTTATCATCTAACTTTCAAGTTGCCTAAGATGTCAGTTTCATAATGAAATTGGTGTGTTAGCCAATTTGAAAGATTACATGAAACACCTTAAAGCAATGCTTAGATCAATTTCACAGACCATAGTGAGTTTGATCTCTACTAAGTGCTCTACTATTACAGCCTTGTACTAGGCTAAACTACGCTTAGTAAATATCAATAAAGATATAAGAAATCTACTTTTGTAAGTCATTGTCAATGATCAATCTTTCTAGATATTGTGCTACTGTGTTTTTGTATCAGATGCAGTTAAGATGAGTAGATATATCAGATGCAGTTAAGATGAGTAGATATCTTCAAACGTATTTTTTAAAAATTAAGATTAGATAGTAAACTAATGAAAATAATTCAAATATACTTACCAATTGTGTTTATGTAATTTGGAAAATTTTCTGGATTTGGAGAATTGAACACATAGTCAGAGGAGAAATTTACAATTTTTATATTACGTTCTTTTCCAAGTTTTCCAATGTGTGCCACTGCTTCACAATTGACTGTATTTGTCTATAAAGACAAAAATATGAACAGATTTTGTTTAAATAATTTCAAATTGGGAAAGAATAATAACCTAATTCTCTTATTTTGAAAAATAAAGTACTATCATATAGCCATATCAGATTTGAAAAAAAGGTTGTAGCATTTTTTAAGTGAATTTCAAAGACAATATTTAGATTAGTGTTTTCAAATGCCTTACAATGTTTGTGTGATGTATGTGGAGTATTTCTGCAATATCCTGTGCCATGTAATCTGGATTCATTTTTATTAGCAATTTGATTTTTTTTATCATCAACAACTATTGAACATTTTCAGTTTTCCAGATTAAAATATTAATATCTGAACCTGGCAAACCACTTACAAGCAATACTCTCATCAATTGTGAAATAAAGAAAAAACAAAACTGTTAATGTATATTTTTTGTGTGTTTGGTTAAAAGAGGTTGGAGAGAATAAAGATCAAGTGACAACAAGGCATCCCATAAAAAAACTGTTGAGAGATACTCAGTGAGATATAAAACCAAAACAATTTTATTAAAATAAAATTTTTCTAAATATTAGGAATGCACAAATTTGGTGATTTGTGCACCTAGAAAAGGGGATAATAAATTTCTGGATAAGTCACTTATTTTTTTCTAAAATAAGGCCCAATGGTAGTTGTAGCAAAGAGATCAAGTTTACAATCAAATCAATCAATATGAAATATAACAAGAAAAATACCGTCAGATACAAAACAATTCAAATTACAAGAAGGTACAATAAAAGGGTTTCTGTGAGGTTGAACCCAGTTAAAATGGTATATTTACCTTGAAGGTATAAAATATGAATGTTAATAGTTCCCGTAATTTGATGTAAGTTGTTGAAGTTCATGATGGTGTTGGGGATGCGCAGAATGAACTAAGATTTTTGCTATGGTGTTATAATATATCAGAAGGAATTTTTTTGTTAGGTTGCGTGATCTCCTCTTGCATCCACAACAATAAATAATACTTGATATAAAACAAGGCAAAACATGTATGCAATTCAAACAAACAAATGAATTTATATACAATACAAATATTATATACAAAATATTATTACAAGATATTATTGTACTGGTATGTTTGTTAGTGAATGAAGATTTTGTTTGTTTTTTGGTGTATTTGTATTACAGTCTATAAGAATTCGTAATTAGTGTTTAAACACCGTTATTATGTTTTTAGAATTGAGTCATTCAGAAGTAGTCTACCCTTAACTGTAAGTATGAAATATGTCCAATAATACTAAGTATTTACTTAAATTGTAGTGAGTTTTAATAATTCACTTTGGATAAGTAAAGTCTTGCGAGTTGAAGTTCTTTGTATTCACAGGGTAATCTTCGAGTTGAGTTTGTGGGTGAGTCAGTTGTGGTTTCGTTTGCGCGGCAAACAATTATAATCACAAGTTACATGGATTAGATTAGCGCTTCTCTGTGTTCGCTGGACTGACGACTGATTTATCGTAGATGATCAAAAATAATGTTTAGTTTGAGATTCTTAAATGACAAAGAAGTTCGTAGAAGATATTGAACGGGAAAGATTTGTCGTCTCGCTTTGCCGAGACGGTAGTAGTAGTCGTCACATTTTTAAGCTTGAGTGAGTGGTCGTAAAAATGGTCTGCTGCTGATCTGCCCAGGTCTGTATCGGCCGTGTTACACGTGCTTTGGGTTCTTTTTAAGAGGTAATGATCACGTGGGTGGATCCAAAACGATTTTGCGCCAAAACTTCGAAGTGCATGTGCAGGCAACCTGATTGTTAATAATAATTTTTCACACTATTGCACAATCTCCATAAAGGACATCTTTTACTCTTTGCACAGCAGTTTTTTCATTTCCAGGAATAAAAAAGCATCAACTGATGAAAATGCAACTCATTTTCCTCCATTTTCAGTTTTAATGCAAAAACATTTAAAATTAGCAATCCACACACAAATCATATAGAAAGGCACATTGAAAGGTCATTTTCAGAATGTGTACATATGTCATAAATTTCAGTCATATGTGAAATGCAATTTTTGGTATTCTGCCATAGAGGTAAATAATGTTAGACACTGTAGTTAGTTGAATCAAATGATTGTTAATCTTCTTCACTAATATATTCCCAAAACTGGAAGCTGCAGTAATTTACTTCCATTATTTCAGAATTGATTTCTGATAAAATTTGAAACTAAATCGTTCTCATCTTCTTTAGCCTATATGTATTTATAACGACCTGTTTTATTTACAATAAATAGATGTAATAGCCTTGCATGTTGTTCTGTTGCATAAGAAGGAATAAGCGGTTGGGATATGTTATTAGGAATCTATTCTATTCAAAATCTTTCACATTATATATATATATAATAAAAAGGCTTAAACACTAATATTCCATAGTCATAATTTATTCCATTTAGAGAGGGTTATTTAAAAACTAGGTGTGAATGGAAGGGGGAAAAATGATTGTTGTCGGATGTCTAATACAATAAAGATACATATGTGTGTAGATGTTTGTGTATATGTGTGTGTGTCTATGTATATATATATGGATGTATGTGTATGTGTATATGTGTACATGTATAGGTATGTATGTGTATATGTATATATATATATATATATATATGGAGGCGTGTGTGTATTTGTATATGTGTATGTATATATGTAGGTGTAATTATTTGTATATCATATGCGCGGTAATTATTAGAAAGCGCTTAGTATCAGAGATATTGAATCAGATATATGTATATGTGTATGTGTGTGTGTATATGTGTGTGTATTTGTGTGAATATGTGGATATATGTGTATGTGTAGATGGGTATATGTATGTAGGTACACGGCGATGTGTATGTATATACGTGTATAAGTTATTGTGTATGTGTGGATTTGCATGCGTTTTGAACATAAAAATATAGGTCCTCGCTAGATTAGATAATCGTCATATTTATTGTTTATATTTGATTTGTAACCTGCAGTCGATATTATTTTTGTCAAATTTTCTCAATTACACAGCGTCCCTTTCAATTTTAATTTCACCCGCCCCATCTTTCTTCCCCACCACTTCTTTCTTTACCTCTCCCTCCTTCTTTAAGATTTGATCGGCCATGGTGTGTGTATGTCACCACGAAATGTATCTTTATTGTATTAGACATCCGACAACAATCATTTTTCCCCCTTCCACTCACACCTAGTTTTTAAATCCTCTCTGTTAAACCCCTCTCTTATGAACTAACATTCGTCCCACACTCTCATAATTACACTCTCTCTAAATTCTATTTTTATTTCCGGAGTAGGTTTTTTTCTGTTTTCTTTTTGAATTTGTAGGTCTGATGAATTGGATCGTATTTACGATTCCAATGGAATAAATTATGACCATGGAATATTAGTGTTTAAGCCTTTTTATTATATCCTTACTCTGTCCTGGACATTGAGTTCTACCTGGATTCTATCCTCTCGGAATTTTTTATTCAAAAAAATATACATGTGTGTATATGCACCTGTGGATTTTGCATATATATGTATATTTACCACTAATATTATCAATATCTATCTATCTCTATATATATATATATATATATATATATATATATATATATATATATATATATATATATATATATAGCTACTTAAAGGGAGATAATAGATGTCTAATTTTCAGATAAGGGAGGTAACCACTATTTCTTCAAAATATTTATTTAAAAACAATAATTTAATAATTCTACAAAAAGTAATAATATTTCACATATAGGAAATGCCAAATGCTTTTTACTAGTGAGTTTAAAAGCAACTTCACGTAAGTACTTTCTTAATCCAAAACAGGCTTATCATGCCGTATAATTATATACAAAATTGTTTCTAAAAACTTAAAAAGTAATATATCCTACCATCTTCTTATGTCCCATGGTGACCAGAGGTACTTCCCAGTCTTGCCTCCTTGTGTTTTCTCGTTAGTGTAATTCTTTTCTTGATTTTAGCATACTTTAAGTCCAATTTCGTGTAGCTTTCTTTGTACGTCAAGTTCACACTTACTTTCTTCGCTGTCACCTTTTCTCCAGATGATAATGTAGTAGTATTGACGGCATAAATCAACCCGCACATTTTTTACTTTACGAATGTGTAAGCAAACAAAAAGCAAACAAGAGAAAGAACACAAGAAAATAACTTTTCATAACAGGTACAATGAATGACAACAGTTTTACAATAAGTATTAATATGAGTTACTTCCCTTTGACTGGGCTAAAGTCTTTTTACTAGAAAATATATTTTTACCTGAGCTCACAAAAAGTTTAATTATCTTGTCGCTAAAAAATATTCACTGAAAGAGAGTTTAAAGAATCTTGTAAAGCTGAAAATATGTTGATAAACTCTTAGCTTCAAAGAAGTTGGAGAAATGAATGTTCCGTAATGTCTAATTTGTTTTCGTTGCTCGTAGTTGAAACTAAAGTATTGCTCGTATAATTGTACTTAAGTTTCGTAAGATTCAATAACGTAATAAATTAATTGAATAGTTTTTTTTAGTAAGTTGCAGAAGTTGGTGAGTTATTTCGATGAAATCTTAGCTTGAATTTCAATGAAGTTATTTCATGTTAAAGAACTTGAGATTCTAACTTTGTACTTCGCTGCAGTAATGATACAAGCGTCGTGAACTCGTTTAGCAAATTCTAGTCGTCGTAAATTCTCACTGATTGGGTTCGCTCGTACCTTCAGTTTATGTTTATTAATTACGGGACAGGATCCTGATGTAGTTGTTGCAATCCGCGACGTCTGACGAAACTTTCTGAACAAAACACAATATTTTCTTGATCCGCCTGGTGTAAAAACCCGCGACGACGACTCATCAACTCCTTCAAATCTCTAACTGCCTAGACGCCGGCGTTCAGCGTTTTTATGTTCTTTTCTGCCTTCCTTCATTTGCATACGTGAATCCACTTTCCGCGGCTTTACGAGACTGTCCACGTGAGGATACGTGACCATTCGCAATACAAACTTGCTGGGGGTGGCCATGTTTCTTTTTCCGGTCAAGAAGATAAACCTTACACGCGAAACATATACGCTGCCGTTTGCGATCGTGTGGGAGAATATTTTCGTTCCAATTATCACTCCCCCCCACCCGATCTCGTCATCGCAATGGGGGGGGGGAGTTTGTTCTCAGAGGTGCAGGGTGCTCTTCCGTCAGGTTTCCCACATTCCCTCTATCTCCACTGATTTGGTCATTCTCATATTCGGTATCTTCCTCAGACGATGATTGTGCAGATGAATGTTGGCTTTCCGATTCACAAGTCATTCTGACCCACATATCGCTCCCAGATGATGTGTCGCTTTCGTCTTCCCCTGTAACGGAAAATTCGTCGCGCCTGCGAAGGTCTTTCATATGGCGGGGTGTGCCATTGACCAGCACTGTCTGAGGACTGATCCATACCAAGCTGATACCAGTTTTCTTCCACTTCAATTTTTCCCTTCTCCTACCAGGCCGGAGCAGGGTCGATCGATAGGCATGTTTCACAATTTTGTATTATTGATCTGACTATTGCTTTCGTGGTAGAGGGGCATATCCTACGGCAGAAATAGGGCGTACGTCGGACGCCAGGATGTCCACATTGTCGATATATGGTTCGGATTCGTTCAGGTGTTAATTGCACCGTTAGGGCGCCGCACATTAAAGGTGAGAAATCTAACCTGTGCCTTATCAAATTTAGCCATCTCTTTGGTACTCGAGTCAGCTCATCTGCCAAATTCTGCTCCGACGCAACAAGAGTAACATCAGCCTTGAGGCCATACTCGGGTATTAGCTGTTGCAGGATTGTCAACCTTCTTCGAACCAGCATCTCGCTAGCCGCTTTGGTTCTTACTCGGGCTCTTCCCGTCAGTGCGTCGGTTAACCAGTGGTAGGCGCACACGGAGTCTGTGTGTAGATGAACTGTTTTGGTCTGCCATTGCAGTGCAAGGTTAAGATCTTTCACGATGGCGTCAAGCTCTGCTGAATTTATATGCTGAGTGTCGTTCGTTGGACGAAGCCAGCATGCATCCTCCAGGATGTCACCATGTCTCTCCAACACCTCACCAGTCGCCAATGAGCTCGCATCAACCCATGCATTTATCTCTTCTCCAGATACATTCCAGTTCCCTCGAACAGGGTCATCACGGGTGATCCTCGCCAGTACTTCTTCCACGACCCACCTGAGAGAGACGTCGTCTATCGGGTCATCCCATCCCTTGGTCTTCGTGGTTATGCGTCTCTTTAGGACTCCGGCTATTACGCGCAGCCAGCCGCAAACAGGGAAGTGGCCCACCAACTTTTCACACCAGGAAAATATGGTACGTCGTGTCATCTCAGCCGGGGGTTTTGGAATAGCAGTTCCTCGCTTCCAACGTAAAGTGTCACGCTCCCTCCAGACCTTAAGAACCAGCACTTTAGCTCCGTGCTTTAGGCGCTCAGGGTTTTTACAAGTTAAACCAAAGGATTCCAACTTGGTCTTGACCTCGTCTGCAGATAATACGTTCTCATTTACATATATGTCGTCAATATAGAATGGCGTCGCCTTTTTCATTTTTTCTTCTTGTGCCAACACTATACTGACGATAGCCTTCATGATCATTGGTGCCACGTTTAGCCCGAAGCCCAACCGCGTAAGGCAATATCTTTCCCCTTGATTAGTACAGTTTGAAATGCCCAGAGAGACTCGTGGACTCGTACTTGTAAGTAGGCCCTCCGCAGGTCAAGCAGTGCCACATTAACTCCTTGCTGACGCCACGCCCTCAATCTGGCTGTACATACGTCTGCATTCATAGTGAAGGCATCCACGTGTTCGTTAAGCTCTCTGTAGTCCATCACCGGTCGCACCTTGCCATTAGAGGAATCAAACCCTTAGGAGGTCCTAGTCGTTCCTGGGGGTATGGGATCAAGCAACCGTTTATGATCCACATTTGCAATTCCTTCTCGTACTTTCTCCTGATGTTATCTGGTATCTTATATTCTGCAACCTTATTACGAAGTAGAGTTGGTGTGTCTTTCAGGGTCCATTTCCACTTGGCAGTCCATATCCTCTTGGTATGATCAAAAGCGGCCTCAAAATCCGGTTCTTTGACACAAAGGGCTGCACATGCTTGTTTTCCTCCATCGAGTTTCACGTCTCCGGCTGGCGTGATCATGACGCCTCTTAGTGCTCGTATTGCGTCACTTCCAATCAGTAGGTCGTAACTGAGAGGCCTCTCACGAGTTACTAAAACGTTGACCTTGTCATAACCGCCTCCATGAGTGAGAATCGACACGGTCCCGACTCCACAATATGCCCGGGAAATTCCGTCAATTGTACGCATTTCTACTTTTTGTTCACTCCATACATTACATCGGTCAGTACTAATTATCGATCGGGAACATCCAGTGTCGACGAGCGCCGAACATCGCACACCATCAACTTGCATGTTAACTACAGGCAATGCCGCATTTACTGGCCAAGAGGGGGCGAGGCTGGCGATGGCACTTTGTCCCCGGACCCATTTCCCGAACAATTTCACGCTATGTGGTCCAGCTCGTTACAGCGATGGCACCTCCTGCATTACCCTGGCCTCGACAGTGTCTGGAATAGTGGTTAGGACCACCACATCTGTAGCATTGTGGGCTTTCTTGTGGCCTTAGCACGGCGGAATCACTTGCAGCATGTTGCCTCCCGGACAGTGTCTCGGTCGTTCTCGCAGCCGCCGCAACCATTTCTGTGTCTTTCAGAATATTTCTGGCCCTGGCTAGCAATTCATCGATGTCCATTTCGTCCAGTCTCAAGGATGATCGCAGCAGCCGACTATCATCGTCAGGAAGCCCAGCCAAAAAAGCACATTCCAATATGCGGTCAGTTGCTTCGCCAAACGGTACCGCTAGCTTCCTTAAATCAGCTAGATAGACGTCCACCGTCTCGCCTGGTTCGAGTCGTCGCCCGACAAACTGCTTCCACGCGATGAAGGAGTCTGTCCCAAAAGCAGTGTACAGAGCACGCTTAATTTCTTCCAAATCAGCATTATCCTTAAGGTGTTGGTATACCGCATAGGCCCCTTTCGTGAGTCTCAATGGGATCACCGTCGCTGGTTCTTTCACTTTAAATAGTCTGCAGACCTGTTCAGCTTTTTCGAACCATTCGACGATAGATGGGCCCATGGGAGAGCCGTCAAATTCAGGAATTAATCAAGAAAATATTGTTTTGTTCAGAAAGTTTCGTCAGACGTCGCGGATTGCAACAACACCAACAACTACAAGCTATTTCGGCACATAGCTTGTAGTTGTTGGTGTTGTTGCAATCCGCGACGTCTGACGAAACTTTCTGAACAAAACAATATTTTCTTGATCCGCCTGGTGTAAAACCGCAACGACTCATCAACTCCTTCAAATCTCTAACTGCCCAGACGCCGGCGCTCAGCGATTTTTATGTTCTTTTCTGCCTTCCTTCATTTGCATGCGTGAATCCACTTTCCGTGGCTTTACGAGACTGTCCACATGAAGATACGTGACCATTCGCAATACAAACTTGCTGGGGGTGGCCATGTTTCTTTTTCCGGTTAAGAAGATAAACCTTGCACGCGGAACATATACGCTGCCGTTTGCGATCAGGTGGGAGAATATTTTCGTTCTAATTATCACTACACCTGAAAGCATTGTTTTTTCGTAAGGTCAAAAACTAGGTTGATGTTATTCGGACATAGTGGTGAGCAGGTAAATTGTTTTTTAATATTTGTTAACCACCCAGAAAGCGCCTTACAAAACTCAGTCTGGAGTCTGATATGTTTTGTTTTGCTTATTGAGAACAATGTACGTGAAGATACACGAGATAATTTTAATATTTATTGTCCAATAAGAAGTTAAGGTTTCAGAAACATGTATGAAGCCGTGACCCGCTTTTTGCACGAAAATCGACATTGATGAAAAAGTCGTAGCGGAAAGCTAAAATAACAACTTCGTAACATTCCTCTTAATTCTTCTTTCTGTTCTCTTGGAAATTGTTTTTTTCCGTCCTCTCTTCTTCTTCTTCCACTCATAGTCTGTACTTAGCATGTATTCAACTGTTGACTTCGGCAGCTTCATCTCAGCGGCGATCTTTCGGATGCTGAGCCCGTCTTCTCTCTTCTTTTGGACCAAACTGATGACTTCTTTTGAATGCATTCTTCTTTAGGATTTTAATACGTTTTTGCAGTGAATGGTAAAGATACTCAAATAATGGTCAGGGTAAAATTTACCTGCAGAAAATTTGCATACTGTAGCCGTTAAAAAACCCGGAATTTGTGTCATGTCCGAAAAATAGTGTCGTCTAAATTGAAGTGAAAAATGAAAATAAAGAATACATGAAACCAAAGACAAACCCATCAATCAATGTTCATACTATTAATGGACAGTTACTGCTGAACTACCTACTCATCAACACAAAAGCTCTCTGCAGCAAAAAACACCTTTAAGCACACTTTTCAAAGTATTCCAAAAATAGTGTCGGCCCCCTGTAATATGGTTGGTTAAACCATGCTGCCAGTGACATACATACCTAGCAGGCTTAAGCAAGTGGATGATATAACAAGCTTTGGAAGAAATAGAAAATGGACAAAACATAGAGAACTACAAGGGATAGGGGGAGTGGAGAGCCATGATCACCTACGTCCTGAAGGGACACGGCACATAAAAGAAGAAATAAGTAACCAAGGATTCATCCAAAATCTTTCAAATTATTTAGCTATATAAAGGGAGTTAATCGCTGTCTACTTTCTGATAAGGGTGTTAACCACTATTTCTTTACGCTGAAAAATAATGTACATATTTATTTTTTAAAGGCAATAAGATTAGTAATTGTACAAAAATAAATATACTAAAAAACGTAATAATAATTATGTATATAGGAAATGTCAAACACATGTTGGTGATATGGTAGTAGAAGCTGAATATTCCTGCTAATAAACCATAATTTTTTGTCTTGAAATAATCTGCCAAAATGGCATCTAACATAAAAGTACATATGAAGTGGTATCATTGAATTACTCAATGTGGAAAAAACATGCCAGACTGCAAAGCCAGTTTTTAATTAGAACTCCTAGAGTCAAGACATGCCTGCCCACACCAGTTGCCATGTAGGCGGAGAAGAAGACAGATGTAAATGGCCCACAGCAGTAGGGTTAACAGAGCAACATCCGTGGTGTCACCAGAAACAAAGAAAAGGACACCACAAGCCTGGGAAATATTACAAGTAAGATGTTCTTGCTTTTTGTCCTTTTCACACTGCTTGTTGTATATATATTTTATAGTTTCTCTGTGAAGGACAAATGTGTGATAAGTATGTTTATATATCAATATAAAAAATCTCATTGAGAACAATTTATGTTTGTCATTGCATTCTTTCAGCTATTCTGTTCCATTTGTTTATAAAGGTGTTACTATGCCATGGATATAATAATGCCTATAATGGGAAAAAGAAAACTGGAAATATTCCTTTCTTGCATAGCATTCCCATTGGCACCTAGAACATTTCTTTGATAAAAAACAAATTAAAAACTGTAGGAGGTTACTGTTGGGATTCAAATGGTTTTCTGGTCTGGTCTTGCTCCATTTTACAGTCCTGATTTAGGATAACATGTGTAGCAGTTAGCTACACATGTTATCACTTTGGAGTGATTTGAATCCCATCACTCCAAATACATTTCAGGATGTAAGCCAATAAAATGTTGTCTACCACACCAACAACACCCAGTTATTAATAATGACTGAGAATGTCAGAAATACTTGAACACAGTATGAATTTCAGACAGTTAATTTTAATGACACTGTGCAACATGTCATTGAAGAATTAGAAAAATACAATACAAAATTAAGCACATTTTGTTGATTGAAATTAACCAGTTTGAATTAAATTTTACTGCTTAAATAAAATGTAATTTCAATGAAACAAGTTTTTCACTTGTCAAATTTCTTCAAAACTTTGTTGGGATTCTGTACCCTACACACACACAAATATATATATATATATATATATATATATATATATATATATATATATATATATATATATATATATATATATACATGTGAGCTCACATATACCTGTGCATACATACATACACATCCACACACACATTATAGAGACTTTTTTTTTCATATATTAATACGAAAATCACTTTGAGGACAATTTATATTTGCAATTCTTTTCTTTCATCTATTTTGTTCCATTTGTGTATTAAGGTGTTGCTATGTCATGAATATAATAATGTCTATAATGGAGAAAGGTAAGCTGGGAATATTCCTTTCTTGCATAGCACCCCCATTAGCACCTATTTGAAAGTTGTTTTTTTTTTTACTGAAGAAAAAAACCTCATCCTGTGTTTAATCACTAATAGGCTCAAACCAACAATTCAAAACAAGTATAGACTTAAGAAAACCATCAAGTGAAAGTCTGAGTTGTAATATTTCTACAACCTGTCACTAAATGAATCTCACCTGACATAATGAAATTTTTATATGAGTGACATTCAAAAAGTTTGATGGAAAATGGAATCAAAAGTAAATATTTTCAAATATAATTTTTTATTTTTTCCACATAAGCTCTATCAATATTAAGGCACTTCTGTAAATGTTGATACCAACCATTTATACCATCTTGGAAGAACTGAAAGTCCTGAGAATTTAACAATCTCATAGCAGCTATCTTTTTTACATATCATTAAAGACTTGAAAATGAGTACCATTTAAAATTTTTTAAAGTTAGTGATTTGAAGTACAATTTTCTTAATATTTTCTCAGTCCAACAGTAGTCATTAGTCTCATGTATTGTATGTTCACCTTCCACTTACTGCTTGAGCACTTACATAGTCTCTATGCCTTGGCTATGCTAATTAGGCAGTCATTTACATATCTCTACAGTTAGAAAATAAGAAAAAAGTGATGAGCTGCTAAATCAGGACTGTAAAATGGATGTCTAATCAAAATTTGTACAATTTTCCCCTTCTTTGATGAGAGAAAAGTACAGATTGTCACAATGGAAAAGGATTCTCTGATGAAGCTTTCGAAGGTACATTTATGCTAAATTCTTATCTTATTTTCTCAAAACATTAACAACAACTATATGTTACTATTTCCATTCCCTCTATAAAGTCAGGTAGCAAAATGCCTTCATTATTCCAGAAAGCTGTCATCATAACCTTGTTTCCTGACGAGCTTGCTTTTGCTTTGACTGGATTCGTTCCCTTTTTGGTAGCCATTACCTTGACTGTGCTTTGTCTCCAGGATTCTACTGGGAAGGCTAAGTTCTATCTACTGTTACAATTCACCAGAGAAAGCCTTCAGGATTTAGATACCATTTGTTTAAAATTTCCACTGAAAGGTCTGCTCTGCTCGATTACTGATCTGGGTGCAATAGTTTTTGGTGTCTATGAAAAAGAATATTTTCTCAACTTTACCTTTCAAATAAAATTATGTGATATGTCTAAAGTGTTAGCTGTTAATTCTTCACTTAATTGTTGGTTGTCCTCAAGAAATCTTGAATTTTTTTTCATCTGACAAACTGATGTTGATGGAATGTTGATCTGTTCATCATCTTCAACTCTGCCTTGTCCCTCTTTGAAATGTATTTTAAATTGTTTTTTTTAGGGAATTATATCCATAAAGAATTTCCATAGAAATTATTAGAATCAAAATAAAGTTCCTATAAGTGTTCTTATCTGTCTACCATTGCTTATCTATCATTTAAAACTTACAAAACTGAGAGTAAAATAGTTTTTTAACCATGTAATTCAAACGAGGAAATCCAGTTTCTGTTAACAATCAAATCAAGAGACTTAATTCTGAGCACATTTTATAGAAAAAAGCATTGTTAGCAGAATACAATAAAATAACGTTTTTTTGCATTTCATTTGAATTCCAGTCAATGTACTATTTTTTTTCTATACTTTCAAAGGAACTAAAACATTATCAAATTTTATACTAAAATCTTATATAAAAATTATATTGAACAAAGTTACGATATGTTAGGGCAACGAAAATATTTAAGAAAAGTTATCCCCCTTTAACCGGACGGATGACAAATAAGGCTTTTTGTAACATCCTCTTTTTAGAAGGACAGAGCATTCTGGGTACGGGGGATTTCGGACATGACACGAAGGTAAGCTACACAGATCTCCGAGGCCCACATCTTATCATTATGCATCCAGTGGCTCCACTCATCATCCAAATTGTATTTTCATTTAATAAAGTTTGTTAATAGTTTATCCTTTCATTCCATCTTCTTACCTTTCTTCACCCCCACCATGGAAACATATCACAATATTCATTTCTCTTTAAAAAATGTACTCACCTTCTCTGTTTGTGATTCACAAAGATTGGCATTTGTAAAGGCAGCAGCAATAATGATTACATGAGGGGAACAAGCATCAAGTAGCAATTTCAGTTTCAATGGGTCCCTAGAATGAAGGATAAATAAAAGGCTAAATTTTAAATGCAACTATTATAAAAGAGAATAGCAAACGGAGTCAGAAATTAAAAATTTCTAGTTGCAGACACATCACTTTAACATCATTGAAGAAAGCATGAATCCATCCTTCCCAGCACCAGTCATCCTGATGTGGTTTTTCTTAGACTAGATTTCATGGCATCAAAAAACACATACTCCCCCAACCCTTTTGCTTATTCTGATTTATTTCAAATTAAATAACCCAAGCATAATAAGATTTTGATAATTTTTATGGCAATAATAATATAATTAGATTTCTGTAAGGGATGTTTTTTAAGCTATTGTTTTATTTTTAGGGCTGTAATTCATCTCCTCGTGGAAGGTATCAAAAAGCTGTATAGCAATGTGGAGGTTCAGATGCAAAAATCATGTAGGAATTCCAAAGGTCGTAAATCCATCTCATAATTCCAACATCAGATAATGTCATGGGCATAAATCAAAAGGGATCAAGAATCCACATCTACAACTTGCAACACACAACTACCTTCTTTGCCCACAAAGAGCCAAGAGTCTCTCCTGTCGTCTAAAGTAGTCTTCTTTTTATTGGTGTAAGAAAGGTTTTAATTGTTTGAGATGGGTAGGGAAGTAAAAACAATTACCAAATTTACAGACTTTCTAAAGTCAACTCAAATTTGATTCTGATTTTCTTTTTTTCAACAGATAACACAGAGAACATGAAATCTTTTTCAAGGTAAGTTTTGGTTTTCTCTTTCCTCACCATAAAAACATAACCCTTTTTTGCTTATTCTGATTTGTTTCAAATAATAACCCAAGCATTATAAGGTCTTGATAATTTTTATGGTAATAATAATAATATAATTAGATTTATGTAGAGATGTATTTTAAACATATTGCTTTACTATTTAAGGGTGTAATTTATTTCCTCTTGGAAGCTATCAATTTAAAAATATAGTGGAAGTCAATTCATGACTAAATAAGACCACCTTTAAGACTGATAACTCCGAAGCAAACATTTTAAGAATAATGTTTTAAATGGTTCATAAGTTCTGCAAGCCTTTACACATTGAGTCTTGCTGGGTATCATATCGGTAGATGGAGATGTTTCTGAGTCTATGTTCGTGGTTGAGAAAGCCTGTTCACAAGAACCATATAATTATTTATTTAAAAATTATAACATAAATATGTTATAAAATCACTACAAAAATAACCATTTTGTTTTAACACCTCCGGTGTCTTATCAAGTGATGATGTTGAATGTAAAATAAATGGTTTTAAAAGTTTCAAATTAATTAACGATCATTAATTAATTTGAAACTTTTAAAACCATTTATGTTCTAAAATGGCCAAGTGAATCTTCAGATCGCAATCTGATTGAAAATTCATGGAGAGAGCTAAAACTGACAATTCAAAGAAGGAACCTGCATGAACTAAAGAAATTTTGTTGTGAAGAATGGAAAAATATTAGCCAAGAAGCATGCATGAAATTTGTAGGGGACTACTCTAAATGCCTACATGCTGTAATTAGCAATAACAATTACACTATGAAATATTCATAGATGATTTAATAGATGCATTGTAAAATTTTGCATTATTAAATAATTTTTTTTTTTTCATAGGATATTTTTATTGATTATTTTTAAAAATCTGATTGTTTTACTAAAGGCATATTTTTTATTAGCAGTAAAAGTTTCATTAATCTGTGTTAGAAATACCTAAAGAAACATTTTTTTTGTAATATGTTGTAAACTTTTGTGTGGCAATATATATATATATATATATATATATATATGCACACACACATATCTTTGATTTTCATATATGAGTAACTGAAATTAAGGAAAATATAAGAAGAGACATAGACTATTTTGGTACAAAAGTATAATCATTGAGGACCAATACAGAATGAAATTTTTCTTAATAGCTTACTTATAAAATCTATCAGTAACCACTGTACTATGGCTGGTACAATTTTATAATTATTCCCTCCACTCCAATCTTATGTATTCTGTTTCTGTAGACATACTGAGATTTGCTTAAAGTAGATGTGGCACCAATAACAAAATCTGAATAGCTTTCTGTATCTATTTTGTACAATAAACAAATATTAGATTTGTAGCTTTGTATCAGACAGAGCAAAGATTAGTAAATGTCACCCACCCACATCATGCACAGGAGAAAAGAAAACAGCACTTACATTGCATCTGATTCCAAATCAAATGAAAATCGTTGAGGCTTTTTCAAATTATGTGTGGTTCCAATAACAATAAACTCTGGATAGTTTTTCTTAATAGTGTGAAAAAACATGGAGCCAACTGAAGCAAAAAGAAATATCATATAAGTTATGACATCTATTTAACAATGCATTTTGACTCAAATTCAGAGAAGTTAATGTCTTTGTTGGAGTTACCTCCTCCTTAATTTCTTAGTTTTTTAAACCACTACTTGGGGACGCTCTCTGTATACTATATAAACTCAGCAATACCTTGCCTTTTTCTCTTTCTTCTGACTTTTCAGCTGATATGACAAAATGTATCCATCATGAAGATTTGTGTTTTCCCCTTGGGAGTGGGGCGCTATGTGTTTCCTTCGGGAAAAATGCATGAACATTTCACACACATGTACATACGAACATTCACATTCACTTACTCATATTTTGACCATAAACTTTCTACATTCATTCATACGCACTAATTATCGTCTTTATCAATTATAACTTTTATTGTATGTCAATACACATATTCCAGTTTGTACATATATATATATATATATATATATATATATATATATATATATATATATATATATGTGTATATATATATATATATTCGTTGTTTTCTTCACATTTCCTTTCACATTTCTTTAGGTGGACTTGTACATACTCTGAGTCTGCCATGTTTGTAGTGGGCTATTTCAGGAGATGCATGTGTTTGTCCCACAATGCATACAAATGGCCTACTACAGCTTTCACTCAAAGTCATTTATGCTTTATAGATCCATAGGCACCAAAATGTTTCTAAGACTAAAAATAAAATTGTAATTTAAGGACAATTCAATGTTGAGAGAAAAAAAAAAGAATTATATACTAAAAAAAAAAATATTGATAAATTTCTGTTTATTCAAAATTAAATATTATTTTTATTTTGAAACAATGAACAACCAGCCATAAAAATGACTTCCTATTGTTATCTTGTTTTTTAATATATCATCTTGTGAAAATATAGTTTTTTGTGGATCTGGCAATTTTATTTTAATCTAGCAAGATCTTTGAATTATAAACACTGGAAAAAGAATCAGTGGAACTGTATTGTTATGGTGGCCTATCAACATTAGAATGACCTCTTCTTCCTTCGTAAGTACTAACCTGTGAGACTTCCTAAAGAGGCAGTCGGGACGCAGTCACTGTCTGTGTGCAACTTCTGTCAAACACTCTGCTTTGGCAGAGAGCAACCCGGACGAGGCTTTGCCGAAAGGCAAAGTTTCGTCCGGGGAGGTAGACAGATCCCGAACCCATTTATGCGGGTTCTAAGGGAATATTTTTGGTTGAGCCTACAGGCCCGGAGAAACCCACGTTAAACTCGGCCATGTGCCACATACATTCCTCGTGGGGGGACTGTTAAATATCGGCAGTGTAACCTAATATTATGTTGGTGCAAAAATAATGTCGTTTTCTCACATAGTAACATATGTGAGAAAACGACATTATTTTTGCACCAACCTAATAGTTCGGACGGACACTTCTACCTGCTGACTAATAACACTCTTATTTTGTATATGTGTTCTGTTATTTCAGTACACTTGTTTAACCTACCTTCTTCTTTCTGTGTCTTTATTTCTGGCCCCTAACAGGCCACAAAAACTTGGCGACGAGGATTTGTGAGGACCACGGGATTAAAAAGGAACTCTCCTAAAACATGGGCAAACGAGTTTTCGTAAAAGAATTAAGTGTAATTGCCAATTTGTTTTAACAGTGAATGTACGATAATTTTTTTTATTTATCGTCACAGTTTTTTTTCATTTGAAAAGCATCTGGAAAAAAACAGAAAAGTAAAACCGGAGGATAAAAAAAGACACACTTATCATGGAGGATTTCAAAAGTATTTTATTCGATTTTGTAAAATACCAGAACGCACAGCAAGAGAGGTGGCAAAAACAACTGCTCTCTTAACAGGAAAAATGGAAAATTTATTTCTGCAAACCCAGAAGGAAAATCAAGAGAGACAGCTCGAATTTCAGAAGCAAGTTTTAGAACTGACAAGCCGTAGTAATTCCATGGAAAACGAATTTTCTTTTTCGCAAAACACCATTTGGAGCACGATAGAGAATTTTTCATACACTCTCAAGGAAGATATAACCATTGCGTCATACTTTAGGAGATATGAGAACTTATATATTACAGATTGTGCAAATTGGAGTGACTCAAAAAACGTATGTCTTCTTCTGAGGAAACTTGCCACAACTGAGCACACAAAATTTGTAGACTACATTCTGACCCGGAAGACTATCGAGTTGACATTAACCGAGGCAGGGGAATTACTCATGGACCTTTTCAGTCCAACGACATCTCTTTTCCATAAGAGATGGAAATGTCTTAATCTAACTAGGAAAGAATGGGAAGATTACACCACTTTTGCATCAGTAGTAAACAAGCACTGCGATGATTTTAGACTGGCAGAGCTAAGTGTGAATAATTTCAAATGTTTGATATTCGTGCAAGGTTTCAACAAAAGATGAAGAAATTAGGCGAAGAATACTAAACAAATTGGAGAATAAACCGATTATAACTCTACAGCAGATCGCTGAAGAAAGTCAAAGGTACATCAGTGTAAAGCAGGATTCTAAAAATATCGAAGAATCGGGTATTGCTCACTTCAAAAAGTACGCTACAAACAGAAACAAAGTCACTTAAAACTAATGAAACAAAGAAAAAGCAAAATAATTTGCCTCCTAACTCATGTTACTGACGTGGGGCCCTACACTGGTACAAAGATTGTATTTTCCGGAACAAAAAATATTACATATGTAACCGAGTCGGACACAAAAGCTCGGATTGCTGATCTAAAAATTAAACCAATAGCTGCATAAAAATACAAGGCCGGACGAACTAGACGGTGCTAATACCAGGAAATTTGTGCACATAAAAATGTTGAACAAAAATGTGGAATTTCAACTAGACTCGGGTTCTGATTTGACAATAATAAACTTGCAAACATGGAAAAGATTGGGTAAGCCAACCATGATAAGAACTAGCAAGATTGCAAGATCAGTAACAGGGGAAAAAATTAAATTCGAGGGAGAATTGATTGCTAATACAACGTTCAACAGGAAGACTCTTAAATTAAAATTGTTCTTCCTGAAAAATACTAACAACCTATTTGGTACTGATTGAATGACACAATTCCAGCTTTAAGACTTTCCTGTAAATTCATACTGCCAAAAAATTGAAAATTGGAATGTCGAAGCTGAAAAATTGAAAAAAGAACTGAAGGAAGCCTATCCAGGATTTTTTTCTGGTGGGTTAGGCAGGTGTACCAAGATGATGGCAAAAGTTGAACTAAAAGACGATGTCCAGCTAGTGTTCAAAAAGAAGCGAAATGTGCCTCTTGCCTCGTTGGAACAAATTAACGAGGAATTTGGCAGATTAGTAAAACCTGGAGTTCTATCAAAGGTAGAATACAGCGAATTGGCTGCACCAGTGGTCTATGTAAAATAGAAATCGAAAGACATACGCGTTTGTGCTGATTTTTTGGCAGGATTAAATGCTGCTCTGAAGGACTCTCATTACCCTCTTCTTAGCCCAGAAGACATTTTTGCAAAGCTAAATGTGGGGAGATTTTTCTCAAAAATTGACCTTAGCGACACTTATTTCCAAATTCCGGTTGAAGAGGTGATTTCGAAGCTATTGTGTATAAACACACATCGCGGATTATATAAATTCGAACGTTTACCGCTCAGGGTCAAGGTCGCGCCAACAATTTTCCAGCAAGTCACGGATACTATGATGAGCAGCCTTGACTTCGCAGTTGCTTATTTAAATGACATTCTGATGAAAATCCAAAGCGTAGTCGAACATAAGGATCACGTCCACAAAGTTTTTTGCTAAGATTCAAGATTATGGTTTCAAACTTAAAGAGACCAAATGTGATTTTTTTCGTCGAAAAAAATCAAATACCTAGGACGCATAATCGACAAGGATGACAGGAGACCAAATCCTGAAAGGGCTGCTGCGATTAAAGACATGCCTGTGCCCAATAACATCATTTCGTTGCAGAGCATCTTTGGACTAGCAAATTATTACCAGGCATTCATATCAAATATGCATGATTTGCGTGCACCCCACTTAATGAACTATTAAAGAAAGACACGCCCTGGATTTGGACAGCAGAATGCCAGGAGGCATTTGAAAAAATAAAGAAAACACTGATCTAACACTTTCGCCCCAGCCCCTCAACCTCCGACATCTTACTCTCTGGATTGAGGTGTCTACTCGGTCCGTTTATGATAAATTACTCCTGAAACAGACAAAGCCAAGAAGAACAAGCATCGTATCTCCAAGACAATATAACCCTGGAGAAAAAGTTTTTTTTCAGAATTTTCAAAGACAACAAATCTTTTTGGAAGATGGATACATGGTATATATAATAAAAGGTCCACAATTTACGCATAAAAGACATCTCAACCAACTTAGGAAACGCCTAACTGACGAGGCTGATAGCGGGCTTCCTAGGGAAACAGTTATGGATGTTATATACAACACTTTTGATATTCGACCCCTCTAGCAGCCCCCAAAATGCACCGTTCTAAGAGAAAAAAGAAAGCAACTGATTTGATAGTTGTCAATTGTAAACGTAAAAGGTATTGAGACCACAAACAAATAAAAGTTCTCTAAGTTGTTCTACTTTGATCTTGGTAAAACAAGTCAGCCAAGTTTTAATTACCTAGCCAGTTGTAAAAAAGGAAACAATTGTTTTTCTCTATAAATTAAACAAGTGAAGCAGAGGAAAACCACTCAAAAGTGGGTAAACTTTTTATAAAAATATTACTCAGGATTAATTTTTGTGTAAACTTTTTATAGCTACATATACAGCCAAAGAACTTTAAAATAAAAAAAAGAAAAAAAAATTTTTCTTCAGACTCCTGCGGAGTTAAGATTTTAGCAGGAGATTTTATGGTGACCTATCAACATTATAATGAATTCTTCCTCCTTCATAAATACTAACCTGCGAGACTTCCTAGGCAGGCAGTTGTGACGCAGTGTAACCTGACAGTTCAGACGGACACTTCTATCTGCTGACTAATAACACTCTTATTTTGTATATATGTTCTGTTATTTCAATACACTTGTTCAACCTACCTTCTTCTTTCTGTGACTTTCTTTCTGGCCCCTAACAGGCCACAACATGTATGCTGGTAGTTTTAATTTTGGCTTAATGGTAGAGGTATTACTGCTGATGTTTGTGAAAGAAATCCTCTGAAATAGCCACATGGTTTGTTTTAGTCTGTCATGGAGCTGAGCTGCAATGGAGCCAATTTAGCAAATTTAATAGTGTTGCTAATTTACTTTGAGTGGGGTGTTCCACTGAGTTTAACAGGGAAAAATAAACTATATGAAACTGGCTGCTAAAAGCTGAAGCAACACAAAGATGACACAAGATGTGCTAAACTCAACAAGTATTTTATTCAAACAGCTGCTTGATCTCTTTTACTTCCAGCATTCCCTAGTGGGACTGGAAGTATTTCCAAATCATCATTATCATTGATGTTATAGAATATGGGTTTTGTTTCATCTTTCACTATTTTTGTTATTTATCATCCTATATTTCCTAAAGCTGTATACTACAGTAGGAATGAGTTAAATAAAGCCTGGAATTTACTTTATCTCTGAATCAGCTGACAATTTATTCAACTCTTATTTTATATGGAGGTTCCTAAGACTTGAGTGATTTTCTCTTGACCTGCTTGTATGCCTTCTGATAATCAATAGCTATAAGACATAGGAGAGTGGTGCAACTTATGAAGCATTATTCAGCTTAGAATTATTTATTGATGATTTAATACATCAAATGTGGCACAAGGACTAAAATTGGAGAAAGAAAAAGTTTATCTTCATCAGTTCTACATTAAATTTAGCTACACCAAATCACTAACACAATCAGCTGTTAATGTTACTTTTACCAAAATGACACATTCTTGCTTACCATTTGTACTACAGTTACCAAAATACCACAATGTTCTACATTTCTTAAAGCTGTATACTGCAGGTGGAGTGAATTAAATAAAACCTGGAATTTACTCATATCTCTGAATCAGATGACAATTTATTTAACTGTTATTTTATATGGAGGCCCCTGAGACTTGAGTGATTTTCTGTTGACCTGCTTGTATGCCTTCTGTTCTTGAAAATTCATGTCAAGCCCCAACCACAGTGTAACCAACCACCAAAAAGGACATCAATTGTGTTTTTTGGAGCCTTTATTTTCAATATCAGACAGTTTCAAAGTTTGATTATCAAGGAAGATTTTACAGCTTTTCATAATTTTAATGATTTTGTATTTTATTTTATTTTGTTTGTTTTGCTTAACGGCATTCCAACCTTAGTGATCACTTTATGCCGAAAATGATTTTGGTATAGCTTGCAACATTAATTTTTTTCAAAAAATGTATAGCTGGCAACATTATTCTTTTTTCAAAAACCCACAGCTGGCAACATCATTTTTTCAAAAACGTATACCTGGTGACATTATTTTTTTTTAAAAAACCTATAACTGGCAACATTATTTTTATTTTTTTTTTTTTTTAAAATCATCCTTTCACAGTTACAATTCCATTGAATAAGATTTTGTTAAAAGATATATAGCTTTAATATTTTTCTTTTTTTAAACGTATAGCTGGGAATATTATTTTTCAAAAAAGTAGAGCTGGTAATATTATTTTTGCAAAAACGCATAGCTGGTAATATTATTTTTCCAAAAATGTATGGCTGGTAATATAATTTTTTCAAAAACGTATCGCTGGTAATATCATTTATCAAAAACACAATACTGGCAATATTATTCCTTTGAAAATGTATAGCTGGTAATACTACTTTTCCAAAACCATATAGCAGACAACCTTCATTTTTCAAAAACGGACTTTCTGTTGGACGTAGTAGGTATCGACATACCCAATATGTGGATGTAGTTTATCGCCATACCCAGGACGTGGATGCAGTTTACCGTCATGCCCATGGACTCGGATGTAGTTTATCGTCATATCCATGGACTCGGATGTAGTTTATTGTCATACCCAGGACACAGGCTAGATTGGGGGTTCACTATTTGCCCATACCTGGGACCCTAACAGGTGCTACTACCCCGGGTCAGGGTGGACCTGGGAACATCAGCAATTAAGAGGTGGTTTTACACTCCTCAAAACCTCCTGATCAGAGGCCTTGCTGTTGGATGCAGTTTAACATCGTACCCAGGACATTTTATTTTATAGAAGGGCAATCATCAATATAGCTTAGTACACACCACATATAAAATACACCACTTTGGTCACTTCAATGTGGTGTAATGGTTAGCAAGCTTGTTTTGTGTGATCAATTAAGACTGAGTAATGAGTTTGATCTTCACTGGGTGCTCCCTTTTTTTAGCCTTGTGCCACATCTAATCTATGTTTAGTAAATAAAACATACCACTGATTTTCTTCAAGATGGTAATGTAGCAGGTTTCAGAGTTGGTTAGACATGAGTAATTGTCATCTCGCAATCCTGAATTCAATCCCTGGAGCAGGTAGTGAGATATTGATTCACCAGAAACAAACAATAATTGGCCTCACATGGACAAAATAACATAATAATGAACTGATATCCCATGTCAGTCAAAAAATGGTCACCTGATGATGGCCAGAGAGTATTTGGCTGAAATGATATGTTTATAATTGTTGTGAAATGCTTTCACAGTGGAGGCTTGTATTTGTACTAAGTCGGTTCTAAAATAGGTTCGACGTACAAAATGTTAGAAACTTGATATAATAGGTAAGGATGCAGAGAAATCTAGTTGTGGTCGCTGATACTTTAGTATCCAACTAACGGTCGTCCGGCATCGACTGACTGACTGAACCCCCTGAGCTACTCCAACTACTCCTACTTATTATAGGTGGGAGAGTCTATTAACAATAGAATAGGTGTGTTCCACTATAACAATAATAATATAAGATGAGGACAATAGTCTGAAATAAGCAAAGTATATTAACAATCACTCATCTCAAAAATTAAATAAAATTATTTTAATTATGATTTATGTTTCTTTGGAATTAATAGTATACAGCTTTCTAAAACTGACTGGCTAAGTTTCATTTGATGACAAAATGATTCTATGAAATTATATCAAAAGTTTTCATGTTTGAAAAGCAAAAGATACTTTGGTGGATGTGAAAAATAAATTAAAAAGAATTTCTTCAATGATGATAAAATAACAAAAAACGACTTTGTTTTTTACCTTGCCCAGTGGAACCAATAATCAGGATTCTTTTTCGGTGTGGAATAATTCTCTTATCAGGTAAATTCAGGTATTCCACCATCTTATCTTTGCTTGAAATGAGAACGTTTTCTTCAGGATTTTTAATAGGCCATGCAATTGATAAGATTGGGTCAAATACTGATGCAGATTGCTGAGGAATGGATTTATCAAAAAAACCACCCTAAAAAAAAAAAATCCAAATCAATGGAACACCAATTAAACAATAGGCTAACACTGTCAAACATTTAATGATGAAATAGCAGAAACATTTAGCCTAAGAATTATCATGTCTCAGAATAACTGGCAAGTTTTGGAGATGGACTTAGATTCATGCAAATATACTATTTGTCATGTGTTTATACAGCTTATGAATTTTAAAGGCAAGAGAAACAAAAGGAAACAGTGACTAGCCTAAGAAACAAACATGTGGAAATGGATCAGGGTGTGGGAAGAACAGTAAAAGAAAGCAAACTCTGTTAAGAGCAATAAAGGATAGGAAGTTGTGGAGATCCATGATTGCCCATATTCTTATGAAGGGAGATGGCACATAAAAAACCTATTGTTTGGTAGTTAATCTTTTTCCTTCCTCTACCCAGAAGAATACTTTTTGTTCATATAAAATGGTATTTAATTGGACCATCAAAAAATGCAGACAGGAAGGGAAATTCTTTAGTAGGCAAGGTTGCTTCTGTTCATCATTTGAATTAATTCATCACTTAGGCTGTCACCTTTGACTTGCAATTAAAAGAAGAAGAAGAAAATTATAAAGATGTAAGTATAGAAAGATTTACTGTCTGGGATGAACTTGTGGGTGTGAAGATGTTTCCAATTTTTGCAAGATATTCAGAACTAAGGACTTTAGGTCCTGTGAATATCTATAAAAAAACCTTTAATGATAATTATGTTAGATCATATGGATATCATTTTAAGTAAATTCACATTTAATTATAAAAATAAAAACAGATTATTCAAGAACATAAGCATAGAAAATAGGAAAAACTAAAGATGATGTGAATTCATTTAAAGTAAATTATTATTTTGGTATGAATAAAAGTAAAGTAAAGAAAAGAAGATGGGGAATTTAGATTTTAGAAAGAATAAAAAGCCAGATAATATATTAAAAGAGGACTCATTAGAACTTTAAAAAGAGAAATGTTTTAAATTTGATCAAAAGAGAACAAGTTGAGTGAAAACAACAATTCTTCATTTTCTTCAAAAAAGTTTCTTCAGTTTCCATCATTAGATGGCATGAGGAATGTTTAGTTTTAATTTCTGCTTTCTCCTATCTCTCTTGCTCTCAATATACCCTGTGAGGGTTAAGTTACCTTTGATTTGCAATTAAAAGAAAAAGAAGAAAATTATAAAGATGTAAGTATCCAAAGATTTACTGTCAGGGATGAACTTGTTGTTGTGAAGATGTCTCCAATTTTTCCAAGACATTCATAACTAAATACTTTAGATTCTGTGAAAATCTATAAAAAAATACCTTTAATGATAATTATGTTAGATCATATGGATGTCATCTTAAGTAAATTCACATTTAATTATAAAAAGAAAAAGAGATTATTCAAGGACATAAAATAGCAGTCTCAGGGTAAAAAAACATCATTTTTGACATTTTGTTTTGTTTGTTTTATGGGCATGATTATGTGAACAAACATTGTTTGAAAATAATTGTTTGAAAACAAGCATTCGAAAAACATTTATTTGGATTGTGAACTATTTAAATGAAAATTAATCAAAAGGACAATTATACTAAATAATTATTCGAAACACAAAATTCTTTATTACAATAAAAATTTAAAGAGGAAATATAGAAATAATAATTATTTGAAATACAAATATCATTAATAAAACAATTTAGTAAAAAAAACAGCATTGACTCTCTTAAAACAAGACCACATATATATTTCAAACATAGGTATTTGGAATAATTATCATTTAATATAATTGTCCTTTTGATTAATTTTCATTCAAACAATGTATGATTCAAATGTTTTTGAATAATTGTTTTTGAACAATTTTCTTGATACAATAGGAATGAAGGTTTAAGATTTCCAAATCTTTAATACGAATTAAAGCCGTTTTTCAAGAAAACAGGTTTCTTAATCCAATAACTGTTTTCAATATTTTTTATATTCATTGGAGTTTCCGTCTTAACTTTTCATTTAAGATAGTGTGCAAAGTGAATATTTTGATTATATCATTATTTTCCTTTCTAGTTACATGTACTAGCCATTGATTTAATAATATTTTTACATTTTTTCAATGCTAACCCCTTTTGGTTTTGAAAAGCTTACCTGAAAATAAACAACAGCAGCATCTTCCTCCAAAGCAAGATAACCATGGCCACAGTGAGGAGGAATTAATATTTGCAGACCATTGGTAGATGTTAGATGAACAGCTGCCCACTGGAGATAGCTTGGAGAATCTGGACGCATGTCCACAACCACATCATATACTGATCCTCGCACACAAATTAACAGTTTTGCATATGGAGATATATGAATTCCACGAACAGAATTCTGAAAGAGAAATATTAAAATAAAAATTTTAAAGTAGTGTAGAACAATCACACGGTCAAAATAAACACTCAGTTGTGGAGCAAGCTGAGTGAATAATAACTCAACCTTGAGAAAGAGAGCTATTTATGGTGCCATGGAGCATCTCATTGTGCTAAAGTGGGATAGTCCATTGCTTGGGCTGTGATTGGCTGCGATTGGCTGCTGGTACATGAGTGGAGGTATTTCTGTATAAATACCAGCTTGATTCATCAGTTAGTTTGCAGGGTTTGTATTGAGTTACAACCTGCTTTATTTTTGTCTGCCAGCTGGATGCTAGCTGGGACCCTTATGCCGGTAAGTGCTGTTTATTGTATTGTTATTCTACAAGTAGTTTAGGGCATAGTGAGATTAACACATTTAGAATAAACTTGTCTTATAAATAGAATAATGCATAATAAAAAGAGATGGGTTGTGTCTGCACTAGTAAGAGGAGAGTAGATCCCTGGAGAGGCTTGATGGAAGTCATTTTATTGTATTCTTAGATTACTATTATCATTTATAGGAATCAGTGTCCACAGAAGTAACATTTCAAGTCCATCAAGCCATCATTGAAGATGAGATGACCACTCCCATAAATATATATATATATAGTTGTATATATATATTGTATAGTTGTATATTTAGGCAGCAATCCTCCATTTATGCATGTTTCATTAAAAACTACAAAAAAGCTCAGATGCAAGCCTTACATTACATCTATTTAATCTTAGCTCCATTAGAACCCATTTAAACATGCACACAAACTTACCATACTCCATTAGAAACATACTAGTAGAAAACACAAATATAATAACTTCATCCACCTGTAAAAAAAATATTAATGATAATGGAAGCTTTAATAATAAAAAAGAAAAAGCCAACTCTTAACAATATTAACTACGAACAAGGTCACAATGTGCTAACCGTATTCGGAAATTAAAAATCATATCTATAACACACTAAAACATACACATAATGCACACACTCAATTAAGCTGAAAAATTGAATCATCCTTGATAATGGCTAAAAGTATAGCTGAAAGTGTTCAGAACTATAAAACATTTGGACAGTTTTCACACGCTCTTTGTCCAGAAAAGAAAGCTCTTGTTTGAACACAAGAAAAATTAAATAAAAAGCTTAACTGTAGTACCTTGTCTGTCATTTTTAATGAAACATGCATATATATATATATATATATATATATATATATATATATATATATATATAGGTGTGTGTTTGTGTGTGTAGTTAGTGGCTGGTTGTGAGAGTGGCTAACTCACTTTTGCAGATGCATACTAAGGCATATGTGTGATTCTTCAACACTTACAAAGACAATGTTTTATGCCACAACTATGCTGAGTGAGCCTTATTTACAGTTTCTGGAAAAGAGCACATAATCTGGTATGATGATCAGTTTGAAAAAGGCCAGTAACACTCAAACTCTTGGTCACAATGACTTGTGACTTTACACAAGCACAAATATCAACAGCTTCCAAACAGTTATGTTCTCCCGCTTTCACTCACAAGGCTTGAGTTAACACATTCCAAAATACAATGGAATCCACATAGAGAGGTTGGAGTAAAAAAAAAGCAAAAAAAAAGAAACAATGATAAATTTGGTGTCAATGAGGAAAATTTAAAAGCCTTTATTTAATTGTGTCTTATTTAGTTTTTAATTCTGAATGCAAGTCACTACAAATATAAAAAGAACTTTCTGCAATGATCTTTCATTCCATGAAGATAAGGAACACTAAATCTTTATTTTATATTTGTTTTCCTTTAAATCTTTATAGAAAGCTACAATGACAAGCAAAAGAAAATTTTGAATAGATACAAATAAAATTACTTTTATTTATCTATAATAAGGACACAGAAATAATATCTCGAGTGTATAAAATAAAAGTGCCCAACCTTATGATTAGCTGACCATGTGATCTGTTGAACAGAAAAATATTTGGTGATAACTTCGGGGTATGATGCTGAATTGAACAACTCTGTAAGATGTCCTCTATGATCCCGATGCTGTTTGATGTTTACAATGTACGCATCTTTGATGTGAAGTGGAATAAGGTCCATATTTCTTTATTATCTAACAAAAACCCAAAATAAAATTCCTTTTAGAAATTCAAAGAAACAATAAAGCAACTTGTTTTTATAAAAGTTAACTGTCTTCCAAATTGTTTAGATAAAAAAATAAACTTTGAATCAAATTATTTCATTTAAATTTTTTTCTGTCAATATTATTTCTGGTTGGGAAGAGGGCATGTTTTAGTTGAAATTACAAACTGGGAAGTGTATTAACAGATGATGGAAACTGTGACAATGAAATATGAAGGTGTATTGGGATAGTGAAAGATGCCTTCCAAAAGCTGAGCAAAGTATTAAGAAACATAAAAATATTGTTAGAAACAAAAGTGTACTGAAATGTTATGTAATATGATTCCTCCTATATGGCAATAAATTCTGGACAATCTCAAAAATGAAGAGACTTGAAGCAACAGAAATGTGTTTCTACAAAAAGATGTTGAGAATACCATGGACAAAACACATGAGCAATGGTGAAGTACAATGGTAACAAAAAGAAAATTTATACTTACCATCAGGAATAGGTAGTTGAAATTTCTGAGAAAAACATTAAGCTTACAGGATAGATTGAAAGTAAGAGAGACAGAGGAAAGTCACGCATAATGTACCTGGCAAGCTTAAGTGAATGGATGGTGGAGCAAGGTTTTGAAAGATGGCAAAAAGACAAAAGTTATTAAGAGCTACAAAGGACAGGATATTGTGGAGAATTATGATCGCCAATGACCTGAAGGGATATAGCACACAAAAGAAGATCACACTAACAATTACATACAAACACCTTATGATAAATATATATGTATTCCTCAATATTAGGTTGAGCCATAAGTAATTTCCTTTTTGGAAAACCAATTGTATTGACAAATGTATTTAACAATTTCTTAAATATATCATAATTGATGAAAAAGGAGTTACTTTTCAAAATTGAGCAGTGAATTGACAGGGATAACTCTACACAACTGATTTCAAATGCTGAACTCCATAAGAGAAAGGTAATTTTTACATCTGGTGGAATCATTGGAGTATTATTAATTTAGAGCACAATGAAACATTTAAAGCGCATTTATATATTCAGCAGCTGCAACATGTCTATAATTTTTTTGAAATGTATCCTGTGCTCATCAATAGGAACAATTCTCTTCTCCTCCATGACAATACAATGTGACATACAGCAAGAATAACAAAGGAATACATTTTGAAATTTATTTAGTCTGTTCTACCTACCATGTCAATCATTTTTACCTGACCTTACACCAAATGATTATTACCTTTTTTTGATCACTGCAAAAGACTTTCATAGGAAAAACTTTCTCCACTAAGAACCAGATTCTAAAATTTGTCAAAAACTTTTTCACATCAAAACCGGCGATGTTTTACTCAAAAGCTGCCTGATAAGTGGCAACAAGTCATTGCAAATAATAGTGAACATATAATTGAATAAAAAAATAATTGTACTAAAAAATTTGGTTAACTATGTCGCATTAGACAATTTTTCTCACCAGAATCTATCTTACATATTGATAAGACTATCATTTATCCTTGCTTTGAACATTACTGTCACAAAGGGTATGATGTTCCTGCTATGTATTTAGAGATTCTTGATAAATCCAAATAAGAATCTGCAATTTTATTGGTTCTGATCTGGAATCTCGGCTTCAGTTCCTTTCCCTTTGCTTTTTCTATAAATACATTCATGATAAGTATTCTGATGAGCTTTGCTCTATGATATCTAGACTATGAATTTAAGCACATTACTGGATTTGCGGCAAGGTCTCATCATTTTATAGCTGAAATGGCTAGATGTAACTAATTTCTATGCTAACAGTTTCTTCCATTACACTTACTGCTTTTGGAACACTTTTCCAGCTTTTTGCTTTCTAGTCAACTTTAATCTTCAAAAGTTTAAATGTAATGTCAATTGCTATCTTCTGTTTTCTTAATTCTTGTTCTTTTATTGTCCTCTCTCATTAATAGATTTTTTTTATCTTGCTTTGAGTAAAATGATTCCGTCACCAAAAAAAAAAAAAAAATAGATAATCACTCTGGAAAAATTATATTTTATACGTGTAAGGATCAGAAACAGCTGTAGATCCAACCTTCAGAAAGAGAGATATGTCGCGGATGATAATCCCAATTAGCAATGCGAGCAATAAGAATATATATATATATATATATATATATATATATATATATATATATATATATATATAATAGATACATTGGTTGGCAGGAATGTCAGATAGTTCGTTATTCGTGCCAGTTTCTGGAATATCGAACCATCTGACATCCCTACACCGATGCAGAGATCTACAATTCATCCCTTCAGGCTTGGCACCAAGACTTCCCGTCAATTCAAGGAGAGTCCGTCTGGTCGCAAAAAAAGCGGGACACGCCCTTGTCCGAGAGAGAATCCATTACAATTGTTGGATAAAATAGAGACTACAAGCTCATATCTTCCAGAGGCTTGCAGATTTCTTTAACAAAATTACCAATGAAGAAGACCAGTGAAGGATCCAAAATGACCTGGATAAATCCTTCAGACATGAATCCGATGTAGTCAAGGCTCGCTAAGTACAAAAATTAAACAGATTGAAAGATCAGAAGCTGACGCACAAGATCAATCACCCACCAGTGAAAGCAGTAATCAATATCAGCCAATATCAGCTTAGTGCCTCTGAGGAGTCAGTATTGAATAAGGGTCTCAACTTCGCCACAACCATCAGGCGAGTACCATACTTGGATATCATTACCAGAGTCGTGGAGGTGGCCTTGAACTTCCCTCAAGCTGAGGTGGATGAACTGAGATGGAAGGTGAGACAAACCTTGGAGAAGGCCAAGCAGCTCATGTCAAATATCACGAAACTGGAGAGGCTGGGGATCGGATCCCTACAGAGGAACAAAAACATCATCATACTACCGGCTGGCAAAGGCAATGCGACTGTAGTGATGGACAAATCAGATTATACAAGAAAGCTGGAAGACCTCATTAGCAATGGTAGCTACAGCAAAGTAAAAAAAAGATCCTACAATGAAAACGAAATTCACACTGTCACAAATACTAAGCAAGAACAAGGATCACTTCGCACCTAAGACGTATAGGCAGTTATTGCAGCGTTACTCCAAGCTACCTCACACATACGGGCTTCTTAAGATTCACACAGACGATATTCCGCTCAGGCTGATTGTTAGTTGTCAAGGCTCTTTGTGCTACCCTCTGAGTCGCTTACTTGTAGATATAATTGACCCATTGATCGAAAAGTCTGCTTCATATGTCCGAAACTCCGCCCACTTCGTGGAAATAAGGATGCTCCCATCTTATCCAACCAGATGATGAGCTTGGACGTGGTTTGTTCACCAAGGTACCCACAGAGGAGGCACTCTCAGTAGTCAGAGACAGATTGACCTCCGACTTATCTCTATAAGAACGGACCAGTATTCCAGTACATAATCTGATGGAGATGTTGACTTTCTGTACACAAACAACACACTAGCAATGGGCTCGTCATTATCACCGGCAATGACGAATATATACATGGAATACTTTGAGGAAATAGCATTAAAATCTATATCTCTAAATCCAATTCTATGGTTAAGGTACGTAGATGACACCTTCATATTCTGGCCACACCAGGAAGATGTTCAGGTTCTAGTGGACCATGTGAACTCAATAAGACCTTCGATACAGTTGACAATGGAGAAAGAGAGTAACAATACACTCCCATTCCTGGATGTTCTAATATCTCGAAGAGAGCATGGGTTCAAAACATCGGTATACCGTAAACCGACATTCACCGGACAGTACTTCAATTTCAACTCCCACCATCCATACAGCGTTAAGAAAGGGATCGTCGGCTGCTTACAACACTGAACAAAAGTCATAAGTGGTGATGCAGAGACATTATATGAAGAATTGGTCAGTATAAGTAGTATCCTACGACATAACAACTACCCTGGGTACACGGCAGCAGCACCCCAAAACTGGGATAGGCGGGTACAAAAGGAGGACAACAACATTCAGAAAACAGTCTGCCTGCTTTATGTGAAGGGGTTATCAGAGAAAATACAAAGGATCTGCGGTCCATATAACATCAGTACAACCTTCAAGAGCTTGACAACACTACGCAGATATCTCTCTCGAGTGAGACCCCCCATACAGGAGAACATGACTAAAGACTGTGTGTACGCTATCCCGTGCAGCTGCGGAAAGGAATATAAAGGAGAGACAGGCCGCCCCATCAAGGTAAGGCTTCAAGGACACGAGAAAGCTGTAGCGAGGGGAGGTAGAAAAATCAGGCATGGCTGACCACATATGGAGAGAGAAGGGAGATCACCATCCCCTGTGGGATCATGTTGAGATCATAGACAGGGAACACCATTGGAAAATTTGTAAACTTAAGGAATCAGCACATATGCTAGGCCACAAAAATCTCCTGAGCCGTCCAAGCATAGAAATAAATACAATATGGGAACCAGTAATAAGGAGTGCCAGAGAAAAGCAATGATAACAACGTTGCAATATGAGCTCTGGTAAAAACATGGAATGATAACAGCAAAATTGCAATATGAGCACTGATAAAAATGGCTGCTGAAAACATTAGGTTTATAATACCCAGAAATTCATGGCACAGTGGATAAAGGCGTTAGTTAGATCCAGTGACAGGACCCAAAGAGTGTGAGTTCAATACCCGGTTAAGGCAGTGGAGAACTTGGAAAGGGGAATTAACAAGAGATAATTGACAACTGACATCCATTAAAAACATGACACGTGGAACTAGAACAGTGAGCGAAATAAAGGGTTCAGTTTGACATTCCAACCACGACCGAAACGTTGTAATATGGCGACAAAGATGAGGACAACAGTCCAAATAATGTAAATAGTTAACATTAACTATATGATCTTAACAGTATGGAACAAAGGGTATGGAACACAGGGTATGGAACACAGGTCTCTCTCAGTCCTACAGAATCCCTCCCCTTTGGCCCAGTGATGCCCTACTTAAATAACTTCCAAACAGCTGTAGAGCCAAGCTTCAGAAATGAGAATTTGCCACAGATGATGATCCCAACTACCAATGAGGGCAATAACAAATTATTGGGGTATTTTCTAGTTTGCCTCACTTTTGAAGATTCACGCACACTTGAAGACCTTAAGATCCCGGGTAAGGCTTTGTGTGCAACATTGGATGGGTGTGGTGTAGCGACTCGATATTAATAATAATAATAAGATATAGGTGACATGTACATTAATGAAGTGTACGCATGAAAGTGCATTTTGAAAGCTATGGTCTAACCTTTAAGGATCCAGTTAACATCATAACGTGATAACATCAGCATGTGAAACAAAACAGATGATCCCCCATCTGAGGACAACGTTGGAGTGTAAGGATGCAAATCACCTATAGAGTCAATCTTCAAAAATAGGGATATGTTACGGATGATGATCCCAACTACCAATGCGAGAAATTACAAACTAGGGAGTATCTACTAGTTTGCACACTTAACGACCTTGAAACCATAACACACCAAGCAAAGCACTGTGCGCAATAATAGATGGGTATTGTGTAGTGACTTGATAATAATAATTTCCAGTAAATGGCAATTTCCTATTTTTTTAATTGGCCAGTATAACCAGGCAACAATTCTAAACACTGCAGCAATGAAAGTAAAAATTACACTATGAATTCAATGCAGTGGTGGTCGTAAAATAAGATATAGGTGACATGTATATTAATGAAGTGTACGCCTAATTTGTAAGGATCCAGAACAATTAGGAGACTGTGCTCTGCCCAAGTGCTGGGTCTGCAGGACCGAGAGGAGCATGGCAATCTGTAATAGGAGCGGAGGAGTGCTATTCCAGAAATCCTCGATGTCATCATACGATCTTCTCTGTATATGGAAAATTTGTGGGTTATTTCCCTGTGTGTGGCTAAAGCATTCATCTAATGAAAAGCAGACGCGATAACATCAGCATGGGACGACAAAACAGATGATTGTAATCTGAGGACAATTGAGTATACCCTCACTGCGATACGCAAGAATGACCATGTGCAAGGTGTCTGGTTCATGGACGGCCACGTTATTGGTGTTTGGATTGATGAGAGCTCCATTGGGGTTTCAGTGTAGATTTAACGGATATGTCACTAAGGATGCATGCTGGTTGCGTCCAACAAACGACATGTAGCACATCAAGCTGGTGAATCTGGATGTGGTGCTGAAGGTTATTATTGTAGCTCTTCAAAGACAAAAGGGCATTTGATGTTTGGCTGCGTGTGTGTTGATCGGCAAAGCAAGGCTGCACACTAAGGCCATAGGCAAGAAGCTTACACGAAAACGGCTGAACACACTCGTAGAGCTCGTCAAGATTGGGTTATTCAATCCTATCAAGAAGTAAATATATGTGCTGTCTCTATGGACTCATTAAGTTCCACCTAGATAATAGCCATCCACCATATATATATATATATATATATATATATATATATATATATATATGAACCAATAAAATTACATCAGAAGGTTTGTTGAATAAACAATTATTACTGGGACAAATACTGCCAAAATACCTGTGGACATAGTTGTAGAAATATCACGTATTATTTTTGGACCATTTAGAAAATAACTAATAGCATCTTTCGCCACACCTGCAAATTCGAGAAAAATATTTTCGCAAGCCAGTGTGGAATTATTTTCTAACCAATAAAAATCTTACATTCAAAAAGTTCACACCTCTATGTGAAATTAGATTTTGAATCACCTTATGTATATAAAAATAGAAGCATACTTCTTTTCAAGGTTCAAACCAATTAGAGAGGTCAGTTTACACGTGCGTACACACACCACGCACACAATAGGAGAGAGAGGGAGAGAGAGAGAGAGAGTCAGAAGCCGTTGATTAAGGCCTTGTCCACGCACACAATAGAAGAGATTAACCACAACCGCCTACTAAGCCTTTATCTACGAACTCACAAACACATTAGACTGACCGTCATAATGTAACTCCATTCACACATTTCACAAGGCACTAAGGACATTAGATTACTTTATAAAACAAACTTCGCTGCAAAGAAAATTGAACATTTTATTGCTATTGTATATTTCTGAAAAGAATCTATAAATGTTATTTCAACTGAGATCCTGCTTCTACTTTTCCTTCAGAAAATATATCTTTTCATGCTTCATTTAAATGATGTGTTGTTGTTAAATGTTTGGTATCCCGATACTCGGATAACTAAATCCTGCATAGACGGATCTCAACATTAACTTTTGTAAATAACAGTGTGTAAACACTTCTAACAATAAGATTTCTCACACATCCTTAGGAGATAAATAGATTCTTTTTCCTTTTGTCAATTTCATGACCAGGATATTCAGGATTCCTGTCTCCAAACCGCCTTTGAATTGGTAAACATAAAATTTTGTTAGTGATTTTAGATAATCATAAAAATAGAGTCCTTTGAAAAACTGACTACTCAAAAGCTGAGCAGTCTCCTTTTCCGGGACAGAAGTGGACGGCTAAGAGTGGTGAGACCCCGTCTAATATCTATATAATGTGTCAGTCAATCAAGAAGTAAGCAGTCAGTAACCAGCCAACAGTTAGGAGGAAGGGACGAGCAGTGAGTTAGTCAGCAATCGCCGTGACGGTCGGGCAGTGAGTGTAGGAGTCCCTTTTCCGTGGCCGGAAGTTAGTAAGATAGAAGTTCACCTCGAAGCCGAAAGAAGACATTGCTGATTAAGTGAGAAATCGTATTGAGTCCTTTGAAAAACTGACTACTCAAAAGCTGAGCGGTCTCCTTTTCCGGGACCCAAGTGGACGGATTGCTAGGAAATTTGTCCCGGCTTTCCCGCATCAAAGGGTTGTGTTTAAAAATAGGGTTGAGGTTTAAATTTTTGCGAAAAAACGCAAATAAAACGGCAAGATTAGAGTGGACAAACTCTCTCTTTTAGGCGCATACGAATAAAGAAAAAACTCCTGCTCGGTGAGAAACAACTAAAGAAGAAAGTGTTTATTTACCACATATACAAAAAAGGTAAAGGGATAAAAGGATGATTAGTAGAGAAAGAAAGGGAAAAGAAAAAATGTTCTTTACTTAAAAAGGCTTGCTCAAAATATTTCTTTGAGTGCCTAAAAAGTTCTTTAAGCGATTAGATGTTATTGTTAAATTTCTGATAGAAACACTCACAGTTCTTGTAAAGTTGGAAATTTGTTCGCACAAAAAAAAAATCACTCACCTGCAGGCTTCCTGCAGGTGAGTGATTTTTTTTTTTTTTTTTTTTGTCGACGAAGAAGGAGTGGTGAAGGGATGCAGCTTTTTGGATTGGTCTTAATAGTGGACAGCCCTTTTTAGTAGTAGTTCTTTTGTGAAAGAGGTGATGGAGCTTCCTAATGTCGACCTCACAGATGGTGGGCAGAAATCTCACTGTCGAAGTAGGCAAGATTCTCCAAATTTATGGAGTTTTGGGAGGCTCCGATGGATCAGGGACTTTTCCCTCCAAAATCGTTGTACAAATTTCCTGGCCCCTCTATTGGTCAGAAAACACATTCTTATCTCTGATAAGAATCAGGGCCCTGGGAGCCGGTTTCGAAGGTACTGAAGACAGGTTGAAGTGAAGAAGCTGTGAGGTTTCTCCCAGACTTTATGGCTCCATGGAAAGAATAATGGTGGTGGAATTACTTTTTATTTTCCAGCTCTCTCCTTAGTCAGAAAATATATTCTTATCTCTGTTAAGAATGAAGCCGGTTTTGAAATTAAAAAGAGGTTAGGGTGAGGATAGAAAAAATAGCGAGAACTTGTAAACTTGTGAAATTGTTGTTCTCAATTTAAATTTCAACACTTTCTCCTCAAACAAAGATGCAATAAACTTCAGTTTGTTGCAGAAACGAAATACCATTCTTCCACCCACAAGATAGCTAGCATGGAATAAGATAGGGATGAATTAAATCCAATTAAACCAATCCCATCTGGGGAAAATATAAAATAACAATGTAATTTTAATACTAAAATTATTTTTAAGAGTAAATCACACATTTGAAACCCAAAGAGCTGCGACATCGTGAGCCTAAAATGAGGAAGTTTAAAACTTTTTTAGCAAATTTAATACTTGCTTCAACAAATAAGTACATTTTCCGAAATTTTATTAAAGGTAACTTACTAACAACGTGTAAGTTTTAATTTAAGTAAATCTACCCTATCCCACCAGAGAAAGGAATAGACAAATCGAGTGTAAGTTTACAATTAAACTTATTACATATTTATAGCCCAAAGTTCTTCGACTTCGTGGGCATGAATCAAAATTTTAATACTTGCTTAAGTTTACAATTAAACTCACATATTTATAGCCCAAAGTTTTTCGACTAACGTGGGCTTAAAGTCAAATTTAATACTTGCTTCAACAAACAAGTACATTTTCTGAAATTTTATTAAGGGAAACTTACTAACAACGCGTAAGTTTTAACCCAAGTAATCCAACCTATCCTGCTAGAGAAAGGAATAGATACATTGAATGTTTGTTTACAATTACATATTCAGAGCCCAAAGTTCTATGACTTCGTGGGCTGAGAACCGAGGACTCAATACTACAACCAGTCCAAAATTCTCTCATTTCGGAGGCCCCAGAGTACAAATCCCCACAATGATGTCTAGTAAATCGATGTTTATGTTACTACCGGAGTAGTTTGAAGTCATACTCAAGTCACTGATGCTGTTCAGCATCCTGCCCGAGACGCAATTTGGTTACAGTTTAACGTCGTGCCCAGGACGCATTTTGGTCACAGTTTAACGTCTTGCCCAGGACGCTATATGGGTTACAGTTTAACGTCGTGCCCAGGATGCAATTTGGTTACAGTTTAACGCCATTCCCAGGACGTTATGTGGTTACAGTTTAACGCCATGCCTAGGACGTTATGTGGTTACAGTTTAACGTCATGCCCAGGACGCATTTGTTGGAGCGAAACAACAATAATAGTTTTAGCATGTCTCCCATTAGATCTATTCCAGGGTAGGCTGCTTCGTTTAAGGAGTACCCTGTTTTAGTTTTAAGTGAACAATTAAAAACAAGTCTTATCTTAGTGGTGGTTTGATCTTCGGTTTTAAAAACAGGTCTGTGGGGAATCCAAGTATAATCCTTGAAATTATCACGGGTAATATGAAAGTTCTCAAGTCAAAATGTAGACACGTGTGGATCTGTGTGGAATCTCTTTGAAGGCGAATTACTGACTGGTAAATTGGACTGAAATTTGTCCTTTTATTTGTTTTGGGAAACCAAAGTAGGCTCCCAGTGGCCTGGCGGGAAAACAGATTTTTGACCATGGATACACATTCTGGGGTCGTCTCGACCAATAACAAGCCGAGTTTCACAATGTGTGGTGTTGATTGGTCAAAGCTAATTCTTATAGAAGAGTCTATTTTTAACGGGGGCGAGTAGACAAACATGGACGATTCTATAAATACCCCCTCCAGTTTAATTGTTACCATAGTTTGGACATTAATATGTATAAAAGGTAGTATACTTTGCTAGCCAATGAACGCGCCTGCCAGACCGGGTCCGTGTAGGTGGGTTAATTTGCGGTTCAGGCGTAGAAGATGGTTGTTTGTGTGAAATCTCTGAAACTGGTGTTTGCTGAGTGGTCACAACTTTGTCGTCATTGTTGATGTAAGCTGGTTTTAAGCGGTCAATGCTAACCGTAGTTTGCTTGACGGCGAGATCTATAACAAAATATTTCGACACTCGAGAAATAACCTGGTGCGGTCCAGTGTAGTTAGGCGTTAGTGGTTTACGGACCATATCTCGGCGTAGAAATACGAAATTGGCTGTATGCAGATCAGCTGGAACGTAATAAGGCCTGTGAAAAGCTCTGGTCGGTGTATAAATTGTTTCAGACATTTTCTGTCGGAGGTCGCTGACAAACTGGCTGGTAGGTAGATTTTCCGATACAGGACCGAAAATCTGTCATGGCAAGGTTAGGGGCGTCCCGAAAACCAATTCAGCACTGGTACAGTTCAGGTCCTGCTTGACAGTATTTCTCAAAGCCAGCATGATCAGGGGAAGTTTATCAACCCAAGTTCGGCCGTTGGTAGAAGCAGTTATAGCGTATTTAAGCTGTCGATGAAATCTTTCTACAAGGCCATTGGAACAAGGGTGATATGCTGTAGTGGAAATGTGTTTAATTCCTAATAGATTAGTGAACTCATTAAAAAGTGCTGATTGAAACTGTGGACCTCTATCGGTAGTGATCACTGAAGGGCATCCGAAAGTTGTAATCCAGTTGTTAAAAATAGCACTTGCCACTGTTTCAGCTGTAGTTGATTACAGAGGCATGGCGACTGGCCATCGAGTAAATCGATCGATTATTGTTAAAATGTATTCAAATCCGTTCACATTTTCAAGTGGACCCACTAAATCAGCATGCAGATGGGTGAAACGACCGTCTGGGTTGGCGAAGGTTGATGTAGGTGCCCTCGTGTATCTGCCAACTTTGGTGGCTTGGCAACGTAAACACGTGCGGGACCACTGCTTAATGTCAACTGCCATACCGGGCCAGATAAATCTGTCCGATATGGTCCGCAACGTCTCCTTGCCTTCTGGGTGTGCTTGTGAATGAAAATGTTCGAAAATTAGACGGCGCATATTTGGTGGAATGTACGGACGCGGGTTACCCGTACTGGTGTCAGAATAAACTGACCTGCTCGTAAACGGGAGCGGTCTTTTCTCAATTTTTAAAGAAGTGCCTGAGTGAATAGCTTGCAGGGTTTCATCTTTGGCTTGCTCGTCAGCTAGATTATCAAAGTTCAGTGTCGTACTCTGTACTGCGCTGAGAGTTGTCCGAGACAGAGTATCGGCCACGGTGTTCCTAGGTCCACTAATGTAGCGAATATCCGATGAGAATTGTGATATGTAGTCCATGTAGCGGATATCACGTGGATTGTGTTTATCCGACTTAGCATGTAGGGCGTATGTTAGTGGCTTATGGTCTATAAAAATGGAAAAATCACGACCTTCTAGAATGTGCCTCTGGAATCGATGACCTACTAGTGGCAAGCGCTGATATGGACGATCACGTGCGTCACGTGACACAAGTTTTTGAGCGTTTAGAGCACTTCGGTTTGAAAATAAACCCGGATAAATGTCTATTCGCTGTTTCCAAACTTAACTTTCTCGGATACGTAATTGATGAATCAGGAATCACACCGATTCCAGAAAAAGTGATAGCAAAAAAAAAAAAAAAAAAAACTTTCCGTAACCGACTACACCCCGTCAGCTCCGTCGATACCTCGGTTTAATAAACGATTATCACCAGTTTATTCCAAATTGTTCACAAGTCTTAGCACTCCTAACCAACCTACTTCGAGGAAAGAAAAACGTCACAATAACACTAACTGACGAAGCTATTACTGCTTTCATTAATTCACGTGATGCTTTAGCGAACTTCACGAAGCTAACTTACTTACACGATGACAACACAACAAATCTTTCGTTAACTACTGATGTGTCATCGGAAGCAATTGGAGTGGTTTTGCATCAACACAAAGAGAAACAAACTACGCCAATTTCCTTTTTTTCCGTTAAGCTTACTTCAACCCAGAAGAAGTATAGCACATTTTCTCGCGAATTTCTTGCTATATATCTTTCTATAAAGCATTTTAGACACATTCTGGAAGGTTGAAACTTCGCCGTTTTCACTGATCACAAACCTTTAGTTTTCGCCCTCCATACAAAGTCAGATAGATATAATCCACGCGATTATAGACAGCTGGATTTCATATAACAATTTACCACCGACATATGGCACATAGCAGGCAACGACAACATTGTCACCGATACGCTATCGCGAGCTTCCTTACACAGTACCACTTAAGAAAAGCTGGATATGGAAATTTTAGCAGACGAACACGTAAGGGACTTCACTCTATTTAACTCATTGCAAGATTCGTCATTAAAAATTGAACAAAAACCCTTGCCTTTCAGTGCAAAGTTGATCGCTTGTGACACAAGCACTTCTAATCCCAGACCTTTGGTACCCGTCAGCATGCGAAGGAGGATTTTTAATCATTTTCACACCCCGGTCGCAAAGCTACGACAAAAATGATTTCCGAATGCTTTGTCTGGCCTAACATGAACAGTGACATTAGAAGCTGGACTCAGTGTAGTATTACTTGTCAACGTACTAAAATCCACCGTCATACCAAGTCACCGCCTGGTAATTTGCCATGCCAGACGGCCGTTTCCGTCATCTACACGTCGACTTGGTGGGTCCGTTACGGGAAGTCCACGGACACCAATACATCCTTACTATAATCGACAGATTTTCTAGATGCTCAGTTGCAATTCCTTCCCAATCTACGACTGCTGAATCTGTTGCTAAGGCTATACTGAAAAACTGGATCTCGTTTTTTGGATGCCCATCAGTGATAACAGATCGCGGCCCACAATTTCAGTCAACACTATTTAAGGGATTCATAAATCTTGGCGCGAGACATATATCTACTACAGCATATCACTCCTGTGCTAATGGCCTTGTCGGACGTCTTCACCGCCAGCTAAATGCAGCTCCAATGCTAATAACCAATTATCCTGGATGGACAATTTACCCCTGGTAATGCTTTCACTCCGGTTACAGGTTAAGGAAGACCTTCAATGTTCACCAGCTGACCTTGTTTTTGGACAACCATTGGTTTTACCAGTACAATTTCTGTCTGATAGCTCAGTCTCAGACCCTTCTTCATCTTTCATTCAATATCTACAGAGTAGGTGTCTACTTTAGCCTTTACGCCTACTCGGTTTCAAACTAAGGATATCTTCATTCCTACTTTTTTGAACAAGTACGACTTTGTCTTTATTCGACAAGATGCCGTTTCACTCCGAATTACTCAGGTCCGTTTCGTGTCCTCGCTCGACATAATAAATTCTATACCGTTCAACTTCCTAGTGGACGATCCAACATTTCGATTGATCGCCTTAAGCCAGCTTATATAAAACGGAGTACGGAACCCAACCAAACATCACAATCACCAACATCACCGGGCGATATACAGCAACAACCCCCAAACACCTGCACACCAATATACAAAGAAAGGAAGAGAGGTCCATTGGCCCCGAAATTTCAAGAGTTACATAACATATTGAAAAAAACTGTTTTTCATCACCTTTTTCCAATCTGGGGAGGGTGATTGTAGTGATTACTACTATGTTTGCCACGCCTACATTTTTCTCAACTGTGATTGGTTAAATAATAAGTACTAATTATCACAGGACAATTTACTGATCGCAGTCACCACACTGAATTTTTCCTACCGTTAATTCACAAACATGCTTTTGTTATAAAATCACCGATTGGTTAATTTTTCCGTCAGATATTTTTTGTGTTCTTTCAAAATTTCTCCCGCCATTGTTTAAGGAGCCTACCGGTAATAATAAAAGCCAGGTTTCGTTCCAAAAATAGACAGTGGAACTCAGCAACTCACACGCGTCTACACAGACTATCCATTCTACTCAATGCGCACATACAGAACTTGAATTACATTCACCATCAATTCTCTGTGAACAAGCCAAGTTGCAACAGCACTGTTAGTTATACAAATAACACACAAGTGAATTAACTGTATGTTCTTCTGAATACAACATTTTATTTATTTCAATATAGAACTTTGAACATCGCCTTGGTACCACAAATATAATGAATGTGATTTTGTTTTCTTTTTTCCGAAAGGAAAGCAAAAAGATCGCTATTACCTGTTTTACAATATCTGGGAATTATTATTCAATTCAAACGAAATTGCCAGTAAAATAAATGAATTGCATACTGAAGGTTAGAAAAATTTGTGGAAATATTTTTGAGATGAAGTTTTTATTTCCGTTTTTCCCAGCGACATTTCGATATCGCGTGAGTCCTTTTTAATTTGAAGAGTGTTAGCTTTGGGTACAATTAGATATTTTTATGACAGTAAAAGAAGAGTAAAACAATAAACTTCAAAAAGTATTATTATTATTCAACTAAAAAAAAAGAAACTACTTCTAATGTACTATACAAAAATAAAATTGCTGTTTCATCATAAAAAAGAAAATTACTAAGTTTCATAAAAAAAAAAAATCGTATAGAATAAAAATAAAAAGTGTTCTTAAATTATTGGTTAGAGATAAGGTTAAAAATAATTTATGAAATTAAATACCAATATTATTACACTGCTGGTGTTCCATATTTCTTTTTTAAAATTCTGTTTTATTTCACGCATTTTTAAGAACGGAATTGAAAGCGGGGTTTTTAAATTTTATTTAGTTGTTGATCTCTGACATCAGAATACCGTGCATAAACATTATTTTCATTGTTTTAAACAAAAAGTAAGCATTACTTTTAAAATCCAATTAATTGATATTTAAATTTACTGGCTTCAACACACATAAGTAGGGAAAATGATTTTTTAAAGAGATTTTTCAAATCTGTTTTTATATTTTTCGTCAAATGGCGGTCCGATGATGAGTGAAAAACACTGAAACATTACAATATTTTTTAAAATACCTTAAAAACAAACAAACAAACAAAAAAACTTTTATTTACGAAAATTACTTTTTCTTCTAATTCGGATTAGCTTTAAACAGCCGCTATCTATTATATTTTGAAAGCCGAAATCTAAGTTTCTGTTTTAAAAAGTATTTTTTTAAATTATTTAAAATCCGTTTTTTTTTTAGTGTTTATTTTTTTTACCTACAAAACAAATGTACATTAGAGCTCGAACTACACTTTTAAAAGTCGACTACGCTAAGTTTTTTGCCCTTTAAAACAATACAACAATAAAGAATACTTACAATCGAATTATTATACAACACAAAGAAATACACAATTTTTATAGAGTTAAAAAAAACAACCAAGGGTCCAAAATCCAAATCAACTTCTTTTTATATGCATGAAAGTATTATTTCATCTTTCTTTTACTTTCAGAAATATTTTTCGGTGGTGTAAAGAACAATAAAAAAAAAACGTTAAAACTTTTAGCAAGCAATTTAATTAGTAATTTTGTATATAAACCTCAACTTTAAGTTTTTTAACTATCAAAATCAAAATTTAGCGCCCGAAAGAAACTTTGTAGACAGAATTACCTCCCTTAGACTACTTCACTAAACCTCTCATGACCTGACTTAGAAAAAAAAAAACTATATATATTTATAAAGTTGTAACCTCTGTCTGTCTGTTTGTTATCGAACTCCCCTTTAGGGTTAAGGAGATAGACCCCTATAACCATATATATTCTGAAATGACATTATCTAGGGTACTTGGATAAGTATATTTTCTTTTGATCAAAATGTGTACAGCCACTGAAAAAAAAAATTTCCTTTTGATAAATTAATTTTAAATTTGAACAAGAGAATGACTCCTAGTGTGTACTTAGATAAATATATTTCATTTTGATCAAAGGGGGTCGGTGGGGGTGGGGCGGCAAAAACCTCCACACCGATTTTTTTTCCTTTGATTTAAATTAAATTTTAATTTGAATAAGGGAAGGACTCCTGTCCAAAATATAGGAGAAAGTAGAAGATGGAGGTCACATCGGCAAGATCAAAATGAGACAATATGGACGTCAAGTTGAGCAAGAAATCACCAATCAGTGAGAGAGTGCCTTACAATACATATTTGTTGTGACAATTCAACTATCATGTCAATGCTGAAATCTGCTCATTAATTCATCGAACTCCTCTTAGGGTTTGGGAGATAGACCCCCATAACCATCTGGCACAGGCCTCCGTCCCTATGGTGGTGGTATCACGGCTATGACTAGCTTAGACTAGCTCTGACCAGCTTGGACAAGCTATGACTAGTTTAGACCAGCGGCCCAAGTGAAAACACTCGGGTCCCTGCATCAAAAACCGACCTCGTGTCACAAACTTGTGTCACAACCTGGGGTCAAGTAAATATCTGTTCAGAAACTACATTATTCAGGGTACTTGGATAAGTATATTTCATTTTGATCAAATTTTCAGAGTGTGTGAAAACACACACATATAGGATACAAATCTTATATCATTCCAACAAATAACTGAAAAAACACAAAGTAGATTTGCACACCCACAAAATCGGATAAAAACAGATTTCGCAATAAGGTGTGAAATTAATTTTCTGACCAATGAAAGGAGGCGATTTGCTAAACTAAAAAAAAGATAATGATCCAGTGTGTAAAAACAGTTAGCTATAAATAGAGAGACTCAAGTCAATCACCAGTCAGAAGGGCGCAGAGATCATAGAGGACAGAAGAAGACTGACAATCAGGTCCGTCACTGACGCAACCTGACACTAAGAGCAGAAAGTGGGGTAGGAAAGGAAAACAGCAACAACAACAAATTTACAACTGACTCCAAAACAATTCAACCCGATAAGTACATTTTCCTCTTATCTTTTATTTCTCATTCACACTCTCTTTTTCAACTTAAATTGAACGCCCCTTTTTCCTTTCCACCTACTCGGTGGATACACAAAAACAAAAGAAACAGACATTACTCTACTACTCTGTTGAAAGACAGCGAACACATAGACATTTTTTGTTCAAATCACATTTGCTTAAACGAACTAAAGCATTAATCTTTTTTACTCTATTCAACAAGATATAAAAATATACAAATTTGTTTATTCTGCATGAATGACATTAAATATACAATGTTATATTTTCTACAAACGTTCCTTATCGTGTTGTCTTTTCTTGAAATGTGTGTTGTATTTTGTGGGCAGTGTATCCTGTATTAAATTCTCCTTTTAATCCGGATACGCTGTACCCCACAAGTGGTGACCAATCGACGTGAAATGAACTCGCAAATTTCCAACTGAAAGAAAAGCTTCAACAAAATAAGCATATGACCATAATCATCAAGACACATAGAAAATGGATACAGACACTACGGAGCTATGGAAGCTGCTATAACAATTGACTTACCAACTTACAACCCAACTAACGTACAAATTTGGTTTGCACAGTTAAATGCAATTTTCAATGCAAAGAAAATTGCATTGCAAAGTTCAAAATACGCCTACGTTGTCGAAAAACCGAGGCAGTTGATCTACTTAATGACGTGCCGGAAGAAAAAACTTATGACAAGTTGAAAGCTGCAATTATTAGACGTGTCGGTAAATCGGAGGAAAGAAGGTTACACGACTTATTCAATAATGTGAACCAGGCATATATGAAACCACAGCTTTTAAGAAAAATGCCATCATTATTAGGAGACAACACCATGTCCGAAGTGGTGTTAAAGAAACTGTGGATGGATAAACTACAAAGACATACAACACAGATACTCGCATCACTCCCCGGTAAATTACAGTTGGAGAAAATAGCAGAAATAGCAGACAAAATACATGACAACAACCAAGCCAAAAATGTATACGCCACATCACATGCACCAACAGATACAGCAACATTACCAGACAAGTCATTTGAATTGTCGCAGCTGTATAAGCAAATGGCGAATCTCAGCTCACAAGTACAGAGTCTGGTACAAGCACAGAAATCTCAGCGTTCTCGTCCAACATTCAGAAATAGATCCTACTCATCACACAGACGTCGAAGTAGATCGACCTCTTTTTCCAGAGAGCAAATTACACACGATACCTGTTGGTATCATTATAAATTTGGAAGAAATGCAAGGAAGTGCACCGAACCATGAAATTTCAATTCGAAAGCTTCTCACATTTCTACACAACACCAGGGAAACGACTGTGCCGGCAGCAAGTAAAGACGACATTAGCTGCTGGATTAAAACAAGCACATCCGGGACAGAAGTAACGGATATTTATTTTTAGTCGACACCGGCGCTCAGATCAGTGTTATCCCACCAAATACAAAACAAGAACCTACATTCTCCACATACACATTGCAGGCAGCAAATGGATCAAAGATAGAAACATACGGTGAGATATCACTAACGCTCTATTTGGGTCTAAATTTAGGTCTAAGAAGATCTTTTCCATGGATTTTCATACACGCAAATGTGAAAACACCTATCCTAGGAGCGGATTTCCTATCCCATTTCGATTTATCAGTGAATATGGCTACGCACTCTCTCATTGACAGTAACACAAACCTAAGTACAAAGGGAATCACCTCAATCTACAAGTCAACAGGAATTAGTTCAGCAATACCAACAGCTAATGGCCTACATGGATTGATAAAAGAATTTCCTACACTAACCACGCTTTTAACACATACAGATGAAATCCGTCACACTGCTAAACATTATATCAACAAAGCTGGACCACCTACACACGTATCACCACGCAGATTACATCCGGACAATTATAAAATAGCTAAAGACGAATTTCAACATATCTTGCAGTCAGGCATCATACGTCCTTCAAATAGCTCATACTCCTCTCCGCTACATATGGTTCAGAAACCAGAAGCTGGCGCATGGCGACCTTGTGGGGATTTTAGGAATCTAAATGCAAAAACTGTTCCTGGTAGATATCTTTACCGCACTTACATGATTTCGCCATATGTTTGCAAGGAATCAGTTTTTACAAAATTGGATTTGGTTAAGGCGTACTACCAAATTCCAGTAGCAGAAGAAGACATAAAGAAAACTGCAATTACCACTCCTTTAGGACTCTATGAATTCACCAGGATGCCATTTGGGTTACGTAATGCCGTCCAAACCTTTTAAAGACTCATTGATGAAGTTTTGAGAGTATTGCCTTTTATCTTTGCATATATCGATGGCGTGCTTATCGCCAGTTGTGATGGAAAAGAACACCTATACCATATTCAACAAGTCTTCGAGAGACTGGCACATTTTGGCTTAAAGATACATGTCCACAAATGCGATTTTGCTGTTTCAAAATTAAATTTCTTGGGCCATGTGATCGACAAAAACGGAATCACACCTGTTCCAGGGAAAGTAGCAGCAATACAAAACTTTCCGCAGCCGACATCAATGCGTCAATTAAGACGATTTCTCGGTTTAATAAATTACTACCGTAGACTTATTCCAGGTTGTTTCAGAATTTTGACCCCACTCACAAGCTTGCTGCGAAAACAGAAGAAGAAAAATGCAAAAATACTGATCGACGGAGAAGCGTTAGCTGCATTTCAAAACACTAAAAAAGCGTTAGCAGATTTTACTAAGCTCTCTTACATCAGTGACGATGCTAACTCAACACTTACATTGACAACTGACGCCTCAGGAGATTCAATTGGAGCAGTTCTACATCAGAATCTAAATGGTTCAGAAAAGCCAATCTCCTTCTTTTCGGTCAAATTAAACAAAGCACAGCAGAAGTACAGTACCTTCTCGAGAGAGTCACTAGCTATTTACTTAGCAATAAGGCATTTTCGGCATCTGCTCGAGGGACGAAACGTTACTATTTTCACAGACCACAAACCCCTCACTTACGCTTTATATGTGAACACAGATAAATACACACTCAGAGATACCCGACAACTGGACTACATATCCCAATTTACATCGGATATCCGCTATATTAAAGGTTCAGGCAATATCGTGGCAGATACACTCTCGCGCTCCACGATACAATCTATCGATTCTGTAACACTTACCTTCGACCTCATTGCAGAGGAACAACAGGAAGATGTAGAATAACAAGACAATAAACAGCACTTACCGGTGTAAGAGTCCCAGCTAGCGTCCAGCTGGCAGACAAAAATAAAGCAGGTTGTAACTTAATACAAACCCTGCAAACTAACTGATGAATCAAGCTGGTATTTATATAGAAATACCTCCACTCAGGTACCAGCAGCCAATCACAGCCCAAGCAATGGACTATCCCACTTTAGCACAATGAGATGCTCCATTGCACCATAAATAGCTCTCTTCCTCAAGGTTGGATTACTGTTTACCTCAGCTTGCTCCACAACTGAGTGTTTATCTTGATCACGTGATTGTTCCACATGGCGCTGCGAACAGGATTATTGACACCCGAAAATTGGGAACTCTTCTTCATTGAAGCAGGCATATCCACTGACTCGGCCAAAACTCATGCAACAAGGTTTGCGGATGAGAAGCTGACAATCGAGAGCCTTCAAATGCTGGATCGATCTATGCTTAAGGAGCTGGGAGTCACTTTAATTGGAGAAGCCCTGTGTATCATCAAGCAGGCTAAGGAATCCACCACCCAGACAACCCGTATTCAGGCACTAGCAGCCAAGCCTCCTCATCTCAATCTCGAGATGACACCACAGCAATTCAGGAAGTTCCGAATTGACTGGGATGTCTTTACCAAGATGACGAATATGCCAAGCTCCCAAGCTAATATTCACTTATACAATTGTGCTGATGAAGCTGTGCAAAATGCCATAATCAACACACACCCTGACTTCTTTACCACTGATCCAGATAAGCTACTTGACATGGTAGAGGCATTGGTCACCCAGAGGTCAAGTCCTATTGTCCATCGCCTTGCTTTTGCCTCCATGTTTCAGGATGCGGATGAGCCAATACAAAGTTACCTTGTCCGCCTCAGAGCCATAGCCGTTGATTGTAACTTTACCTGCCCCTCGTGTGAGCATGACCTGTCTGATATATACATCAAGGACCAGATCATCCGTGGAATAGCAAATGACACGCTCCAGGCTGACCTACTGGCCAAAGCTGGGGCACTTAAATCCCTTGAGCAAAATATCCGTCATGCTGAGGCATTCGAATCAGCATTGCGGGACCAAACCTCAATGGCCGGCGCTTCAGATACAGCTGCTGTTCGGCTATCAACATACCGCAGACAGAAGGGTACACCACAAGCCAACGAGGGGATCCGTACCAGCACCTATGGCAACTGCAATGTTAAACCAAACCAGCAGGCTTGCTTAGGTTGTGGCAGCCACCAGCATAGCACCTCAGGAACTGGATCCCGCCGGCTAAAATGCCCAGCATGGGGACAAACATGTAGTAACTGTGGGAAGCCCAATCACCTATCGAGGGTATGCCGGGCTAAGAAACTAGCTCAAGCGGTCAGGAAAAGCCCAGAGGCTAATGAAGCTGCCATGGACACACTTATTGCCCACATCACATTCAATCAAACGACAGGCACGTATACATCTAAAGACACATGCCAGGTAAGGGAAATTGATGCGTATGTTGTTCCGTTCTCACCAAAACCGGATCCCAGACAAGTTAAGAATATCCCCAGAAATCACAGCACTAGGATGACGATCTTTCCTGACAGTGGGGCCACCATATGTCTCGGGGGATTTAAGCACCTTCTGAATATGGGGCTCACTATCAACAACCTCATTCCATCAAAAAAAGTCGTTCGAGCTGTGGGAGGCTTTACACTTGTCTGTCAGGGTTGGCTCCCTGTGGAATTCATCGTCCAAGGAAGAACAACTAAACAAGCCCTATACATATGCAAAAAGATTCAGCGGCTATACTTCAGCAAAGCAGCCTGCATTGATGTAGGGATACTGTCCAAAGACTTTCCTAAGCCGACGACTACAATATTACCCCAAACAGCAATGCAACACCTGCCCTTGACAAGCACACATGAAAAATCGGACGCAAGCACTAAACAATGCAAAGTCGAGGGACAACTTCCAACGCGTCCCAAAAAACTCCCTTTTTCCCCAACAGAACAAAACATTGATAGACTCAAGAATTGGCTATTGAATCAATTCGCCGAAACGGCGTTCAAGAACAATGGTGAATTCCCACCAATGTCTGGCCCCAATGCACATATACACCTCAAAGAAGGAGCAGTCCCCAAAGCCAGACATAACCCAATTCCTGTGCCTTTTCACTTCAAAGAGCCCGTAAGACAGGCCCTTTGGGAAGATGTGAAAAGGGGGCATCATAACCCCAGTACCCGTCGGCATGCCCACTGATTGGTGTAGCACTATGGTAATTACTGCCAAGAAAAATGGCAAACCACGAAGAACCATAGACTACCAACACCTGAATTCACAGTGCAAACGGGAAACGCACCATACAGGGTCACCATTCCAGCTAGCACTGCAAGTGCCACCTAAACAAAAGAAAACGGTGTTGGATGCTGTTGATGGATATCACTCCATCCCCTTAGATAAAGAGTCCCAGCCACTCACCACCTTCATTACAGAATGGGGAAGGTTCATGTACCTGAGGATGCCACAAGGTTACCTAGCATCTGGAGACGCCTACACCCGAAGGTATGATGAAGTAATAAAAGACATCCCCCGCAAAGTAAAAATCGTAGATGACACCCTACTCTATGACTCTGACATTGAAGGAGCCCTTTTTCACACCTTCGATTTCCTCCTTCATTGTGCAAAAAACGGCATCATACTAAATACGGAAAAATTCCAATTTTGCCAAGACACAGTGCAGTTTGGTGGCCTCCAGATAACATCCTCTGGTGTAACCCCTTCTAAATCCATGCTGGAGGCAATATTAAGCTTCCCAATACCAAAAACGCTCACCGATGCCAGATCATGGTTTGGTCTGGTCAACCAAGTCGCTTGGGCATACTCACTGAGCCCAGTCATGCTTCCATTTCGTGATCTCGTAAAACGAGACTCTCACTTTACATGGAATAAAAGCCTCGAGGATGCATTTCAGCAGTCAAAGAAGGTAATAGTTGAATTAGTCCGAAAAGGCATTGCAACATTTCAAAAAGAACGAATAACCTGCCTTGCCCCAGATTGGAGCAAAGAAGGAATGGGCTTCCTACTTCTACAGAAGTATTGCTCATGCACCACTGACAAAGCTCCAGTTTGCTGCCCTGAAGGTTGGCGCCTGATATTTGCTGGTAGCAGATTCTGCATTGATGCTGAACGCAGATATGCACCTATTGAAGGCGAGGCAGCAGCAATTGCATGGGCATTGGAAAAGTGTCGCATTTTTGTAATGGGTTGCCCGAATCTCATAGTGGTTACAGATCATGAACCACTAAAAGGATTATTCGGAGATAAAGACCTTAGTAAAATCCAAAACCCCCGATTATTCAGGTTAAAGGAGAAAACACTCAGGTACAGATTCACCATTCAGTACTGCCCTGGGAAATGGCACAGAGCCTCTGATGCTGTCTCACGTAACCCAGCAGACATATCACAAGCACTCCTAAATGTATTCACTGCTGAACCCTCTCAATCAGACATCATAGAGTCTGACAACATGGATGACTGGATCAAATCAACAACCCTATTAGCAACATTCGGTGCAAACGACAACCTGGAGCTCATCTCACCAAACGTTATCCGTGCGGCGGGACACAGCGACCCTCAGTACAAAAAATTAATTGAAGTAATACAAAATGGATTCCAAAGGACGCGCATCCTCACTGCACCTGAAATCCGTGAATACTGGGAAGTGAGGCACCGCCTAAGTGTTGACGATGGATTAGTGCTCTTAGATCAAAGAATTGTTATCCCCACCTCACAACGCGCAAAAGTATTACATAGCCTACATTCTGCACACCAAGGTGAAGTTGGCATGAAGGCACGTGCCAATGAATCTGTTTATTGGCCCGGGATGAATGCTTCAATTCGTAACATTAGAGCAGGTTGTACGTTTTGCTCAAAAAATGCCCCGAGTCAACCAAAAGAGCCAATCAATCTGACACCATCTCCTGATTGGCCATTTCAGCAAATCGTCATGGACATCTTCCATGTTGGGAACCATGGTTACTTAGCATGCGCTGACAGGTTAACAGGCTGGCTGAATCTATACCACTTGAGCCACGGAGAAGCAACTGCCTCAAGAATTATTTCGATTTGCCGGGACATATTTCAAACCTACGGCGCTCCTGAGGAACTCAGCAGTGATGGTGGGCCACCCTTCACATCTCTTCCATTCAAGCAATTTTTAAAAGACTGGGCTGTTAAACACAGGTTATCATCTGCTGGTTACCCACAATCCAATGGTCGTGCAGAGCTCGCTGTCAAAACGGCCAAGAGAATCGTAAATGGCAACACAGGAGCACAAGGATCATTGGACAATAACCGTGCAGCAAGAGCCATCCTCCAATACAGGAATACGCCCATTCAAAACATTGGGCTATCCCCTGCTCAACTACTACTCCACCGCCGACTACGTGACTACATACCATCCCACCCCACACTCTATAAGCCACACGCGAATTGGATAACCGCAGCCCAAAATCGCGAGTTAAGTCTGTCCCGGCGGAACGCTCGTCTCATAGAGCAATACAACAGAACAGCACACACCTTAAATCCCCTTCAAAAAGGACAAATAGTGGCACTACAACGACCAACAACCCGCCGATGGGACACAACAGGTCAGGTCATTGAAACCCTCCCCAACCACCAATACCGTATCAGAATTGACGGATCAGGTAGAATTACCTTACGAAATCGCCGATTTCTCAGGAAACTGGATACACCAACAATCCCAGTTCCAAGACCTAGTGCCTTACCCGATACCCCTACACCAGTGCCACAAACATTCGACGCTGGAATAACATCAAACACTGCTCAGCCGTCTACAATAACACGGACAAAACCCCCTCGGGCATTGTCCAGACTACTTCCACACAACCAGCCAGGTTTAAAGGAACTCATCCCTCCCCAAAGGCCACTACCGACACGCGATGGGGGGGAAGGAGATGTAGAATAACAAGACAATAAACAGCACTTACCGGTGTAAGAGTCCCAGCTAGCGTCCAGCTGGCAGACAAAAATAAAGCAGGTTGTAACTTAATACAAACCCTGCAAACTAACTGATGAATCAAGCTGGTATTTATATAGAAATACCTCCACTCAGGTACCAGCAGCCAATCACAGCCCAAGCAATGGACTATCCCACTTTAGCACAATGAGATGCTCCATTGCACCATAAATAGCTCTCTTCCTCAAGGTTGGATTACTGTTTACCTCAGCTTGCTCCACAACTGAGTGTTTATCTTGATCACGTGATTGTTCCACAGAAGATACCACATTACACAAAATAAAAGAGGACACTTCTTTACAATTGAAGGAACACCCCGTCCCATTTGGAACAAAAACACTACTCTGTGATGTTGGGACTGGTTATTCAAGACCATATATTCCACCTTCATTGAGAAAAAAGATATTTCTGCATTTTCACAACCTTTCACATCCCGGACCGAGCAACCGACAAGTTGATTAGCAGTCGTTTTGTCTGACCAAACATGCATACTGACATAAAAAATCTGGACTCAAACTTGTTTAAAGTGTCAAAAAAGCAAAGTAAACGAACATACTAAGTCCCCTCGTGGGCATTTTCTAAAACCAGATGGTAGATTCACGAATCTTCACATTGATATAGTGGGTCCCTTACCAGAAGCAAACGGACATAGTTACCTACTCACTATTATTGACCGATTCACGAGATGGTCTGTCGTTGTTCCCCTAAGGGATATATCTGCAGAAACGATCTCTAAAAGTATATTACATGAGTGGATTGCCGTTTTTGGTTGTCCCTCAGTAATAACTACAGACCGAGGTTCACAGTTCCAATCTACGCTCTTTGATGAGTTCACAAAACTATTGGGAGTTAAGCATATAACAACAACGGCTTATCACCCATGTGCCAATGGCTTAATTGAACGTTTCCACGGGCAACTTAAGACAGCATTAACAGCAAATAATGATTCCAAGACGTGGTTAGAAAATTTACCGCTAATATTACTATCCACCCGGAATGTAATCAAAGAAGATTTAGGATTATTTACATTATTCGGACTTTGTCGCCATATTTATCACAACGTTTCGGCCGTTGTACGTTCCGGCGTTCTTCAGGTGGTTGGAATGTCGAACTGAACCCTTTATTTCGCTCACCGTTCTAGTTCCACGTGCCATGTTTAACAGATGTCATTTATCAGTTATCTCCTGTTAATTTCCCTCTGAAAGTTCTCCACTGCCTTAATCGGGTATTGAACTCACATTCTTTGGGTCTAACCAACACCTTTATCCATGTGTCCTTGAGGACATCTGGGTATGAATGTCTGGGTATTATAAACCTAATGTCTTCAGCAACCACTTTTTCCAGTGCTCATATTACAATTTTTCTGTTATCATTACATGTTTTTACCAGAGCTCATATTGCAACTATGTTGTTATCATTGCTTTTCTCTGGCACTCCTTATTACTGGTTCCCATATAGTATTTATTTCTATGCTTGGTCGGCTCAGGAGATTTTTGTGGCCGAGCATATGTGCTGATTTCTTGAGTTTACGAATTTTCCAATGGTGTTCCTTGTCAATGATCTCAACATGATCCCACAGAGGGCGGTGATCTCCCTTCTTTCTCCATATGTGGTCAGCCACGCCTGATTTTTCTACTTCAACTCGTGTTACAGCTTTCTGGTTTTCTTGAAGCCTTACCTTGAGAGAGCGGCCTGTATCTCCTTTATATTCTTTTCCGCAGCTGCATGGGATAGCGTACATACAGTCTTTAGTCATGTTCTCCTTTATGAGGGGTCTTACTCGGGAGAGATATCTGCGAAGTGTCGTCAAGCTTTTGAAGGTTGTCTTGATGTTATATGGACCGCAGATCCTTTGTATTTTCTCTGATAACCCCATAACATAAGGCAGACAAACTGTTTTCTGAGTGTTGTTGTCCTCCTCCTCTTGTACCCGCCTATCCCAGCTTTTGGGGGCTTATGCCATGTACCCAGGGTAGTTGTTACGTTGTAGGGTACTGCTTATACTGACCAATTCTTTATCTAATGTCTCTGGATCGCCACGTACATACGAATCGAATGTCCGATGTAAATTGACTGATGTAATCCAGGTAGAGAATATCTCTCGGGTTTAGTTTATCGGACTTCGCTTGCAGTGCATAAGTTAACGGCTTATGATCTGTGAGAACGATAAAGTCTCTACCCTCAAGGATGTGTCGATAATGCCGTATCGCCAAATAAACGGCAAATAGTTCTCTTGAAAAAGTGCTATATTTCTTCTGTGTAGCATTTAGCTTTAGTGAGAAAAAAGACAAAGGTGTTTCGATGCCATCAGTAATTTGGTGCAACACAGCGCCAACTGTGTCGGCTGATGCATCTGTTGTTAATGTAAGTTTATGTTTAGCTTTCTCCAATGAATTAATGTAAGTTAGTTTGGCACAGTTCTGTAGTGCATCTTTTGCATTTTGAAATGATCGTAGCTCATCTTGTGATAGTGATATCTGCGAATTTTTTTTCTTATGAAGAGACAAGATATTCGTCAGTGGTAATAAAATTGACGCACAATTCGGGATGAACTGTCGATAACAGTTAACCATCCCCCAAAATCTCCTCAATTGCTTCAAAGTGGAAGGTAGGGGGTAATTAGCGATCGCTGTAATTTTCTGATCCAAGGGAGTCAATCCATGCTTGTCTAAAATATGCCCGAGGAAAGTTAAACTCGGTACTGCAAAAACGCATTTATCAATATTTAGTTTTAAACCGTAGTGTTGTAATCTCTTGAGAACTGTATGTAGATGTTCTCGGTGTTCTTCATGAGACCTGCTTGCTATGAGTACGTCATCTATATAAGCATATGTGTAGGGCATTCCGCGTAGAACTTCGTCTATTAGCCTCTCGAAAGACTGCGCCGCGTTACGCAATCCGAAGGGCATTCTCGTAAATTCGAAGAGTCCGAAAGGCGTTGTAATAGCAGTTTTCGGAATGTCGGCTTCCTCGATGGGGATCTGGTAATATGCCTTTTTAAGATTGAGTTTCGTGAATACTTTAGCACCTTCCAGCGAAAGGGCGAAATCTTTAATATGCGGGATTGGGTATTTGTCCGGGACGGTCTGCGCGTTTAGTAACCTGTAGTCTCCGCACGGACGCCAACTAGCTGAGTCAACTTTAACAACCATATGTAGAGGGCTGACATAAGGACTTGCTGAAGGACGGATTACACCAAGTTTGAGCATATTGTCAAATTCGTCGCGAGCTATTTTTAGTTTACTCGGATGGAGTCTGCGAGGTTGAGAATGAACTGGAGGTCCTGTGGTCTTAATACTATGAGTGGCGTGGTGTTTCACAGGTTCATTATGGGTTGACGGTGACAGTAGCGATTGGTACTGACGTATTATCTCATCGTAGCCATTGGCTGTAGGTATAACAGTCGTCAGACTGATTGTCGAATACTTGGAAATGAAACCGCAACGTTGTAGATTAGTGCTAGCGTCAGTTAAAGTTTGTGATGCCAACTTAACGGATAATTTGTAATGGGTTAGGAAATCCGCTCCCATGATCGGCATTGCAACATCATCAGAGTGCCATTAGCGGCCTGTAATTTGAAAGATGTATGCTTGACCAGATTCTGTTTGCTGCAATTTTTGAAAGGCAGTACACTTATTTGGGCACCGGTGTCAACTAAAAATTTCAAACCGCTCGTTCTGTCGTGGATGTAAAAGAGACGGTTAGTTTTTAAATATCTGGCATCCAACGTCTCTACTGGATGCCAGCGAGTCCGTTTCCCGCTTGTTTGTTTGGAAGTGACTTTTCATACGAGCATGGTGGTCGGCATTTCTTCGCGCGTGCGCCAAAATTTACGTGGTACCAGTAATTGGCATGTTGATAATGATCTCGGCGTTGTTGGTATTTATGGCGAGACGTCGATCTCGAACCACGGTTTCTGTGTCGCGTAAAATTATTACGTCGACTTTCATGTGGCTTTTGTAATTCATGCAGTTGTAAAGATATTCTTTTCAACTCCGAGGACAATTTTTGAATCTGTTGGTTGGCATCTGGCACAAGGCCATCTACGGTCTCCGTTGAGGAAATCTGTCGTACCGGGGCTGTATCAGCTATTTTGTCCGCTATCGTTGCCAATTTTTGTCCAGCCACATTTGGCGAAATACTGTGGCTGATATGTTGTTGTCGCCCAACAGTTGTTGCATGCGTCGTAGTAATTGGGACGGCTTCAAATCTCCAATTGTAACGTTTGTTAAGAGATCTCTTATTTTTCTTTCTTCCGAAAAACCAGATCGGTGTAGGATTGCTTGTTTGAGGGTCTCGTACGGTTTGTCTATTGGTAGAGAGGTTAATATATCTGCTACTTCGGCCGCTACCTCCGCGGGTAACTTCTTCACCACGGACGCAAATTTTCACTGCTGAAAAGTTACGTGTCTGGCCTGGAATATTGCGTCCAATTGTAAGAACCACGTCTGAACGTTTGGGTTGAAAGCAGGCATTTCAAGCCTGATTGCTGTTTCTGTGAGAGGAACTGGATCAGCCATTTATTAGGTCGTGGTTTTTGTCTCTGGATTTTCGGTCTGTTGGTTCGAAGACAACACGTGTCGATTTATTTTCTTCCCGCGCGTTGGGTTCGTCACTCTTGTTGGATCGTTCGCCCGTTGAGGTTATCAATGTATGTGATGGCTTGTATATTCCTTGAGCGTCGGCGTCACTTATTTTGTTTTCGTACGTCGGGATTCCAATCTTGATTTCTTCAACGATTCGCACGTCTGAATCGCCAATTTTGTTGGTTTCGCACGCCGGTAGTCACAAATGTTGTTGGTGACGAGTTTTTTTTTGTTTATTTTTGAAAGTCGGGGTCGCCAATTTTGTTGGAGATGTGCAGAATTTATTAATTATGCTTGAAAGAATCAGAAGGAATTTGTGTAGGTTGCGTGACTTTCTGCATCCACAACAAATAAATAAACGAAATTTAAATACGATTAATAACAAGACATATATTAGAAACTAATAAAACATTTATATACAATTCAAAACAATATACAAGCAGGATAATTGGTATATGTTATGTTGGCAAAATGTGTATGATGTTTTAGATTTCAGAATGACACTCTTTGTAATCGTTCGTTCATTTGCAGTCCGTTTTAGATTTGTGTTGGTATTAGAATTGTCAATATTAAGTGTCTTTTAGTAGAAGTTCTTAAGGAGTAATCTAACTTTCACTGTAATGTTTTTATGGTCGTTCGCATATTGATGTTTATTTAATGGGTAGTGAATATAATTCACTTAGATAAGCAATGTTTGAGAATCGATGTCCACAGAGTTGGTTGAGTTTTAATTGTGAGTGAGTCAGCGGTGTTGTACCTTTGCACGGTAAATTCGTGATTTCGAGTGACGTGGAGTATGTTGACAATTTCTCTGTGGGTGTTCGTAACTGATTGCTTGGGTCAGTCGGCGTCTTCTTTTATAAGTTCTGATCGGCTCACTTAAGTTTTGGCGCAATTTGAAACTTTCAGATTATAGTGTTGTTGACCAATGAGATTTGTTGGTTCGTCTAGTACGGTTTTAATTGTCTGTCTATATTTCTGAGATGAGGTATTATGTACAGTATTTACATTATGCGGACTATTGTCCTCATCTTTGTCGCCATATGTGTCACAACATTTCGGCCGTTGTACGCTCTGGCCTTCTTCGGGTGGTTGGAATTTCGAACTGAACCAGGCAGAACAACACTCAGAAAACAGTCTGTCTGCCTTATGTGAAGGGGTTATCAGAGAAGATACAAAGGATCTGCGGTCCATATAACATCAGTACAACCTTCAAGAGCTTGACAACACTACGCAGATATCTCTCTCGAGTGAGACCCCCCATACAGGAGAACATGACTAAAGACTGTGTGTACGCTATCCCGTGCAGCTGCGGAAAGTAATATAAAGGAGAGACAGGCCGCCCCCTCAAGGTAAGGCTTCAAGGACACGAGAAAGCTGTAGCGAGGGGAGGTAGAAAAATCAGGCATGGCTGACCACATGTGGAGAGAGAAGGGAGATCACCGTGTGGGATCATGTTGAGATCATAGACAGGGAACACCATTGGAAAATTCGTAAACTTAAGGAATCAGCACATATGCTAGGCCACAAAAATCTCCTGAGCCGTCCAAGCATAGAAATAAATACAATATGGGAACCAGTAATAAGGAGTGCCAGAGAAAAGCAATGATAACAAAGTTGCAATATGAGCTCTGGTAAAAACATGGAATGATAACAGCAAAATTGCAATATGAGCACTGGTAAAAATGGCTGCTGAAAACATTAGGTTTATAATACCCAGAAATTCATACCCAGATGTCCTCAAGGATATATGGCACAGTGGATAAAGGTGTTGGTTAGAGATCCAGTGACAGACCCAAATGAGTTCAAAGAGTGTGAGTTCAATACCCGGTTAAGGCAGTGGAGAACTTTCATCAAACTTTCATCAAACACGGAACTAAGACAGTCTACCCCAGGGATCGAAATAAATGGTTCAGTTTGAAATTCCAACCAACTGAAGATGGCCGAAACGTTGTGACAAATATGAGAATTTAATTAGTTGAAGTTTTCCGTACGTAGGCGTAAGATATAGATAGACTGTTCTGTTACTACAAACTCCAGCCAAGTATAAAGAATGAACGAACTAGTTTTCACACCCACTAGAACACAAACAAAAGAACTTTACACTCCAATTGTGAATGTTTTCGTAGGCCCTACTTATACGAGACCTTTCCAAGTAGTCAACAGAAAACCCAAATATTTCACAATTGTAGCAAAAGCCAAGCAAGACACTGTCTCTCTAATCATATAGAATAAAAATAAAAAATCTTCTTAAATTATTGGTTAGAGATAAGCTTAAAGATGATTTATGAAATTAAATACCAATATTATTAGTACACTGCTGGTATTCTATATTTCTTTTTAAAAACTTTGTTTTAATTATTTCACGCATTTTTAAGAACGGAATTGAAAGCGATGTTTTTAAATTTTAATTTAGTTGTTGATCTCTGACATCAGAATACCGTGCATAAATAAACATTATTTTCATTGTTTTAAACAAAAAGTAAGCATTACTTTTTTAAAATCCAATTAATTAAATTTACTGGCTTCAACACACATTTAGTAAGGAAAATGATTTTTTAAAGAGATTTTTCAAATCTGTTGTTTTTATATTTTTCGTCAAATGGCGGTCCGATGATGAGTGAAACATGACAATATTTTTAAAAATACTTTAAAAAACAAACAAACAAAAAAAAACTTTTATTTACGAAAATTACTTTTTCTTCTAATTCGGATTAGCTTTTAAACAGCTGCTATTATCTTTTGAATAAAGCCGAAAACTAAGTTTCTGTTTAAAAGAAAGTATTTTTTTTAAATTATATTTTTATTTAAAATCCGTTTTTTTTGTTTGTAGTGTTTTATTTGTTTTTACCTACAAAACAAATGTACACTAGAGCTCGAACTACACTTTTAAAAGTCGACTACGCTAAGTTTTTTGCCCTTAGTTTAAAACAATACAACAATAAAGAATACTTACAATCGAATTATACAACACAAAGAAATACACAATTTTTATAGAGTTAAACAACCAAAATACAAATCAACTTCCTTTTATATGCGTGTGCTTGAAAGTATTATTTCATCTTTTACTTTCAGAAATATTTTTTCGGTGGTGTAAAGAACAATAAAAAAAAACGTTAAAACTTTTAGCAAGCAATTTAATTAGTAATTTTGTATATAAACCTCAACTTTAAGTTTTTAACTATCAAAATTTAGCGCCCGAAAGAAATTTTGTAGACAGAACTACCTCCCTTAGACTACTTCACCAAACCTCTCATGACCTGACTTAGAAAAAAACAATCTATATATATATAAAGTTGTAACCTCTGTCTGTCTGTCTGTCTGTCTGTTATCGAACTACCCTTTAGGGTTTTGGAGATAGACCCTATAACCATATATATTCTGAAATGACATTATCTAGGGTACTTGGATAAGTATATTTTCTTTTGATCAAAATGGGTACAGCCACTGAAAAAAAAAAAAAAATTTCCTTTTGATAAATTAATTTTAAATTTGAACAAGAGAATGACTCCTAGGGTGTACTTAGATAAATATATTTCATTTTGATCAAAGGGGGTCGGTGGGGGTGGGGCGGCAAAAACCTCCACACCGATTTTTTTTCCTTTGATCTAAATTAAATTTTAATTTGAATAAGGGAAGGACTCCTGTCCAAAATATAGGAGAAAGCAAAAGATGGAGGTCACATCGGCAACATCAAAATGAGACAATATGGACGTCAAGTTGAGCAAGAAATCACCAATCAGTGGGAGAGCGGCTTACAATACATATTTGTTGTGACAATTCAACTGTCATATCAGTGTTGAAATCTGCTCATCAATTCATCGAACTCCTCTTAGGGTTTGGGAGATAGACCCCCATAACCATCTGGCACAGGCCTCCGTCCCTATGGTGGTGGTATCACGGCTATGACTAGCTTAGACTAGCTCTGACCAGCTTGGACAAGCTATGACTAGTTTAGACCAGCGGCTCGAGTGAAAACACTCCGGTCCCTGCATCAAAAACCGACCTTGTGTTACAACCTTGTGTCACAACCTGGGGTCAAGTAAATATCTGTTCAGAAACTACATTATTCAGGGTACTTGGATAAGTATATTTCATTTTGATCAAATTTTCAGGGTGTTTGAAGACGCACACATATAGGATACAAATCTTATATCATTCCAACAAATAACTGAAAAAACACAATGTAGATTTGCTCACACGCAAAATCGGATCAAAACGACTAAAAACAGATTTCGCAATAAGGTGTGAAATTAATTTTCTGACCAATGAAAGGAAGCGATTTGCTAAACTAAAAAAAAAAGATAATGATCCAGTGTGTAAAAAAAGTTAGCTATAAATAGAGAGACTCAAGTCAATCACCAGTCAGAAGGGCGCAGAGATCATAGAGGACAGAAGACTGACAGTCAGGTCCGTCACTGACTCAACCCGACACTAAGAGCAGAAAGTGGGGTAAGTTTTAAGAAAAATGCGATCATTATTAGGAGACAACATCATGTCCGAAGTGGTGTTAAAGAAACTGTGGATGGATAAACTACAAACACATACAACACAGATACTCGCATCACTCCCCGATAATTTACAGTTGGAGAAAATAGCAGAAATAGCAGACAAAATACATGACAACAACCAAGACAAAAATGTATACGCCACATCACATGCACCAGCAGATACAGCAACATTACCAGACAAGTCATTTGAATTGTCGCAGCTGTATAAGCAAATGGCGAATCTCAGCTCACAAGTACAGAGTCTGGTACAAGCACAGAAATCTTAGCGTTCTCGTCCAACATTCAGAAATAGATCCTACTCAACACACAGACGTCGAAGTAGATCGAACTCTTTCTCCAGAGAGCAAATTACACACGATACCTGTTGGTATCATTATAAATTTGGAAGAAATGCAAGGAAGTGCACTGAACCATGAAATTTCAATTCGAAAGCTTCTCACATTTCTACACAACACCAGGGAAACGACTGTGCCGGCAGCAAGTAAAGACGACATTAGCTGCTGGATTAAAACAAGAGAGTCGTCTATTTTACATCCCGGACAGAAGTAACGGATATTTATTTTTAGTCGACACTGGCGCTCAGATCAGTGTTATGCCACCAAATACAAAACAAGAACCTACATTCTCCACATACACATTGCAGGCAGCAAATGGATCAAAGATAGAAACATACGGTGGGATATCACTAAGGCTAGATTTGGGTCTAAAAAGATCTTTTCCATGGATTTTCATACACGCAAATGTGAAAACCTAGGAGCGGATTTCCTATCCCATTTCGATTTATCAGTGAATATGGCTACGCACTCTCTCATTGACAGTAACACAAACCTAAGAACAAAGGGAATCACCTCAATCTACAAGTCAACAGGAATTAGTTCAGCAATACCAACGGCTAATGGCCTACATGAATTGATAAAAGAATTTCCTACACTAACCACGCTTTTAACACATACAGATGAAATCCGTCACACTGCTAAACATTATATCACCAAAGCTGGACCACCTACACACGCATCACCACGCAGATTACATCCGGACAAATATAAAATAGCTAAAGACGAATTTCAACATATCTTGCAGTTAGGCATCATACGTCCTTCAAATAGCCCATACTCCTCTCCGCTACATATGGTTCAGAAACCAGAAGCTGGCGCATGGCGACCTTGTGGGGATTTTAGGAATCTAAATGCAAAAACTGTTCCTGGTAGATATCTTTACCGCACTTACATGATTTCGCCATATGTTTGCAAGGAATCACAGTTTTTACAAAATTGGATTTGGTTAAGGCGTACTACCAAATTCCAGTAGCAGAAGAAGACATAAAAAAAACTGCAATTACCACTCCTTTAGGACTCTATGAATTCACCAGGATGCCATTTGGGTTACGTAATGCCGTCCAAACCTTTTAAAGACTCATTGATGAAGTTTTGAGAGTATTGCCTTTTATCTTTGCATATATCGATGGCGTGCTTATCGCCAGTTGTGATGGAAAAGAACACCTATACCATATTCAACAAGTCTTCGAGAGACTGGCACATTTTGGCTTAAAGATACATGTCCACAAATGCGATTTTGCTGTTTCAAAATTAAATTTCTTGGGCCATGTGATCGACAAAAACGGAATCACACCTGTTCCAGGGAAAGTAGCAGCAATACAAAACTTTCCGCAGCCGACATCAATGCGTCAATTAAGACGATTTCTCGGTTTAATAAATTACTACCGTAGACTTATTCCAGGTTGTTTCAGAATTTTGACCCCACTCACAAGCTTGCTGCGAAAACAGAAGAAGAAAAATGCAAAAATACTGATCGACGGAGAAGCGTTAGCTGCATTTCAAAACACTAAAAAAGCGTTAGCAGATTTTACTAAGCTCTCTTACATCAGTGACGATGCTAACTCAACACTTACATTGACAACTGACGCCTCAGGAGATTCAATTGGAGCAGTTCTACATCAGAATCTAAATGGTTCAGAAAAGCCAATCTCCTTCTTTTCGGTCAAATTAAACAAAGCACAGCAGAAGTACAGTACCTTCTCGAGAGAGTTACTAGCTATTTACTTAGCAATAAGGCATTTTCGGCATCTGCTCGAGGGACGAAACTTTACTATTTTTACAAACCACAAACCCCTCACTTACGCTTTACATGTGAACACAGATAAATACACACTCAGAGTTACCCGACAACTGGACTACATATCCCAATTTACATCGGATATCCGCTATATTAAAGGTTCAGGCAATATCGTGGCAGATACACTCTCGCGCTCCACGATACAATCTATCGATTCTGTAACCCTTACCTTCGACCTCATTGCAGAGGAACAACAGGAAGATACCACATTATACAAAATAAAAGAGGACACTTCTTTACAACTGAAGGAACACCCCGTCCCATTTGGAACAAAAACACTACTCTGTGATGTTGGGACTGGTTATTCAAGACCATATATTCCACCTTCATTGAGAAAAAAGATATTTCTGCATTTTCACAACCTTTCACATCCCGGACCGAGCAACCGACAAGTTGATTAGCAGTCGTTTTGTCTGGCCAAACATGCATACTGACATAAAAATCTGGACTCAAACTTGTTTAAAGTGTCAAAAAAGCAAAGTAAACGAACATACTAAGTCCCCTCGTGGGCATTTTCTAAAACCAGATGGTAGATTCATATAGTGGGTCCCTTACCAGAAGCAAACGGACATAGTTACCTACTCACTATTATTGATCGATTCACGAGATGGTCTGTCGTTGTTCCCCTAAGGGATATATCTGCAGAAACGATCTCTAAAAGTATATTACATGAGTGGATTGCCGTTTTTGGTTGTCCCTCAGTAATAACTACAGACCGAGGTTCTCAGTTCCAATCTACGCTCTTTGATGAATTCACAAAACTATTGGGAGTTAAGCATATAACAACAACGGCTTATCACCCATGTGCCAATGGCTTAATTGAACGTTTCCACGGGCAACTTAAGACAGCATTAACAGCAAATAATGATTCCAAGATGTGGTTAGAAAATTTACCGCTAATATTACTATCCACCCGGAATGTAATCAAAGAAGATTTAGGATTATTTATATTATTCGGACTTTGTTGCCATATTTATCACAACGTTTCGGCCGTTGTACGTTCCGGCGTTCTTCAGGTGGTTGGAATGTCGAACTGAACCCTTTATTTCGCTCACCGTTCTAGTTCCACGTGCCATGTTTGACAGATGTCATTTATCAATTATCTCCTGTTAATTTCCCTCTGAAAGTTCTCCACTGCCTTAACCGGGTATTGAACTCACACTCTTTGGGTCTAACCAACACCTTTATCCATGTGTCCTTGAGGACATCTGGGTATGAATGTCTGGGTATTATAAACCTAATGTCTTCAGCAACCACTTTTTCCAGTGCTCATATTACAATTTTTCTGTTATCATTACATGTTTTTACCAGAGATCATATTGCAACTATGTTGTTATCATTGCTTTTCTCTGGCACTCCTTATTACTGGTTCCCATATTGTATTTATTTCTATGCTTGGTCGGCTCAGGAGATTTTTGTGGCCGAGCATATGTGCTGATTTCTTGAGTTTACGAATTTTCCAATGGTGTTCCTTGTCAATGATCTCAACATGATCCCACAGAGGGCGGTGATCTCCCTTCTTTCTCCATATGTGGTCAGCCACGCCTGATTTTTCTACTTCAACTCGTGTTACAGCTTTCTGGTGTTCTTGAAGCCTTACCTTGAGAGAGCGGCCTGTCTCTCCTTTATATTCTTTTCCGCAGCTGCATGGGATAGCGTACACAGTCTTTAGTCATGTTCTCCTCTATGAGGGGTCATACTCGGGAGAGATATCTGCGAAGTGTCGTTAAGCTTTTGAAGGTTGTCCTGATGTTATATGGACCGCAGATCCTTTGTATCTTCTCTGATAACCCCATAACATAAGGCAGACAAACTGTTTTCTGAGTGTTGTTGTCCTCCTCCTCTTGTACCCGCCTATCCCAGTTTTTGGGGGCTGCTGCCATGTACCCAGGGTAGTTGTTACGTTGTAGGGTACTGCTTATACTGACCAATTTTTTATCTAATGTCTCTGGATCGCCACGTACATACGAATCGAATGTCCGATGTAAATTGACTGATGTAATCCAGGTAGAGAATATCTCTCGGGTTTAGTTTATCGGACTTCGCTTGCAGTGCATAAGTTAACGGCTTATGATCTGTGAGAACGATAAAGTCTCTACCCTCAAGGATGTGTCGATAATGCCGTATCGCCAAATAAACGGCAAATAGTTCTCTTGAAAAAGTGCTATATTTCTTCTGTGTAGCATTTAGCTTTAGTGAGAAAAAAGACAAAGGTGTTTCGATGCCATCAGTAATTTGGTGCAACACAGCGCCAACTGTGTCGGCTGATGCATCTGTTGTTAATGTAAGTTTATGTTTAGCTTTCTCCGATGAATTAATGTAAGTTAGTTTGGCACAGTTCTCTTTTGCATTTTGAAATGATCGTAGCTCATCTTATGATAGTGATATCTGCGAATTTTTTTTCTTATGAAGAGACAAGATATTCGTCAGTGGTAATAAAATTGACGCACAATTCGGGATGAACTGTCGATAATAGTTAACCATCCCCAAAAATCTCCTCAATTGCTTCAAAGTGGAAGGTAGGGGGTAATTAGCGATCGCTGTAATTTTCTGATCCAAGGGAGTCAATCCATGCTTGTCTAAAATATGCCCGAGGAAAGTTAAACTCGGTACTGCAAAAACGCATTTATCAATATTTAGTTTTAAACCGTAGTGTTGTAATCTCTTGAGAACTGTATGTAGATGTTCTCGGTGTTCTTCATGAGACCTGCTTGCTATGAGTACGTCATCTATATAAGCATATGTGTAGGGCATTCCGCGTAGAATTTCGTCTATTAGCCTCTGGAAAGACTGCGCCGCGTTACGCAATCCGAAGGGCATTCTCGTAAATTCGAAGAGTCCGAAAGGCGTTGTAATAGCAGTTTTCGGAATGTCGGCTTCCTCGATGGGGATCTGGTAATATGCCTTTTTAAGATTGAGTTTCGTGAATACTTTAGCACCTTCCAGCGAAAGGGCGAAATCTTTAATATGCGGGATTGGGTATTTGTCCGGGACGGTCTACGCGTTTAGTAACCTGTAGTCTCCGCACGGACGCCAACTAGCTGAGTCAACTTTAACAACCATATGTAGAGGGCTGGCATAAGGACTTGCTGAAGGACGGATTACACCAAGTTTGAGCATATTGTCAAATTCGTCGCGAGCTATTTTTAGTTTACTCGGATGGAGTCTGCGAGGTTGAGAATGAACTGGAGGTCCTGTGGTCTTAATACTATGAGTGGTGTGGTGTTTCACAGGTTCATTATGGGTTGACGGTGACAGTAGCGATTGGTACTGACGTATTATCTCATCGTAGCCATTGGCTGTAGGTCAGACCGATTGTCGAATACTTGGAAATGAAACCGCAACGTTGTAGATTAGTGTTAGTGTCAGTTAAAGTTTGTGATGCCAACTCAACGGATAATTTGTAATGGGTTAGGAAATCCGCTCCCATGATCGGCATTGCAACATCATCGGAGTGCCATTAGCGGCCTGTAATTTGAAAGATGTATGCTTGACCAGAGTCTGTTTGCTGCAATTTTTGAAAGGCAGTACACTTATTTGGGCACCGGTGTCAACTAAAAATTTCAAACCGCTCGTTCTGTCGTGGATGTAAAAGAGACGGTTAGTTTTTAAATATCTGGCATCCAACGTCTCTACTGGATGCCAGCGAGTCCGTTTCCCGCTTGTTTGTTTGGAAGTGACTTTTCATACGAGCATGGTGGTCGGCATTTCTTCGCGCGTGCGCCAAAATTTACGTGGTACCAGTAATTGGCATGTTGATAATGATCTCGGCGTTGTTGGTATTTATGGCGAGACGTCGATCTCGAACCACGGTTTCTGTGTCGCGTAAAATTATTACGTCGACTTTCATGTGGCTTTTGTAATTCATGCAGTTGTAAAGATATTCTTTTCAACTCCGAGGACAATTTTTGAATCTGTTGGTTGACATCTGGCACAAGGCCATCTACGGTCTCCGTTGAGGAAATCTGTCGTACCGGGGCTGTATCGGCTATTTTGTCCGCTATCGTTGCCAATTTTTGTATATCAACGTCGTCTGTTAATGCCGCCAAGATTCGAATCAGTTCTGATGGTAATTTGTCCAGCCACAATCGGCGAAATACTGTGGCTGATATGTAAGTTACGTGTCTGGCCTGGAATATTGCGTCCAATTGTAAGAACCACGTCTGAACGTTTGGGTTGAAAGCAGGCATTTCAAGCCTGATTGCTGTTTCTGTGAGAGGAACTAGATCAGCCATTTATTAGGTCGTGGTTTTTGTCTCTGGATTTTCGGTCTGTTGGTTCGAAGACAACACGTGTCGATTTATTTTCTTCCCGCGCGTTGGGTTCGTCACTCTTGTTGGATCGTTCGCCCGTCGAGGTTATCAATGTATGTGATGGCTTGTATATTCCTTGAGCGTCGGCGTCACTTATTTTGTTTTCGTACGTCGGGATTCCAATCTTGATTTCTTCAACGATTCGCACGTCTGAATCGCCAATTTTGTTGGTTTCGCACGCCGGTAGTCACAAATGTTGTTGGTGACGAGTTTTTTTTGTTTATTTTTGAAAGTCGGGGTCGCCAATTTTGTTGGAGATGTGCAGAATTTATTAATTATGCTTGAAAGAATCAGAAGGAATTTGTGTAGGTTGCGTGACTTTCTGCATCCACAACAAATAAATAAACGAAATTTAAATACGATTAATAACAAGACATATATTAGAAACTAATAAAACATTTATATACAATTCAAAACAATATACAAGCAGGATAATTGGTATATGTTATGTTGGCAAAATGTGTATGATGTTTTAGATTTCAGAATGACACTCTTTGTAATCGTTCGTTCATTTGCAGTCCGTTTTAGATTTGTGTTGGTATTAGAATTGTCAATATTAAGTGTCTTTTAGTAGAAGTTCTTAAGGAGTAATCTAACTTTCACTGTAATGTTTTTATGGTCGTTCGCATATTGATGTTTATTTAATGGGTAGTGAATATAATTCACTTAGATAAGCAATGTTTGAGAATCGATGTCCACAGAGTTGGTTGAGTTTTAATTGTGAGTGAGTCAGCGGTGTTGTACCTTTGCACGGTAAATTCGTGATTTCGAGTGACGTGGAGTATGTTGACAATTTCTCTGTGGGTGTTCGTAACTGATTGCTTGGGTCAGTCGGCGTCTTCTTTTATAAGTTCTGATCGGCTCACTTAAGTTTTGGCGCAATTTGAAACTTTCAGATTATAGTGTTGTTGACCAATGAGATTTGTTGGTTCGTCTAGTACGGTTTTAATTGTCTGTCTATATTTCTGAGATGAGGTATTATGTACAGTATTTACATTATGCGGACTATTGTCCTCATCTTTGTCGCCATATGTGTCACAACATTTCGGCCGTTGTACGCTCTGGCCTTCTTCGGGTGGTTGGAATTTCGAACTGAACCAGGCAGAACAACACTCAGAAAACAGTCTGTCTGCCTTATGTGAAGGGGTTATCAGAGAAGATACAAAGGATCTGCGGTCCATATAACATCAGTACAACCTTCAAGAGCTTGACAACACTACGCAGATATCTCTCTCGAGTGAGACCCCCCATACAGGAGAACATGACTAAAGACTGTGTGTACGCTATCCCGTGCAGCTGCGGAAAGTAATATAAAGGAGAGACAGGCCGCCCCCTCAAGGTAAGGCTTCAAGGACACGAGAAAGCTGTAGCGAGGGGAGGTAGAAAAATCAGGCATGGCTGACCACATGTGGAGAGAGAAGGGAGATCACCGTGTGGGATCATGTTGAGATCATAGACAGGGAACACCATTGGAAAATTCGTAAACTTAAGGAATCAGCACATATGATAGGCAACAAAAATCTCCTGAGCCGTCCAAGCATAGAAATAAATACAATATGGGAACCAGTAATAAGGAGTGCCAGAGAAAAGCAATGATAACAAAGTTGCAATATGAGCTCTGGTAAAAACATGGAATGATAACAGCAAAATTGCAATATGAGCACTGGTAAAAATGGCTGCTGAAAACATTAGGTTTATAATACCCAGAAATTCATACCCAGATGTCCTCAAGGATATATGGCACAGTGGATAAAGGTGTTGGTTCGAGATCCAGTGACAGACCCAAATGAGTTCAAAGAGTGTGAGTTCAATACCCGGTTAAGGCAGTGGAGAACTTTCATCAAACTTTCATCAAACACGGAACTAAGACAGTCTACCCCAGGGATCGAAATAAATGGTTCAGTTTGAAATTCCAACCAACTGAAGATGGCCGAAACGTTGTGACAAATATGAGAATTTAATTAGTTGAAGTTTTCCGTACGTAGGCGTAAGATATAGATAGACTGTTCTGTTACTACAAACTCCAGCCAAGTATAAAGAATGAACGAACTAGTTTTCACACCCACTAGAACACAAACAAAAGAACTTTACACTCCAATTGTGAATGTTTTCGTAGGCCCTACTTATACGAGACCTTTCCAAGTAGTCAACAGAAAACCCAAATATTTCACAATTGTAGCAAAAGCCAAGCAAGACACTGTCTCTCTAATCATATAGAATAAAAATAAAAAATCTTCTTAAATTATTGGTTAGAGATAAGCTTAAAGATGATTTATGAAATTAAATACCAATATTATTAGTACACTGCTGGTATTCTATATTTCTTTTTAAAAACTTTGTTTTAATTATTTCACGCATTTTTAAGAACGGAATTGAAAGCGATGTTTTTAAATTTTATCTCTGACATCAGAATACCGTGCATAAATAAACATTATTTTCATTGTTTTAAACAAAAAGTAAGCATTACTTTTTTAAAATCCAATTAATTAAATTTACTGGCTTCAACACACATTTAGTAAGGAAAATGATTTTTTAAAGAGATTTTTCAAATCTGTTGTTTTTATATTTTTCGTCAAATGGCGGTCCGATGATGAGTGAAACATGACAATATTTTTAAAAATACTTTAAAAAACAAACAAACAAAAAAAAACTTTTATTTACGAAAATTACTTTTTCTTCTAATTCGGATTAGCTTTTAAACAGCTGCTATTATCTTTTGAATAAAGCCGAAAACTAAGTTTCTGTTTAAAAGAAAGTATTTTTTTTAAATTATATTTTTATTTAAAATCCGTTTTTTTTGTTTGTAGTGTTTTATTTGTTTTTACCTACAAAACAAATGTACACTAGAGCTCGAACTACACTTTTAAAAGTCGACTACGCTAAGTTTTTTGCCCTTAGTTTAAAACAATACAACAATAAAGAATACTTACAATCGAATTATACAACACAAAGAAATACACAATTTTTATAGAGTTAAACAACCAAAATACAAATCAACTTCCTTTTATATGCGTGTGCTTGAAAGTATTATTTCATCTTTTACTTTCAGAAATATTTTTTCGGTGGTGTAAAGAACAATAAAAAAAAACGTTAAAACTTTTAGCAAGCAATTTAATTAGTAATTTTGTATATAAACCTCAACTTTAAGTTTTTAACTATCAAAATTTAGCGCCCGAAAGAAATTTTGTAGACAGAACTACCTCCCTTAGACTACTTCACCAAACCTCTCATGACCTGACTTAGAAAAAAACAATCTATATATATATAAAGTTGTAACCTCTGTCTGTCTGTCTGTCTGTCTGTTATCGAACTACCCTTTAGGGTTTTGGAGATAGACCCTATAACCATATATATTCTGAAATGACATTATCTAGGGTACTTGGATAAGTATATTTTCTTTTGATCAAAATGGGTACAGCCACTGAAAAAAAAAAAAAAATTTCCTTTTGATAAATTAATTTTAAATTTGAACAAGAGAATGACTCCTAGGGTGTACTTAGATAAATATATTTCATTTTGATCAAAGGGGGTCGGTGGGGGTGGGGCGGCAAAAACCTCCACACCGATTTTTTTTCCTTTGATCTAAATTAAATTTTAATTTGAATAAGGGAAGGACTCCTGTCCAAAATATAGGAGAAAGCAAAAGATGGAGGTCACATCGGCAACATCAAAATGAGACAATATGGACGTCAAGTTGAGCAAGAAATCACCAATCAGTGGGAGAGCGGCTTACAATACATATTTGTTGTGACAATTCAACTGTCATATCAGTGTTGAAATCTGCTCATCAATTCATCGAACTCCTCTTAGGGTTTGGGAGATAGACCCCCATAACCATCTGGCACAGGCCTCCGTCCCTATGGTGGTGGTATCACGGCTATGACTAGCTTAGACTAGCTCTGACCAGCTTGGACAAGCTATGACTAGTTTAGACCAGCGGCTCGAGTGAAAACACTCCGGTCCCTGCATCAAAAACCGACCTTGTGTTACAACCTTGTGTCACAACCTGGGGTCAAGTAAATATCTGTTCAGAAACTACATTATTCAGGGTACTTGGATAAGTATATTTCATTTTGATCAAATTTTCAGGGTGTTTGAAGACGCACACATATAGGATACAAATCTTATATCATTCCAACAAATAACTGAAAAAACACAATGTAGATTTGCTCACACGCAAAATCGGATCAAAACGACTAAAAACAGATTTCGCAATAAGGTGTGAAATTAATTTTCTGACCAATGAAAGGAAGCGATTTGCTAAACTAAAAAAAAAAGATAATGATCCAGTGTGTAAAAAAAGTTAGCTATAAATAGAGAGACTCAAGTCAATCACCAGTCAGAAGGGCGCAGAGATCATAGAGGACAGAAGACTGACAGTCAGGTCCGTCACTGACTCAACCCGACACTAAGAGCAGAAAGTGGGGTAAGTTTTAAGAAAAATGCGATCATTATTAGGAGACAACATCATGTCCGAAGTGGTGTTAAAGAAACTGTGGATGGATAAACTACAAACACATACAACACAGATACTCGCATCACTCCCCGATAATTTACAGTTGGAGAAAATAGCAGAAATAGCAGACAAAATACATGACAACAACGAAGACAAAAATGTATACGCCACATCACATGCACCAACAGATACAGCAACATTACCAGACAAGTCATTTGAATTGTCGCAGCTGTATAAGCAAATGGCGAATCTCAGCTCACAAGTACAGAGTCTGGTACAAGCACAGAAATCTTAGCGTTCTCGTCCAACATTCAGAAATAGATCCTACTCAACACACAGACGTCGAAGTAGATCGAACTCTTTCTCCAGAGAGCAAATTACACACGATACCTGTTGGTATCATTATAAATTTGGAAGAAATGCAAGGAAGTGCACTGAACCATGAAATTTCAATTCGAAAGCTTCTCACATTTCTACACAACACCAGGGAAACGACTGTGCCGGCAGCAAGTAAAGACGACATTAGCTGCTGGATTAAAACAAGAGAGTCGTCTATTTTACATCCCGGACAGAAGTAACGGATATTTATTTTTAGTCGACACTGGCGCTCAGATCAGTGTTATGCCACCAAATACAAAACAAGAACCTACATTCTCCACATACACATTGCAGGCAGCAAATGGATCAAAGATAGAAACATACGGTGGGATATCACTAAGGCTAGATTTGGGTCTAAAAAGATCTTTTCCATGGATTTTCATACACGCAAATGTGAAAACCTAGGAGCGGATTTCCTATCCCATTTCGATTTATCAGTGAATATGGCTACGCACTCTCTCATTGACAGTAACACAAACCTAAGAACAAAGGGAATCACCTCAATCTACAAGTCAACAGGAATTAGTTCAGCAATACCAACGGCTAATGGCCTACATGAATTGATAAAAGAATTTCCTACACTAACCACGCTTTTAACACATACAGATGAAATCCGTCACACTGCTAAACATTATATCACCAAAGCTGGACCACCTACACACGCATCACCACGCAGATTACATCCGGACAAATATAAAATAGCTAAAGACGAATTTCAACATATCTTGCAGTTAGGCATCATACGTCCTTCAAATAGCCCATACTCCTCTCCGCTACATATGGTTCAGAAACCAGAAGCTGGCGCATGGCGACCTTGTGGGGATTTTAGGAATCTAAATGCAAAAACTGTTCCTGGTAGATATCTTTACCGCACTTACATGATTTCGCCATATGTTTGCAAGGAATCACAGTTTTTACAAAATTGGATTTGGTTAAGGCGTACTACCAAATTCCAGTAGCAGAAGAAGACATAAAAAAAACTGCAATTACCACTCCTTTAGGACTCTATGAATTCACCAGGATGCCATTTGGGTTACGTAATGCCGTCCAAACCTTTTAAAGACTCATTGATGAAGTTTTGAGAGTATTGCCTTTTATCTTTGCATATATCGATGGCGTGCTTATCGCCAGTTGTGATGGAAAAGAACACCTATACCATATTCAACAAGTCTTCGAGAGACTGGCACATTTTGGCTTAAAGATACATGTCCACAAATGCGATTTTGCTGTTTCAAAATTAAATTTCTTGGGCCATGTGATCGACAAAAACGGAATCACACCTGTTCCAGGGAAAGTAGCAGCAATACAAAACTTTCCGCAGCCGACATCAATGCGTCAATTAAGACGATTTCTCGGTTTAATAAATTACTACCGTAGACTTATTCCAGGTTGTTTCAGAATTTTGACCCCACTCACAAGCTTGCTGCGAAAACAGAAGAAGAAAAATGCAAAAATACTGATCGACGGAGAAGCGTTAGCTGCATTTCAAAACACTAAAAAAGCGTTAGCAGATTTTACTAAGCTCTCTTACATCAGTGACGATGCTAACTCAACACTTACATTGACAACTGACGCCTAAGGAGATTCAATTGGAGCAGTTCTACATCAGAATCTAAATGGTTCAGAAAAGCCAATCTCCTTCTTTTCGGTCAAATTAAACAAAGCACAGCAGAAGTACAGTACCTTCTCGAGAGAGTTACTAGCTATTTACTTAGCAATAAGGCATTTTCGGCATCTGCTCGAGGGACGAAACTTTACTATTTTTACAAACCACAAACCCCTCACTTACGCTTTACATGTGAACACAGATAAATACACACTCAGAGTTACCCGACAACTGGACTACATATCCCAATTTACATCGGATATCCGCTATATTAAAGGTTCAGGCAATATCGTGGCAGATACACTCTCGCGCTCCACGATACAATCTATCGATTCTGTAACCCTTACCTTCGACCTCATTGCAGAGGAACAACAGGAAGATACCACATTATACAAAATAAAAGAGGACACTTCTTTACAACTGAAGGAACACCCCGTCCCATTTGGAACAAAAACACTACTCTGTGATGTTGGGACTGGTTATTCAAGACCATATATTCCACCTTCATTGAGAAAAAAGATATTTCTGCATTTTCACAACCTTTCACATCCCGGACCGAGCAACCGACAAGTTGATTAGCAGTCGTTTTGTCTGGCCAAACATGCATACTGACATAAAAATCTGGACTCAAACTTGTTTAAAGTGTCAAAAAAGCAAAGTAAACGAACATACTAAGTCCCCTCGTGGGCATTTTCTAAAACCAGATGGTAGATTCATATAGTGGGTCCCTTACCAGAAGCAAACGGACATAGTTACCTACTCACTATTATTGATCGATTCACGAGATGGTCTGTCGTTGTTCCCCTAAGGGATATATCTGCAGAAACGATCTCTAAAAGTATATTACATGAGTGGATTGCCGTTTTTGGTTGTCCCTCAGTAATAACTACAGACCGAGGTTCTCAGTTCCAATCTACGCTCTTTGATGAATTCACAAAACTATTGGGAGTTAAGCATATAACAACAACGGCTTATCACCCATGTGCCAATGGCTTAATTGAACGTTTCCACGGGCAACTTAAGACAGCATTAACAGCAAATAATGATTCCAAGATGTGGTTAGAAAATTTACCGCTAATATTACTATCCACCCGGAATGTAATCAAAGAAGATTTAGGATTATTTATATTATTCGGACTTTGTTGCCATATTTATCACAACGTTTCGGCCGTTGTACGTTCCGGCGTTCTTCAGGTGGTTGGAATGTCGAACTGAACCCTTTATTTCGCTCACCGTTCTAGTTCCACGTGCCATGTTTGACAGATGTCATTTATCAATTATCTCCTGTTAATTTCCCTCTGAAAGTTCTCCACTGCCTTAACCGGGTATTGAACTCACACTCTTTGGGTCTAACCAACACCTTTATCCATGTGTCCTTGAGGACATCTGGGTATGAATGTCTGGGTATTATAAACCTAATGTCTTCAGCAACCACTTTTTCCAGTGCTCATATTACAATTTTTCTGTTATCATTACATGTTTTTACCAGAGATCATATTGCAACTATGTTGTTATCATTGCTTTTCTCTGGCACTCCTTATTACTGGTTCCCATATTGTATTTATTTCTATGCTTGGTCGGCTCAGGAGATTTTTGTGGCCGAGCATATGTGCTGATTTCTTGAGTTTACGAATTTTCCAATGGTGTTCCTTGTCAATGATCTCAACATGATCCCACAGAGGGCGGTGATCTCCCTTCTTTCTCCATATGTGGTCAGCCACGCCTGATTTTTCTACTTCAACTCGTGTTACAGCTTTCTGGTGTTCTTGAAGCCTTACCTTGAGAGAGCGGCCTGTCTCTCCTTTATATTCTTTTCCGCAGCTGCATGGGATAGCGTACACAGTCTTTAGTCATGTTCTCCTCTATGAGGGGTCATACTCGGGAGAGATATCTGCGAAGTGTCGTTAAGCTTTTGAAGGTTGTCCTGATGTTATATGGACCGCAGATCCTTTGTATCTTCTCTGATAACCCCATAACATAAGGCAGACAAACTGTTTTCTGAGTGTTGTTGTCCTCCTCCTCTTGTACCCGCCTATCCCAGTTTTTGGGGGCTGCTGCCATGTACCCAGGGTAGTTGTTACGTTGTAGGGTACTGCTTATACTGACCAATTTTTTATCTAATGTCTCTGGATCGCCACGTACATACGAATCGAATGTCCGATGTAAATTGACTGATGTAATCCAGGTAGAGAATATCTCTCGGGTTTAGTTTATCGGACTTCGCTTGCAGTGCATAAGTTAACGGCTTATGATCTGTGAGAACGATAAAGTCTCTACCCTCAAGGATGTGTCGATAATGCCGTATCGCCAAATAAACGGCAAATAGTTCTCTTGAAAAAGTGCTATATTTCTTCTGTGTAGCATTTAGCTTTAGTGAGAAAAAAGACAAAGGTGTTTCGATGCCATCAGTAATTTGGTGCAACACAGCGCCAACTGTGTCGGCTGATGCATCTGTTGTTAATGTAAGTTTATGTTTAGCTTTCTCCGATGAATTAATGTAAGTTAGTTTGGCACAGTTCTCTTTTGCATTTTGAAATGATCGTAGCTCATCTTATGATAGTGATATCTGCGAATTTTTTTTCTTATGAAGAGACAAGATATTCGTCAGTGGTAATAAAATTGACGCACAATTCGGGATGAACTGTCGATAATAGTTAACCATCCCCAAAAATCTCCTCAATTGCTTCAAAGTGGAAGGTAGGGGGTAATTAGCGATCGCTGTAATTTTCTGATCCAAGGGAGTCAATCCATGCTTGTCTAAAATATGCCCGAGGAAAGTTAAACTCGGTACTGCAAAAACGCATTTATCAATATTTAGTTTTAAACCGTAGTGTTGTAATCTCTTGAGAACTGTATGTAGATGTTCTCGGTGTTCTTCATGAGACCTGCTTGCTATGAGTACGTCATCTATATAAGCATATGTGTAGGGCATTCCGCGTAGAATTTCGTCTATTAGCCTCTGGAAAGACTGCGCCGCGTTACGCAATCCGAAGGGCATTCTCGTAAATTCGAAGAGTCCGAAAGGCGTTGTAATAGCAGTTTTCGGAATGTCGGCTTCCTCGATGGGGATCTGGTAATATGCCTTTTTAAGATTGAGTTTCGTGAATACTTTAGCACCTTCCAGCGAAAGGGCGAAATCTTTAATATGCGGGATTGGGTATTTGTCCGGGACGGTCTACGCGTTTAGTAACCTGTAGTCTCCGCACGGACGCCAACTAGCTGAGTCAACTTTAACAACCATATGTAGAGGGCTGGCATAAGGACTTGCTGAAGGACGGATTACACCAAGTTTGAGCATATTGTCAAATTCGTCGCGAGCTATTTTTAGTTTACTCGGATGGAGTCTGCGAGGTTGAGAATGAACTGGAGGTCCTGTGGTCTTAATACTATGAGTGGTGTGGTGTTTCACAGGTTCATTATGGGTTGACGGTGACAGTAGCGATTGGTACTGACGTATTATCTCATCGTAGCCATTGGCTGTAGGTATAACAGTCGTCAGACCGATTGTCGAATACTTGGAAATGAAACCGCAACGTTGTAGATTAGTGTTAGTGTCAGTTAAAGTTTGTGATGCCAACTCAACGGATAATTTGTAATGGGTTAGGAAATCCGCTCCCATGATCGGCATTGCAACATCATCGGAGTGCCATTAGCGGCCTGTAATTTGAAAGATGTATGCTTGACCAGAGTCTGTTTGCTGCAATTTTTGAAAGGCAGTACACTTATTTGGGCACCGGTGTCAACTAAAAATTTCAAACCGCTCGTTCTGTCGTGGATGTAAAAGAGACGGTTAGTTTTTAAATATCTGGCATCCAACGTCTCTACTGGATGCCAGCGAGTCCGTTTCCCGCTTGTTTGTTTGGAAGTGACTTTTCATACGAGCATGGTGGTCGGCATTTCTTCGCGCGTGCGCCAAAATTTACGTGGTACCAGTAATTGGCATGTTGATAATGATCTCGGCGTTGTTGGTATTTATGGCGAGACGTCGATCTCGAACCACGGTTTCTGTGTCGCGTAAAATTATTACGTCGACTTTCATGTGGCTTTTGTAATTCATGCAGTTGTAAAGATATTCTTTTCAACTCCGAGGACAATTTTTGAATCTGTTGGTTGACATCTGGCACAAGGCCATCTACGGTCTCCGTTGAGGAAATCTGTCGTACCGGGGCTGTATCGGCTATTTTGTCCGCTATCGTTGCCAATTTTTGTATATCAACGTCGTCTGTTAATGCCGCCAAGATTCGAATCAGTTCTGATGGTAATTTGTCCAGCCACAATCGGCGAAATACTGTGGCTGATATGTAAGTTACGTGTCTGGCCTGGAATATTGCGTCCAATTGTAAGAACCACGTCTGAACGTTTGGGTTGAAAGCAGGCATTTCAAGCCTGATTGCTGTTTCTGTGAGAGGAACTAGATCAGCCATTTATTAGGTCGTGGTTTTTGTCTCTGGATTTTCGGTCTGTTGGTTCGAAGACAACACGTGTCGATTTATTTTCTTCCCGCGCGTTGGGTTCGTCACTCTTGTTGGATCGTTCGCCCGTCGAGGTTATCAATGTATGTGATGGCTTGTATATTCCTTGAGCGTCGGCGTCACTTATTTTGTTTTCGTACGTCGGGATTCCAATCTTGATTTCTTCAACGATTCGCACGTCTGAATCGCCAATTTTGTTGGTTTCGCACGCCGGTAGTCACAAATGTTGTTGGTGACGAGTTTTTTTTGTTTATTTTTGAAAGTCGGGGTCGCCAATTTTGTTGGAGATGTGCAGAATTTATTAATTATGCTTGAAAGAATCAGAAGGAATTTGTGTAGGTTGCGTGACTTTCTGCATCCACAACAAATAAATAAACGAAATTAATAACAAGACATATATTAGAAACTAATAAAACATTTATATACAATTCAAAACAATATACAAGCAGGATAAATGGTATATGTTATGTTGGCAAAATGTGTATGATGTTTTTGATTTCAGAATGACTCTCTTCTCTTTGTAATCGTTCGTTCATTTGCAGTCCGTTTTAGATTTGTGTTGGTATTAGAATTGTCAATATTAAGTGTCTTTTTAGTAGGAGTTCTTAAGGAGTAATCTACCTTTGACTGTAATGTTTTTAAGGTCGTTCGCATATTGATGTTTATTTAATGGGTAGTGAATATAATTCACTTAGATAAGCAATGTTTGAGAATCGATGTCCACAGAGTTGGTTGAGTTTTAATTGTGAGTGAGTCAGCGGTGTTGTACCTTTGCACGGTAAATTCGTGATTTCGAGTGACGTGGAGTATGTTGACAATTTCTCTGTGGGTGTTCGTCACTGACTGCTTGGGTCAGTCGGCGTCTTCTTTTATAAGTTCTGATCGGCTCACTTAAGTTTTGGCGCAATTTGAAACTTTCAGATTATAGTGTTGTTGACCAATGAGATTTGTTGGTTCGTCTAGTACGGTTTTAATTGTCTGTCTATATTTCTGAGATGATGTATTATGTACAGTATTTACATTATGCGGACTATTGTCCTCATCTTTGTCGCCATATGTGTCACAACGTTTCGGCCGTTGCACGCTCCGGCCTTCTTCGGGTGGTGGGAATTTCGAATTGAACCAGGCAGAACAACACTCAGAAAACAGTCTGTCTGCCTTATGTGAAGGGGTTATCAGAGAAGATACAAAGGATCTGCGGTCCATATAACATCAGTACAACCTTCAAGAGCTTGACAACACTACGCAGATATCTCTCTCGAGTGAGACCCCCCATACAGGAGAACATGACTAAAGACTGTGTGTACGCTATCCCGTGCAGCTGCGGAAAGGAATATAAAGGAGAGACAGGCCGCCCCCTCAAGGTAAGGCTTCAAGAACACGAGAAAGCTGTAGCGAGGGGAGGTAGAAAAATCAGGCATGGCTGACCACATATGGAGAGAGAAGGGAGATCACCGTCCCCTGTGGGATCATGTTGAGATCATAGACAGGGAACACCATTGGAAAATTCGTAAACTTAAGGAATCAGCACATATGATAGGCAACAAAAATCTCCTGAGCCGTCCAAGCATAGAAATAAATACAATATGGGAACCAGTAATAAGGAGTGCCAGAGAAAAGCAATGATAACAACGTTGCAATATGAGCTCTGGTAAAAACATGATTTGATAACAGCAGAATTGCAATATGAGCACTGGTAAAAATGGCGACTGAAAACATTAGGTTTATAATACCCAGAAATTCATACCCAGATGTCCTCATGGCACAGTGGATAAAGGCGTTGGTTAGATCCAATGACAAAGAGTGTGAGTTCAATACCCGGTTAAGGCAGTGGAGAACTTTCAGAGGGAAAATTAGCAGGAGATAACTGATAACTGACATCCATCAAACACGGCACGTGGAACTAAAACAGTTTATCCCAGGGATCGAAATAAATGGTTCAGTTCGAAATTCCAACCAGCTGAAGAAGGCCGAAACGTTGTGACAAATTGAGGTTTTCCGTACGTAGGCGTAAGATAGACTGTTCTGTTACTAGGGGTGATAGATCGGAAAAAGACGAGTCTACAAACTCCAGCCAAGTACAAAGAATGAATGAACTAGTTTTCACACCCACTAGAACACAAACAAAAGAACTTTACACTCCAATTGTGAATGTTTTCGTAGGCCCTACTTATACGAGACCTTTCCAAGTAGTCAACAGAAAACTCAAATATTTCACAATTGTAGCAAAAGCCAAGCAAAACACTGTCTAATCATATAGAATAAAAATAAAAAATCTTCTTAAACTATTGGTTAGAGATAAGCTTAAAGATAATTTATGAAATTAAATACCAATATTATTACACTGCTGGTGATCCATATTTCTTTTTTAAAATTTTGTTTTAATTATTTCACGCATTTGTAAGAACGGAATTGAAAGCGATGTTTTTTAAATTTTAAATTTAGTTGTTGATCTCTGACATCAGAATACCGTGCATAAATAAACATTATTTTCATTGTTTTAAACAAAAAGTAAGCATTACTTTTAAATCCAATTAATTGATATTTAAATTTACTGGCTTCAACACACATTAGTAGGGAAAATGATTTTTTAAAGAGATTTTTCAAATCTGTTGTTTTTATATTTTTCGTCAAATGGCGGTCCGATGATGAGTGAAACATGACAATATTTTTTAAAATACCTTAAAAAACAAACAAACAAAAAAAAAACTTTTATTTACGAAAATTACTTTTTCTTCTAATTCGGATTAGCTTTAACAGCCGCTATCTATTATCTTTTGAATAAATCCGAAAAAACTAAGTTTCTGTTTAAAAGAAAGTAGTTTTATAAAATTATATTTATTTAAAATCCGTTTTTTTTTTTTGTAGTTTTTTGTAACTTTTGTTATTTTTTTTTACCTACAAAAACAAATGTACACTAGGGCTTGAACTACACTTTTAAAAGTCGACTACGCTAAGTTTTTTGCCCTTTAAAACAATACAACAATAAAGAATACTTACAATCGAATTATACAACACAATCGAAATACACAATTTTTATAGAGTTAAACAACCAAAATCCAAATCAACTTCCTTTTATATGCGTGTGCTTGAAAGTATTATTTCATCTTTTACTTTCGGTGGTGTAGTAAAGAACAATAAAAAAAAAACGTTAAAACTTTTAGCAAGCAATTTAATTAGTAATTTTGTATATAAACCTCAACTTTAAGTTTTTTTTAACTATCAAAATTTAGCGCCCGAAAGAAATTTTGTAGACAGAATTACCACGCTTAGACCACTTCACCAAACCTCTCATGACCTGACTTAGAAAAAAACAATCTATATATAAAGTTGTAACCTCTGTCTGTCTGTCTGTTACCGAACTACCCTTTTTAGGGTTTTGGAGATAGACCCCTATAACCATATATATTCTGAAATGACATTATCTAGGGTACTTGGATATATTTTCTTTTGATCAAAATGGGTACAGCCACTGAAAAAAAAATTCCTTTTCATAAATTAATTTTAAATTTGAACAAGAGAATGACTCCTAGGGTGTACTTAGATAAATATATTTCATTTTGATCAAAGGGGGTCGGTGGGGGTGGGGCGGCAAAAACCTCCACACCGATTTTTTTTCCTTTGATCTAAATTAAATTTTAATTTGAATAAGGGAAGGACTCCTGTCCAAAATATAGGAGAAAGCAAAAGATGGAGGTCACATCGGCAACATCAAAATGAGACAATATGGACGTCAAGTTGAGCAAGAAATCACCAATCAGTGGGAGAGTGCCTTACAATACATATTTGTTGTGACAATTCAACTGTCATATCAGTGTTGAAATCTGCTCATCAATTCATCGAACTCCTCTTAGGGTTTGGGAGATAGACCCCCATAACCATCTGGCACAGGCCTCCGTCCCTATGGTGGTGGTATCACGGCTATGACTAGCTTAGACTAGCTCTGACCAGATTGGACAAGCTATGACCAGTTTAGACTAGCGGCCCGAGTGAAAACACTCGGGTCCCTGCATCAAAAACCGACCTTGTGTCACAACCTTGTGTTACAACCTTGTGTCACAACCTTGTGTCACAACCTTGTGTCACAACCTGGGGTCAAGTAAATATCTGTTCAGAAACTACATTATTCACGGTACTTGGATAAGTATATTTCATTTGATCAAATTTTCAGAGTGTGTGAAAACACACACATATAGGATACAAATCTTATATCATTCCAACAAATAACTGAAAAAACACAAAGTAGATTTGCACACACGCAAAATCGGATCAAAACGACTAAAAAAAAAAATTAATTTTCTGACCAATGAAAGGAAGCGATTTGCTAAACTAAAAAAAAAGATAATGATCCAGTGTGTAAAAAAAGTTAGCTATAAATAGAGAGACTCAAGTCAATCACCAGTCAGAAGGGCGCAGAGATCATAGAGGACAGAAGAAGACTGACAGTCAGGTCCGTCACTGACTCAACCCGACACTAAGAGCAGAAAGTGGGGTAGGAAAGGAAAACAGCAACAACAACAAATTTACAACTGACTCCAAAACAATTCAACCCGATAAGTACATTTTCCTCTTATCTTTTATTTCTCATTCACACTCTCTTTTTCAACTTAAATTGAACGTCCCTTTTTCCTTTCCACCTACTCGGTGGATACACAAAAACAAAAGAAACAGACATTACTCTACTACTCTGTTGAAAGACAGCGAACACATAGACATTTTTTGTTCAAATCACATTTGCTTAAACGAACTAAAGCATTAATCTTTTTTACTCTATTCAACAAGATATAAAAATATACAAATTTGTTTATTCTGCATGAATCACATTATACAATGTTCTATTTTCTACAAACGTTCCTTATCGTGGTGTCTTTTCTGGAAATTTGCGTTGTATTTTGTGGGCAGGGTATCCCGTATTCTCCTTTTAATCCGGATACGCTGTACCCCACACAGACACTGAATTTTTTTCAATTTGATTTAATTTAAATTTAAACAAGGGATCAAAAATAGAAGAGAAAGATAGAAGATGACGATCACATAAGATCATTGAGTAATATTGAAATGCATCATTTTCTCCAAAAATTATAACAATGATTTAAAATCAATCATCATTTTCTTAAATGTGTGATACTCAGCAAGGCGCGGGTAATTCAGCTAGTAAATATATATATATATGCACAGTGTAACCCGGATATAAGAGAATTGTCGGGGTCCGTAGAAGAAGTCTCTTATATCAGGGTTTCTCTTATATCCGGTTTTGGTCTATTTTGTTTAGGTAAGTATGGCTCTAATTTGGGACCAGAGAAAATCTCTCTTATATCCGAGTTTCTCTTATATCCTGGTCTCTTATATCCGGGTTACATACACTGTATCAGTGTGAAAATCATTTTTCAAGGTGAAATAAAAAAAATCATACTTTTCTCGTGATCTTTCCTTTTCTCTTTTTCCTTTATGCATGACTTTTCAGAATCAAGAAACCAGGCATTTTTTTAAATTTTAATTTAAGATTTAGTTTGTAAAACAATAAAATAATTTTCCTGTTTTGCAAACTAAATGTTTTTAGTCTCAAATGTTGAATTATATTTCCGTTTTACAGTTTTTTACTTTTTTTATGAAGAAAAGTGTGCTCTGAATATGAGTCTAACAAAGTAATTTAAGAGAAGTAATTCAATATTTGGTATCCAAAAAAAATTTTTTTTTGATAAACTACAATACCCGAGTATAAAAAATAAATCAAAGTAAAAAAAAAATAATGTTTCAAAATATTCTCAAAAGCATGTCGAACCCGAACAGCAACCATACAACTAAAAATTTATGAAAAAAAAAAAAGAAAAGAAATCACAGTTAGTTAAAGGAAGATTAATTTTTCATCGGAATTATTTACTTAATACTAGTCTTCAGTTTTAGTCCAAAACATTTCCTTTTTTTTATTTTGTAGACAAATAACTTGAAATAAGAGAGAAAATATGTTTTTTTAGAGTAAAACACTTTAATTCGGTTTGTCCGAAGACCAGACGTGTAAAGTTAGTTTGGCACACGATAGTAGTGGGCATTAATAAAAAAAATCCGAATTGGTTTTGCTTGAACCAAGATCCAATCAATAATCAATGATAGAAATTAATGCTTGCAAAATAAACACATTTTTGGTTTTAAATTTAGGGCCTTGTGTACCGAAATTTATTTATTCTTTAAAGTACCATGATGATAAAAGGCATCAAACTTGATAAAAACAAAGTTTTTTATCGCCAAACAAAATGTTTAGGAAAGACCTTTTTTTTTTCTTGATTATCTTATTATTTTTTTAATCCTTTTCTAGCACGTTGGAAATTTTGGTTAAAAATCTCGTTTTTCTTACATTAGCGAATGGACCAAAGAAAGAGATTTTTTTAGCGTTTTTTTTTAGTGTTAAAAGTAAAACAAACTGTCTTTGGAAATTATTATTACAAAAATCAAATTATTGGCGGATTTTAAAGAAATTTTCAGGACTTATTCACAGATGAATTAAATTACTTTTGAAAATTATTTTTTTTAGAAAATCTTGATAATTTTTTTATTACATCTGGTAGCCCATTAATTTACTTCATTTTATGAAATTTGTAGAAATTAATCTTTCGATACATGACTGATGAGGCAGATTTTTTTCCCTTAGTAGCTTGCCATTTCTTTCTGCGGTAGACCAGTTTGCCATTCCTGCTACTTACCCATAGCTGGAGGGAAAAGAGGATTCATACCTTTCCCAAGGGTATTATTAGCACATAAGTGAATGAATTTTAAATGGATTTCTCAATCCTAGCCGCTATCCATTACTCGTGTCTCTTCTAACTTTACCAAAAAAAAAACTCATTCAACATTAATTAATATTTGCTCGTAACAATTATATGTAGTTTTTAATACAATAATAAGCGAGTGACTAAAATTTGTTTTTATGGAAAATAAATAAATACAAGAGTCAAAGAACAAAGACTACAAAAAAACAAAACATTTTACAATATTTTCTAAAAATCTAAAAAGTGTACTGAAAACATTAAAAAAAATCTTTGATTTCCACGAATCAATTTTACTTCTACACTAAAACAGAATAAATAATTACATTTCATTTAAATAATGATTTTAAGAATTATTATTTGAAAATTAAAAAAAAAGTGTACAGTAAATAAATAAACTCCTCTCCCGCCAGTATGCTTTCTTTTTTATATTCCAAATGAATAGACCTTTTAAATTTTAAAATTACATTTGAATTAAAAAAAGAATTTTCTCCCCCGGCAAGTAATTCAATTTTATAAAGCTCAAAAAATAAAAACATACGGAATATTTGTATTTTTGACTGGTGTAAATTTTGTTGTTGTTTCCGAACGACAGTTTGTGAAATTTAAATAAAGTGTAAAAAACAAAATTAAACAATGAATAAAAAAAACATTTTTCATTTATGATTTTACTTAAAAACGTTGCTTGGACGTCTATCATTAAAAAAAAAAAAAACTGCTACATCTCTACAATATCACGAAGAACATCATAACCAAAAAAAGTTATTTGATTTTCTTTCAAATTTTAATTTCCTTTTAGACTTTATTTATTTATTTTTTGTCGTGGCTTGATTGGATCTTAATGCTGAAAATTAATTAACTGACTTAAAATTACTTTGAAAAATAACAAAATAATTTACCTTGCTTACAGTAAAACACTTCGAACAACGTTTCTGTTTCGTGACAACAGTAGAAAGAAAACAACACGTACAGCAATATACGCGCTTTTAGTCAATGTTTCTAGCTTGGCTACTGATGTCATGGCTAACGAACAACTTTTATTGGTGGACGCCTGGGGGTGGAGTAATTGTTAGCGTATCTAAGATAGAGAAATAATGATTCATAAACATCTTGTTTCAAAACGTAACAATTGAATTTATTATGAATATGTTTAACATGCATTAATACTGAGTGAAAAGGTTTGACAGAGTTGTGTCTCTTAGGTTACGTAATATTTGTACCTAAGATCATAAAGTGAAAATAATTATTAAACTGTAGTTTAGAAGAATAAAGTTTCTTTAGCATATTTAGAATTGTGTATTGTACAAGTTGGTAAAAGTTCAGAAGAGATTTCAGAGTTCGTACTTGCGTGAATGTTGGTAACGTCTGATTGCATTAGTTAAGACGGGAGTTCTTGAAGATTACATTTTGGTACTTGGTAGCAAGGAATGAGACGCGAGAGAGATGAAAAGAAACATTATTTATTTCTGTGCTATAACAGAAAATGTGGCACAAGGCCGAAGTGGGGAATGGGGACAAAAGTCGGTCTTCTGTCTTAACTTCTAAACTGAGCTAGCTACAAACGCTGACCCAATCATACTAAGAATATTTCTTGCACCAAAACAACACATTCTTACTTACCTTTCTCACCACACCCACCATAATACCTCAATGACTCCATGAAAATACTAACTAGACCCCATATGTACAATTTGTGGTCTGTGAGAGGAGGGGAATAAAACAACAATTTAAAATTTTAAAAAGTAACCCCAATGATTATTTACAGTATGAAACCAATAACTATTTACAAGTAACTAAACAAAATCGAGTTAGTAATAAAACCCCCACAATCACTAAATATGGCAGAAATATCAGTTAACTAGACGAAATTAATGCAGAACTACAAAAATTAAAAACATTCATTCCTCCCAAGCACTCACACAGACATGCACTCATTCAGACACAACAACAGATACGAAAAATCACACCCGAAACGAAAAAACGCCCCGCGTCCACCAGAGAACTGATATTACCTAATGAGGGATGGGATGGGGAATTAAACTTAAAGATAAATAGGGACAGAAATAAAACGGGCCGATGAGCATACATACCCGAGCTAAGTTTACTGAAAAAGGAAACTAAAGACTCAAAAAACTAAAACTAAGCTAACCTACATTTTGGGGTGGGTTGCCCGTGTTCAACCCAGCTAAGCAATATCCTGATGCATAACCGGCATCAAAGTGCCACTCCAGGTCAGCCCCTTTCACACGACACAAACGCGCAAGATTCATCCACCTTTTGCCGAATTCAGATGAAGAGATTCGCCGATGCTTAAAGTACAAGATCAGCTGGGAAGAGGTAAACTTCTCACCTCCATAGAATCCCTTCTGACGTGTCGTCCAAATCACGACTCTCATAACACCTAGTAAGCATAAAAACACATAGTGTTCAGCCCTCGTCAACGGCGGAGCCACATTGCAACAAACAGAAACCGCCTCAAGGACAAAAAAACTTTGCAGACAGCATGCGAACCATGAGGCCTTCAACATACTTGCACAGCGGTGCTATCACCGAGCAATGAAAAAAGGCGTGATCAATGGTCTCGACCTCCCCACTACAGCGGCGGCAGATTGGATATTTCTCCAAGCCCGCTACGCAAAGTCTTTTGGCGACCCAGAGAGCCCCACGTATCACCAGCCAGATGAGTGATGCCTCATTATTATTGTGACATTTTAACCCGGGCACCCAAGGCCATATCGAGCGAGCCTACCGCTTCGTAAGACCGAGCTCGTCAATCAAATCATCACGAACGCCTCCCACCTAAGTAACACCTGATATAATGCCTTATGAGACAACGCCGGGTCGTTGGAGAGGCCATCCAACGCCCGTAAGAGTCGTTTCAGGGTACGACGACATTCACGGTAGAAGGAGCACTCGGCTTTGGGTAAACGGTGAGCCTCCTCCTCAGCCGAGCCCACACTTCTCAAGGATGGGAAGTTCTTACGGACGTCTTCCTTCCAGAAAGCGCCCACCTCATCCGGTTCACGACACATTCGACCCAGGAACCCGATGCGAAGCATATATTGACGAATCTCAATGCTAGACATATGATGAAAGCAACAGATCTCCCGAGAGACTCTGGCAGCCTTGCCTGGCTGCCAGAGTCCACAAGAAGGAGAACAAGAGTTTCATTACCGCCAGTAATGTGTCAGACGGAAGTGGAAGCACAGAGAATCGGTAAAGGAGAATCAGGTAGATGTGTGAATCACGTACTTCCGCCCTCCCCTTTAAGGAAAGATCCTCCGAGACCACAAGTTAATTGCGATATCAGCCTTCCCATGCACCTCCGACCAATTCATATCCAACTGGAGATCAGGACCGAACCAGACGCCGAGAATCTTGATCGGTCCATCCGTCCAGAAGAAAAGTTCGGGAAGAGAAACTCCCTTCCACGCACCCAACCGCAGGCCCACAGACTTATCGCGGTTGATCTTGGCCCCTGTCACCATCTCGTAACCACTGATTTCTTTGCTGACTTCATTAATCTCGGCTCTGATCGACACAAGAACCGAAACGTCATCAGCATAGGCGGCATACCTGGGCGCATTGGTAGCGCCTGGTAGGGAAATTCCGCGTAGGACTGGATTCGTCTTTAACTTGCGAAGCAAAGGTTCCAACCCAAGAACGTACGGCAAAGGTGAAAGCAGACAACCTTGACGAATGGAGCGAGACAATATGAAAGGCTCCAATCGTACTCCGTTCACCTCCACCAGCGCACCGGAGGTCGCATACAGAAGTCGTATCCAGGTGCGAAAGTACGGCCCGAAACCGGCTGCCGAAAGAACAGCCTCCAGAAACCGATGGTCAACCCTATTGAAGGCCTTGGCCTGATCTAAATTGATCAGCGCGGCTTCACTGCCGACTTGCTCGATGATCAAGCGTACCATATGAAGGTTGTCCTGAATAGTCCTGCCCTTCACAGCACAAGACTGTTCGGGGCCAATCAGACTAGATAGGACAGCCTGCAAGCGGTTCGCTAAGGCCTTAGCCAAAATCTTTAACTCTGTGTTTAACATAGTTAAAGGGCGAAAGTTACCTAACCCATCCCCACCGTTTTTATCCTTACGTAACAACTTGATTACGCCCCTTGTGAAGCGTCGGGCTTCAACCAGTTGCCGAAAATCAGTGCCAGCAAGTGAACAAAAACGGGCGACTGCCTCAAGTACACTTCGTACGGAAGACCATCTAATCCTGGAGGCCAACCTGTTTCGGCGCATCCCAGATTTCCGACTCTGTTATGGGATCCTCGCACCTAGCCGCTTCAGTTGCCTCAAGGCAGGGGAAGTCAACTAAATAGACGTCGAACTGAGCAGGGCTCAGACCGGGTTCCCTAGTGAAAAGTACCTGAAAATACTCACGAAAAGCCTCATATATGCCCTCGTTTGTAGACACGACACAGTCCGCTTATCCGGCAATGTGACGCATGCGATATGCCGCCGAGATGCACTCCGAATCTCCTCTGCAGGCAATTCAGCTGCCATATTCGTTGCCTCAGGAGACATTCTTTTTAACCTAGCCCTAACTACCAGAGCTTGATCCTTCGTGATAAGCAAGGAGGCCAACTCTGCCTTAGCTAAGACTACGTCCCCACTATCACGGGATTTAATCGCCCGATCAACTTTTTGCTCACAAGCCGTTTGCACCGCTAATCTATCTAGTTTGAGTTGACGACTATAATCGGCAGCAAACGTTCTAATTTTGGATTTGAGTTTATCCCACCAGGCATTTCCCACCACAGCCCCCATCAGTTCCCTTTGTATCATTAGTAGTAGCTGGTCCCGGAAATCTTGCTCCCCAAATAATGAGCAGTTCAATTTCCAGTAGCCAGCCATCTTAACCTTAGGCTTATCTAAGTTTACCCGGACCCGGACTAGCCTATGATCCGAATAAACTATATAATGGAAACTTGGACACACTTACTATTTATCTAGAACTCCTTGATAAATTCAAAAGAATAATCCGCAATATTATTAACCCCGATCTGGCGTCTCGGCTTCAGTCACTTTCCCACCGCCGTAAGATTGTCTCTCGTTGCCTTTTCTATAAATACTTTCATGGTAATTGTTCGGATGAGCTCTTCACTATGGTGCCTAGACCCTCTGAATTTAAACACAGCACTCGACTGACGACGTGGTTTCACCAATTTACAATTGAGCTGGCTAATGTAACCAAAAAATCTATTCTAACAGTTTCTTTTCTCGCAATTCTCGCTTGTGGAACTCCTATCCGGATCCATGTTTTCCAGCCAACTTTAATATGCAAAATTTTATAACAAATGTCAATCGCTATCTACTGTCCTCCTGATTACTCTTCTTTTGTTCTCGGTCCCTGGAATTGTTCCTGTTTCTAACTCTTCCACACATAGTAACACCTTGTGTCTCAGTGGTTTTATTACCTTGCTTGGGGTGAACTTGATTAAAAAAAGAAATGCAATGTTATATATTTTCGTGGTATTGTATCAGTTATGTGTGTGTGTAAAATAGGATATAGAATCAAGACGAAATTTTGAAGAAAACAAGAAATGGAAAACCGTTTCATTACAACTAGATTTGATTAAGCGTTTCGTCAGATAAAAAAAAACTAAGAATTATGAAGACAAGATACAGACTAAATATTAACGGCTTTTTTAAAAGTCACTCATCTTGATCTTCATAGCTAATTTATTTAGTTAAAATAGACACCATGTTGATGAATGTCTGTTCTCCAACGTACCTCTGAATTATTGGTCCCATCTTTTAAAAAAAATTCACATGCTTTGATGTGATAAACAGCTCGAATGCTTCGATTACATCTTCCTTGGTAGATAATGTTTTATTGGTGTATTAAAAGCATAAAATGCTTAAATAAGTGATAATCAGTAGGAGAGATATCAGGTGAATATGGAGGATGAGGCAAAATTTCTGCAGCCTTTGAACAGTTGATTGAGAAGCCTCCGGTCGTGCGTTGTCGTGCAGCAAAATTGCAACATCTCTATTCACACGTTTAGGATGATTCAACCGGTCTCCCACAGACTGGATATGGAAATCCTCTTACTGCTCTATCCCTAATTACATGAAAAGTGCGCAGACGAACTGCATTCCTTGATTCCGCCAATTGTAAACTTCACGGCTAAGACCCGCTATGCAACATTGTAACAAATCACCCTCATTTGCCCCGTGTTCCATTGGTGAGAAGTAAAATCCATTCGAACAGCTTCTTCCTGCGAACCACTGCTCTGTGAAGCCGACTCCCAAGACCTGTCCAAGTCTAGTGTTAACCGTTATCTTCCTCGATAAGCGTTCTGATTTCAAGACAAAACAGATCGGGATTGAATCATATAAAACCGAGAACTGGCCTATTTTATTGGCTAGGAAGAAACCACAGCATGCGTTTGTGTGCTTTTTCCTATAAATTGGAGAGAGTCCAACAGAATTGAATTTAGAATAGTTATCTCGCCTAAATGTTTGGCACATGAAAGAAAACTTTTTCCAAGTTTGTTTTGTAAAGTATGTATTCTGGATTATTATTTTTTGATATTTAATGTATTTGTATTTTGTATGCATCGTTCAAATTTCACACCAGAGTATGAGTCTTTGTTTTCATTCATGCCAATAAACCATTGGCAAACCAAATCCTATACACTTCCTAAACGACAGATCTATGAGATTAAAAGTCGCCCTATAGCAAGCGAACTCATAGTAATATTCTTGAGTGTGAACATTGAAAAATAATCTTTTATCATACATTATTGAGACTTATTGTAAATTAATACAATTATGGCACAAGGCCGAAAAGGAGGGATGGGTTAAGGCTTGTCTTCACTAACTATCTTATACCTAGCTAATCGGATTCACGACCCATTCTACTCGTTACAATTTCCTCATTCACCATAAAAACTCATCTGTGGTCATTCAGTCCTCCATACACCATAATACCACATCCTCTCAGGTGGGAGGATATTATTATTTATTTATCATACATTATCATACATCATGCATTATCATACATCATGCATTATCATACATTATTAATTAAGCTTAAGGTTTAACATCGAAGTTTAGCTACAGTACCAAAAGTATGGTGCATCAAGTGACGAACAAACTACACGACAAATGATCCACTCGCCTTGCTCGCTATTATTACTCAACACCGTGGTGCCACCTGCTCCATCATACATGAAAACGAAAAAAGTATACAATAAAGTTAAACAGTGACATTTTGTATTTAACATGAAGCTATTTTGATTTAAAAAAATAGAATTACTTCAATTTAAAAAAAAAATAAAATAAAATGAATTTGATACGAACTAGAGCTTACTAATGATGGTGCTTTCGTAACAGGTGAAGTTATTTTATGACCGTTTGAAAATATATTGGCAGAAAAAGTAATAATTTCTACAGTTATCAAACGTTAACAACTGGCAAATTCTTATTTAAAACTTTGTAAATACATCCACTTGTTCATGAAGATATTACCAACAGGACATTTAATGTTAGACTCTAACATTAAATGTCCTAACAGAGGATCTGTGAAAAATAAAAACGGGAATTATTTGCTCGGGACGTTGATAGTTAAAATTGATGTATAGGTCTCCAATAAACCGTAATCAAAGAAGGGCTTGATATTAATCGGAGCTAGACCGCCCAAGTTAATAGCTTTGGAAACAGTAAATATTATGGAAATGGTTTCGTTAACAATACCAAATGGAAAAATAACATCCATATACAGTACACATTGAACGACGTGTGGCGATCGCGCGTCAGTACAGACGCAAAAGAGGCTCCGGATCGCATGCGGACATCTCTGTCAAAACCAGTTACATCCAGGTTTTCCCGTTAGCAGTGGAACAGCTTGGCTTATTGAAATACGGGCCTCTCTGAAACTTATCTAGATTCGCGTTTTTGTTTGCTGTCTTCTGCCAATAAAAGCGACGGGAAAACCAGCATTCAGCAAGATTCGGTGTCTTGTGAAGTAAGTCCCGTGGGCATTTTGTTCCTAAAGTTGCTGTGCCTTCAGAGGCAGTATCATTTTGTTACCTCCCGTCCCTTACTCTCTTTAGTTTGTCTATTACCACCGTAGCGGTTTAGAGAGCTATCGGTTAGGTGTTCCCCCAATTTCAATGCATCCTTGCCGTAGTTTATAACACAACGGTATTAAAAGAACTATTGGTAAGATTTTATCATTCCCCATTAAAAAAAAACTGAAGAATTTGAAAGATCTGTAGTTTCGCGAGTTATCAAAAAAAAGACAGAGAGGTTTTGGGGAGGACTGATAAGAGTTATTTACAAAGATGATGAAGATGAGAAATCCTTCTGATTTGCAGTGTGTTTTAAAGTCGAAACAGCTCTCATGATGATGATTGAAAAAAATCGATAATAAAATAACTGGTAAATTTATGCCTATTGTTACCATATAACCCAGAACTGCCTGCCGCTTGATCGGGTCATCGTTGACTAAATAGGTTCCACCACACAGCTATTTTTATGAAGAGGATGGCTAGACAATCAGCAAGATTAAAAAAAAAACAAGACCTGTCAAAGGACGGATGAGCCTTCTTGTAGGGTCACCGGTCATCTGGCACAGTGGGATAGGCTAGGCTTCATAGCTATGCAGCCGTGCGCTGATGACAAGGCGGAGAGGTTTCTAGACTGAAATCAACAATCAAGGTAGAACGTTCTCAGATGGAATCAATTCGTGACCAAGGCGAAGACTTCAAAGTTAGTGGACATGGTTTGACCTGGAGCGGGGTGGAATCCACCAGGTCTACTTGCCCATACACGTTACACATGAATCAATACCTCTCCGGTATTCGATACAGTTATGTGGAGGGAACTGGCCAGGTGCTCATTTGTCAGTGACCCTATCAAATACACCTGGCCATGGAACTGCTGATGATGATAATGACTCTTCAAACGTGGTCCTATTTTTTTCGCCACAGATAGAAATAAAATAAATCATTTCACTATAGTATTTTAGCAAAAAAGCTAAAATAAATTATTTTATGAACACTAGAAAAAAATATCTGAAAAAATACAATCCTCTGTCTCTTCTCGAGCGAAGACATTATCAACTAATAAAGTGTTCGAATGTGCCTTTTTGAACAAGCCTTCATTCTATGCTGTGTCTGGCCCAGGGCGATAACATAAATGTTTAGGGAAAAAAAAATGGATTCGGTAGAAAATTTATCCTCTAAATTATTTTCCACTATTCAGAAGAATGGAATTTGAAACTCCCGATAATTTGGAAAATATTCTTCGTGAGCATTCCGATGCAAATCTAAGCAAGGGCGTTGGCCAGTTAAATCGCCATTCTTTCACGAAATTGCCGAGAAGATAGTCAGGAAATATACCATAACAGTTCAATTCTAACAAGGGGACGAGGACATTAGTCTCTGAGATACTACGTAACAAACTAACGACCCTGGGAAACATGAAACTTAATACAAAAAACATAAGACATGTGAAACAAACGCGTCAAGTTTTCCTTGATAATACAAACGAACTTGTTCGCTGTTACCATAATTTTACAAGTCTATACCAATTTCAACAAGTTTACCACAACGACTTCCATTCTGAAGTCTTCATTTAACAATAGACGGTTCTGCTACTACGTTAACCTATCAACCGCAAACTGGTGAGGACATTAACAATATTTTGTTAATTTGACTGTCTCCCTGTATCAAGGACATTTTTTCAACTTTATTAGCTAATGTAAGTCTACAGTTTCTCATGACCAGTTTTCTTTACCTAGCTTAAATTTTATTAGTCACTCAAAAGAATTTTTTAAGGGAGCGGTTACGCCCTTTTTCCTTTCACTTTAATTACTGTGCATGAACAAAGTCTTTCATCCTCAATTTCACATTGAATATGAGTCTCTTTTTATTGTATGGTCAAAGAATTTAATAATTTTTTCTATATGGGAAAATCTTCATAAATTATAATAAACAAATGAAGTTATTTCAAAGTAAAAATAAAACGGGTGGATATAATTCATTTGCGTCTCGTATTTTTACATAGACAGCAGATTCATAACTGCCTTCGCCAGAGTTAGAAATAAAGAAACTGTTTCATTATTGGTATGATGTTGATTTGGGGTTAGTAGAGACAAGCGCCAAATAACATGTAACAATAAAAAGGGTTTTAATAGGCTGGTAAAAAGGTACAGAAATCGCCTGAGTAGTCAATAACTAGCTCAGCTAAGAACTTCTCGGTCTCTATATTTATCAATCCACCCACGAGGATCGAATGTGGCACAAGGCCGTTTTAATGTGGGTATCCCCGAGCCCGTAGGTTCGGCCAAAAATATGGCCTTTCTGAACCCGCCTAGACGGGTTCAGGCCATGTCAACCTCCCCGGACGAAACCTTGCCCTTCGGCAAAGCCTCGTCCGGGTTCCCCTCTGCTAATGCAGAGAGTTCGACAGTCGCCGAGAGTCTGTCTCTCGGTATCCCTCATGTCAACTGACATGCCACTATTTAAAGTCTTTGTTCACAGACGCAGACAAGTTCATCTTCAAGAGGAGGGGTGGTAGGTTTCCGACACAACAATTATAAAATTGAACTAAAATACACAAAAGCTTACTTGGTACATTTTGGAAAAAAAAAAACTTTCAAAATAAGATGAGTGAACTGAGAAACTAAGGTGTAGAGTGAGAGATTAAATATCGATGGAGGCAGTCTTTTTCTCCTTTTAATGGTCGTGAAATTTATGCGAGGGTTTGTTAAATTAATGGGTATCAGGCGCCTATCGTAAAAAGTTATGCAATATCTCCACGTGGAGCGTTTTGGTATGAAAGACAAAGTCTCGCTTCACAGTTGTTTATTCCAAGTTCACATGTTCAAAATGTATAAACAGTGTCCGCATCACGTGGTGAAATCTCGTTTTTTTTTTTTTGTTTTTTTTTTAATTTCATACCACGTCAGAATCTCGTTCAAGAACGTCCTGTATCAAAGAGCTTAACTCGTGATTACTAATTCATGCTACATCTTTACTCACATGATGACAGTACAGATGTTTGTATTAACGAAATATAGATATGTGCTTAGTAAGATGCATAGAAGAGAGACGACAAAAGAAAAAAGATAACAAAATATGTACATTTATGTGTAATAACATAAGTGGAAACAAAAAAAAAAAAAGAGTTCACATAGTGATTTATAAGTTTCGACTATTCGGTGGTTTTAACTTGCGACTTTAACTTCGCAAATCTGATGGTCTGTTTCTGTTGTGCATCTTAATATGTTTGTCAGATATCGCAATTTTGGACGATATAATTTATTTCTTTGTTTTCTGTCAGTACTGTGGAGCGAAGAAGGAAATAAACACCAAGAAAATCAATCATAAAAAAAAAAAATGGTTTCTGAGTCAGAGGATCCGCGCACCCTTCCGGTTAATAAATTAATCATTTGAAAATAAATATTTAACATTTTTTAACCAATGGGTCGCGTTCCCACCGACAGTGAAAAACATGCTTCGTGATCCCTTTGAAGTGTGTTTAAGCAAAGCTTCTTGACGAGACAGACAACTCGATAAGAAGTAAGAGACAGCAACACACGACACCAGTTCACGACCATCGGAGCGGCTTCAAAGAGATTCTCTTACTTATTCACCAGTCTTACTCACCGAAGCTACGTGACACGTACACTCTTCTTCACTAAGCTACGTGACACTTACACTTTCTCCCCTGGCCCTTTTTTTCTCATACATACACGCGAAATCACATTTATTTCATCTCAACAAATAACTACAAACAAGGAACTTTAACATTCATACACGCTGAAAAACATTTAGTTGCAAAAACCGGAAAATAAAATCATTTTATATTTTTATATTTAAAAAAACGTTCTCGCCTTTTTCTTTGTTGTGAGTTGATTCAAATCCACAACAATAGTTTTTTTTTTTTTTTTTTTTTTTCTTTTTTTTCGGAGATTGATCAGGTTTACTTTAGTCGGTCGTAAGAGTGTTTTCCTAATATTAGCTGTACGTTCCTTGGCGTTATAATAAAAGGAATTTTATAGAACGCACCTTTTCTTTCAGTTTCTAACTTAATATTTATATTTATTTTAGCGGCACTCTTAGTTTTTAATAGAGCTTTAACACCCTTTACTTCTTTATAGCTGCTTCATATTTTTTCGTCTTTTAAAATCACCTAACAAAGTCACTTATTAAATCACAATTCAAATACTGTTAATACAACAATATTAAATATTGAAACAAGGAATAGATGTAGTGGGATTAGTTGAGCTAATTAGCATAACCATACCACTATATAGACAGAACTTGAGATAGACTGGTGGAGAGTGTCTCTTGTGACGACCACTACTGTTGTGTGGGTATCAACTTCATAACAATAGATCTGTTTTTTTTCGTAGTAGTGTTGCAGACTGGCGAATGTATGTTGATTTATCAGAAGGATTATTTATGTGTGTGTTCTAAAACATTCATCCACAACAATTAAAGAGAGAAAGAGCATTGAAGACAAAACATGCAAGATGGATCAAAGTAAAACAAAGATTATTAAAGGCATAAAAATAACATCAATTTATGTGCAATTTACATATACATATACTTTGGATATATTTGTGTAATTGAGGATAGCTAAGTCAATTTATGAAGAGTGCTTTAGTGGAGTTTGAACGTGTGTAAAGCTTTTGTTGAGATTTGTGCACGAAATTAAATTAAGTAATTAAACGTAAACAAAAATGTCTCCTGTTCGAGTTCAGTCCTTAGTGTGTGTGCGTAAATTATCTTGCATTAATGTTCAGAGTTGGTAGGAGTTGCGTAAATTTAGTTGTGTTAGAAGTTTGATTAATTACAAATAATTGTTTGGTAGTAAGTATATATTACTTTCTGAAGTATTGTAAATGATTGTTTGAAATTATTCCCGAAAGAGCGTGATTGTTATTTGCTTAGTCAAAGAAAATTTTTTTTGCGCGCGCGGTAAAAGTTAATTGGCCAAGGCTTTGACTTGCGTGGAATTGTTTGGCATCTCTTCAGGAGTGGAAATCTGGCTGTTTGAGTCAATTTGGATTTTCCTTTATATAGATTTCGGGCAAATAAAATTGGCTCCAAGCCGTTGGGCGCGAAAAGATATTTCCAAGGGTCTGGACCAATGAGAAGTCTCGCTTGCCGAAATTAGAGTGTTGATTGGTTGTTATGTTATTTGGTGCAAAGTGAATTATACCGGTGAGGGGTGAAAAGTTAGTATGGATTATTCCAATAGTAGGACCCGCAATTCTTTTTCGTATAGACGTAAAGAATTTCTTGCCTGGTCAATGTTTTTTTTTTTTTTTTTTTCTTTTCAGTTAAAATTTTAAAGTTCAAATGCAACAGGCAGCAAATAAGTTGTAAAAAGTTGAATTACAATTTTAGATTGTAAAATGTAGTTGAAGACAAATTTCAAAATGAACTTAGAAGATCACAACTATATTTAATTTGTGTTAAGTGATCAAATATCAAATAAGTTGTAAAAAGTTGATTTATAATTTTTAGATTGTAAAATGTTTGTAAAAGTTCGTAATTCTGGACAAAATTCATTTAAGTTGTCAAATAATGAGGTAAATTTGCAAAATCGTGGTTAAGCCTGTCACAATCTGTATTTAATCGCAATAAGTCTTCAATAAGGTAAATTTGCATTAAGCTGCAAAATATTAATTTTCATTAAGTTTGCAAAATATGGGGAATTAGAGTGGGTCCATATAAGATTCCCACGTGACGTATGCAGACGTAGTGATAATAAAAGAACAGAACGTAACTGACTTATGATTTGTACGAATTATCAACAATGTTGTATCTTTGCAAGCTTAGTGGTGTCTGCGACCAAACTTATCTGCTGAGGGTGAGTTTGTGGTGAAGGGGTCATAAATGTTAGAAAAGTGAAGGTGAAGGTTGCGTAGGTGAATTAGCTTTTTCCGTAAACATTTAAAACTTCTTTGTTCCACAATATTGATAAAACATAAATAGGACACAAACTAAAACAATAAGAATATTTTATATAACATAAAATATAAATATGTGTTGGTTTAATTTTGGTGAATGAGAGATTCTTGCAAAAATCAAATAATTGTCTGATTTTAATGAAACTTTCAGAACTTATTCAAAAATGAAGGAATTTATTTTTGAAATTTTTATTTTTAGAAAATCTTAGTAAAAATATTATTTTTTTTTTACATCTGTTACCACCCCATAAATTAATTTTATGAAATTTTCTAGAATTTCCAAGAGGACGCAAATTGTTTTATATTACTTATAAGCAGGACTCCTTGGAGAAATTAAATCATCAATTTTTTCTGTCACAACTACTGCCAACTTTTTAAAAAATCTGCTCCAAATCCTAAAATAAAAACTGCAATAAACTATCTAATCATCAAACTAGATAGGCTTTTATAATTTGCTTCTATAAATAATATACATTAAGGAAATTATTATCTGAAGAAAATTTTTTTTTTCGATGAATAAAGAATTTTTACATGAATTGTTTGCATTTTCCTTTTAGTTTTTTTTTCATTTTTTTTAAATTTTAAAAAATGTTTTAAAATTCTTTCATGCAGAGTGTGGGGTCGATTACTGAGTTTTTAAGTGAAGACTATACTTAACGAAATATTAAAAGCTTAATATAAATAATTCTACCAAAACTTTTTACCATAATTAAAAAAATTTTTTTCGCCAAAATGTTATATTTTTTTTTTTAGTATGATGTCTCATAAGTGACATTATGGTTAAAAGGTCACGTGTTTCTGAGCTTAGGGAAAGCCCCTTGACATGTAAAAGTCTTATCTCACTCTCAGTTATTAAATTGAAAATTGAGATAATAAAATTAAAATTATCTCATTTATCATTTTAAACAATTAATAACTCAGTGAGATATTTTAATTATTAATATAATAATAATTTTATTAGTCATTATCTTAGTTATTAAATTAAAAATTTAATAACTTAATGTAATATTAATAATTAATAAAATTATTTATCATTATTTTTTCGCTATTAAATAACGAAAGAGATAGAGGTAACTCAATAATGTAATAAATTTTTATAGTATTTTAAATTATTATAAGAAATAAAAAAAAAACGTTATGTCAATTTTGATGCACCGTACAAAATTTGTCAACACATTCAGCCATCAATTTATCGATGGAGACGTGAGAATAACAAGACCCCGAGGACAAGAAATGTTTGTCAAGAAAATTTTATGCTATAAGTGATTTTTGTTTCAGAACAGAATTTAACTTTAAATTTGATAATTTTACGAAGTTAATGTTTCAGAAATGTATACCTTATTTTAACTGGATTTTCAAAACCGAAAAATAAGTTCGTTTACATTTCTCTAAAAGTTAAAAATGGCCGTTTCGATTGGTTTTTCGGAAGTATCGACTAAAAATCATTCAAATTTCTATTTTCTGGAATTAGAAAATTTAATCCTTTAGCTTTCAATTGAAGCGGTTGGAAAGCATCGAAAATGATTTTTTCTTTATGAAAAATACATTTAAACCTTAGGTATACGATCTTCTTGGAGGTACTTACGACAATGATTTAGTATTCATGTGAAGTGTAATGACATAATGAGCCAGAAAATCAGCACCAAGAATAGGCATTTTAACATGAAGAAAGACTACTACGTGAAGTCATGTTTCAAGCCGATATTCAAAGAGACAATGTTACCGCACGTATGGCGATTTAAGCCGCAAATAATATCAATACAGATAGAGCACGGAACTCAAATTGAAAGTTAAAAGGAATATTATTGAAGTTCATACAAATACTATTGAAATAATAGTTCTTGTTGCAAAAAAATTGTTGTTTGCGGCTATATTATAATGAAACAACATAAGTCCACTTAACTGAAGTCCTTGGTGTTTTTGTAGAATGGTTTCGTTTACGTATAGTACGGCTGTCATGTCAAAGTGCACATAGAATAGAGACGATTTTGACGTCTTGTGCCTGGCAGAATTGGTCAGAAAAGAGACAGATTAAAAGAACAGAATAGCGTTCTTTATAATTGGCGCCAACATATTCTGGCTAGTGATTGGTTGGTTGACGATATACTTGATTCTTAGAGAGTGCAATTTACCAAGAACGACAACTCACTTACGTAACATTTTTCTTATAGTATCCATCGTGAATCCATTTGCTGCATGAATCTTGAAGAGTGGGCTTAGTGGAAGTATCACACTAATCACCGCACTGGTGTCAACTAGAATTTTTCAATTTGTTTCTGTTATATTCCGTGCTAATAGGAATATATAATTGAAAAACAAGGTGGATAAAATAAGTAAAGGTTTATTGTAAGAAAAACAGTACAATAAGAAATGAGGTAACAGCTATGCGCACGATCGTCGCAAGTCAATCCAGTAGTGAGTGCTACTATTGGAAGGTCGGTAGTTTTCGCGTAAGTCTGAGTCGTACTCAACAGATCCCAGTTAACAGTATTTACCAACCTCCCCATTGGGTACGAAAGTCAAATTTAATGTGGGGCAATCCGAGCCTGTGAGCTCGGCCAAAAATTCCCTGTAAACCCTACATAAACGGGTTCGGGTCTGTCTACCTCCCCGGACGAGACACTGCCCTTCGGCAGAGCCTCGTCCGGGTTCCTCTCTGTCCGAAGGCAGAGAGTTCGACAACAGCTAAGAGCTGAGTAACAGATCCTAGCTAGTTGATATTTTCCAACCTCCTCACGAGGTAGGACGTGGCACAAGGCCGAGTTTAATGTGAGGCAATCCGAGCCCGTAATTCCCTGTAGACCCCGTATAAAACGGGGTCGAGTAGCTATTTCCTGAGACAAGACTCTGCCCTTCGACATAGCCTCGTCTGGGATTCTCTCTGCCCGGAGGCAGAGAGTTTGACCAGTACAGCTTGAAAAGATTCCAGCTGGTAATTTTGACAGATTCAACTGTTGCACAAGCCTCCTCTTGTACAGAAAAATGTTTTTGTTCTGTAGTCGTTAGTGTACATCAAAAGAATGTCACTGGGTGGTTTGCTTGATTCATAATGGCCGCAATAGGCATCTGTTTCTACTTCGAGAGGAATGTTTTCATCCACCGAGTATAGTAAGGCCTTTTCAATTTCTTCTTTAAAGTTTTCAAATGTTTTTACCGATTCTGAATCAAGAGGGAATGAATCAGCCGTTATTAAGCGCCTAATTTTGTCAGAGAACTTGGGATCCACTGAGAGTAGTAAGAGAATAATACAAGCACTCATCGCAGTGAGGTTTTATTAAGAGAAACAGGTAGATCTCTTAATGATCGTAGACGTTCTGCATCAGGTCTAAGTAGGCCATGTGATATGTTGTAGTCGAGAAAATCAATGGACGTTTTAGAGAAAACAGATTTATCTTCGTTGAGGATGAGGTTATACCGTGTAGCAGTCTTTTTAAATTTTTTCAAGTTCTCGTCATGTTCTTCCTGATTTTTCCCCAACTACGATAATGTTGTCTACATAGGCATACACACCCGTTAAAATATTTTCCTTAATAATCTTATCCATTATCCTTTGAAAACACGCGACACCGTTAGTCACTCCAAAAGGAATTCTACAAAATTGGTAAAGTTTACCATTAGCTTCGAATTTAATCGAATTTAATATCTGGTGATATGCACTCTTCAGATCCAATGAGCTGCAAATTTTATATTTTGCTATTTCTTGAGCCAGATCATCCATTCTTAGTAATGGATAAGCATCTAATCAGATAAATCTATTAATTGTCCTACTGTAATCGACTACAAGTTCCTTTCTTTGACGCTCATTTGTTACTATTAAGATTGAACCCTCCAAGGGAATGTACTTTCATCAATTACACCCTCCTAATAATTTTCTCAATCTCAGTCTATATAAAACGCCCGTCACCCTCTCTAAACCTTTTAGATTTAGTTGTAATAGGTTTACAGTCTGGATCAATGTTGGAGAATAAAGATCGTGTGCCCACTAACGCAAAGGGTACGCCACAGGAGATAGGATGAGAGATTATGAGATCTTTCTTAGCGCCACCGAATGTAAAAGATATGGTGGAATGTTGTAACATGAAATCTTGGCGAACAATAATATCTGAGCAGAGGTTGGGTAGGACTGAAAGTTTTACATTTCGATACCACTCACCTAGTAGGTTTAAGTCCACTGTACACTAGAGGCAATAAGTGATGATGACGCCATGGATACGTTACCAGGAGCAGGTTTCATCTGTAGTCTGTGTTTCCTCATATAACCTGAGCTCCCCGTACACATTACGGCCTTACCGGCGCCATATTTTCCGGCTAACACGTATAATGCAGCCTATTTTAGGGATCCTAAGGAAGCGGATGAAGTATTTGATCTCATCAACATTGTCGCAAGTCTGTGAGAGCATGTTGCAGCAGATGTGTTACTTTTGGGTTCGAACCATACATTTTTGAGAAATGGCCTTCTTTTTTACATTTGAAACAAGTAGCATTTCTTGCTACACATGCGCTTCTATTATGATGAGATTCTCCACAAAAGAAACACCTGGACTTGGGATTAGCCGAGGCTGCACAACATGTATTAACGGAATCCGTTGACTGGACACTGGTACTGGCCTTTTCCCGAGAAACTGCACCTACAATTGGTGTTTGAGGATACGTGTATGCTTCTGAATTTAACTGAGCTGCATGGAGCGCTCTATCTTGGTCAATGACTATATTTAAATGCTGTTTCTTATTTTCGAGTAGCCGTTGTCGAATAATGTTCGAACGTAAACCGGTGATAAATGCATCTTTAACGCAGTCGTCACGGTTTTGTGCAGCATCAACATATTTAAAGTGTCATGGGTCCTTACCTATAACTACAGAATGAACACTTCCTAACACTATATATACTACGCCTCTCAAGAGAGAGGGTCGAATCTAGTCGAACCGATAGTAGTTCACTCCAAACCAGACTGACAGTCATACTAACACCTTCCACATCTTGTATTATTATTTCGTGTAATATACCTTCGTTATTTCTACTCTTGTGTTCGTGTTGTTCTTCCTTGGTCCTAACCTGGACCATAAAATAAAGTTACATTCTTTCGCTAGTAACTTTAGTCGTAGTACGTATTCGTCAATGTTTTCCTACTCTTTTTGGCCGCAAGTGGCAAGTAAATGCCGGGCGAAAACCTCGTTCATAGGTTTTACGTACAATTCTTTCAGACGGTTAACAACCTTATAAAAAAGTACTATATTCCGCAATGTATTCATATACAACTGAGGAAATACAATTTATCAGGGTATCGGGTTTATCTAAGTCGGTATGGATGTGTATAACACAAATTCTACATTATTCCTATACCCAAAATAGTTGGGTCAAATCTGTGCAAAAAGTGGATCACAGAACATTTTCAAACTTCATACACTTTCAAAAATATCTCGATCCCTCATTGGTTAATAAATATACAAGTAGGCGTGATTATCCACCCACGCTTAACTAATTTTTACAGTTCGTGACTGAAATCCAAGTTCGTGCCAAGTCTCTGTGAGCCACCCGAAGCAAATAAAAACAGAAACTCATTCACACTCGCCAGTGAGAATTGTGACATCAATCGAATTGCAACTAAACTTCACGTCACACAATCTTAAGTTTTTTCGTTCATACGAACATTATACAACATAACAATATTGACACTCACTCATGTATTACACAAAACAATCAAAGGTAGATAACTTCTTTGATCACAAATTGCGTTCAATTTTACAAACATTTACATGAAAAGTAAACTTTTCTCTTGCAATTAATTTACGGAATCTTCAATAACAGATTCTAACAACTTTTCAAATTAGAACTCATTAACAAAATTTATTCTTTCACCAAACGTGAGTTCAACATCAATTAAACTGACAAGATTTCACCTAAAAAAATCGACGATTTTTTTGTAAAATATTTTCATACAAAAATACATTAAAAAATTACTTGTTATGCAAATATTTGTCTTTTGTCTTCAATCACAAATGTTTCTTGTTGTTTCTTCTTGTTGTTTTTGCATTTTGCTTAATATATTCGTAGAGTTAAAAAAATGTATGGATTGATCTGGGCCGTCAACACCATTAAAAAAATGGTAACCACCAAACTTTCCACTACAGATGTTAGGGTCAATAATTTTGCGTACGTACGACGAGAAGCTTCGAAACTAATGGTTAAAGTTCTTACTTGACGATGGATGGTGTATTAGGAGGGGTGTCCAAACATTCTGGTTTCAAGTGTTTATCCATACTGTTGAATTTGTTTCGTTAAATAAATTGAAATGAGCTGACAAGACTGGTATTCCTTAACAAGAAATTATTTGATGAAACATTCCCTGACTAAGCAATTCGTCATATGAAGAATGTTAGTAAGGGAGGTAATTACCATAACAAAAACGCCAAGGGCAGATAAGTATAGTAAAATTATCTTTTGAAACCAACCTTGTGGTGTATTATCAGCTATATATGCGTTATTTATATGTTTTAATTATGTTTCAGTGTCAGTGAGCGAGTGAGAGTGCGATCAGTACCTTTTGAAACCAACCTTGCGGTGTATTCTCAGTTATTTGTGTGATGCGTGTTCTTTGTGCATATATCTATTTTACTTTTTTCGATTCAAGAAAAAACAACGAAACTCCATATGTGAATGAACAAATATATATATATATATATTGATATACAAAACAATCATGCAATGAAGTGTAATGATTAAGGAAAAAAAGTTGTTCCCCTTCAACTGTATTCTGATTTATGATTGAGTGTTCGAAAGAGTTTATCTTGAATAAGAATGTTCAGGATTCTATGTTGAATAGAGTCTGCTGTTAGAATAGAATACAGTTAATTCAGAAATCTGTTGTTTTGAGATATTAATAGAGTACTGGTTCATGAACTTGGCTGAGTCGCAGATATATATATATATATATATATATATATATATATATATATAATGTGTTACAAAAATCTGCGTCTGTGTGCGCGTTTGAAATGTTGTGAGTAAAGTCGTAGATTTGTGTGGACAGGCGAAAATAGCTGGACTCTACTGACGACTTGCGAGAAAGTCGGTAAGAGTTGTCGGCAATATTCTTTAACGTCTGACTACACGGTTAAGACGGGAGCTCTTGAAGATTACATCTTAGCAGCAAGGAAAAAGATGAATGAAGAGAACACGAGAGAGGCTTATTCGTGTTTTGTTTATATAAGGTTGTGTCTCACGTGACAGGCTACAGCCTTGTGCGCGGGGAAATTATCCCTCGCGAGCAGGCGATTTGATTGGTCGGAATTGACCAATCAGCAAACTAGTTTTGAAGAGATTAGCCAATGAATGCTTGCCGTATGGTCTGTATGTATGTATGTGTGTGTGATGGCGATGATAATCGCTACATTTGTGTCATTTACTTGTTTTAATCATGTTTCAGCGTGAGTGAGTGAGTGAGAGAGAGAGAGAGAGAGAGAGAGAGAGAGAGAGAGATCAGAAAACATTTGAAACCAACGTTGCGTTTTATTCTCAGATATGTCTGCGTTATTTACATGTTTCATCATATTTTGGCGTGAGTGATTGCCAGAGAGATTCATACCTTTTGAAACCAACCATGCGGTTTATTCTCAGCTATGTCTGCGTTAATTATATGTTTTAGTCATGTTTTGGAGTTAGCGAGTGAGAGACAGATTAGTACCTTTTGAAACCAACCTTGCAGCGTATTCTCAGCTATGTCTGCGTTATTTACATGTTTTAATCATATTTTGGCGTGAGTGATTGCGAGAGAGATCAATACCTTTTGAAACCAACCTTGCGGTGTATTCTCAGCTATGTCTGTGTTAAAGTAAATGACCTTGAACGCTCAGTCATTTTGTTTAGAAACGTCTTTTTGCCACTTTAGTAACCATTGCCCTAAGATTTGATTTCCTCGGATATGGACAGTAATCAAATAAAGAAAGAAATTATTTATACATTATGTTGGGGTTAACTGCTTCATCAATTCTATGTGTAATGTTCATCGGATTTTTCCGGACTCTCTTGCACTGATTGAAGCTTTGCCGAAAGCAGTAAGAGTTATGTTACACCACTTTTAATAGAAGCAGTAGCAATGGTGAACTAGGGCTGGCTATTCGGCTTTTGTTGGTACTTTTTATTGTTGTGGAGAGGGGACTTTCCATACATGCCAGAACCTATTCGGAAGTTAAGAAGACTCTTCTGGAAGCTCTAATTTCTAATGAATGATGATCGATTGATTCGTTTTCTACGGGTTATCAACCTTTTGTAGGTTAATTAAAGCCAGAAAATATTTTTACGTTGTAAGAATTTTTTATTTTGTGGAGATTTATTTTTTGGATATTATATTTTGATTTGGTGACAAAAGTGACTGCTTCACCTTTTATAGAACAGATAAAGTTTTGACAGATGATCCTTCTACGGCTGAGCGCTATCCACTTGAAGTTTCTAAACTCTTTGGCATCATTAGAAATGCCTCCTCATAAACTGAGTTTAAAACCCGGATCAAAAGTAATGCTTCTTCATAACATTTCTATCCAGAATGGACTCTGCAAGACTGGAAGTGACTATGCATCAACATTCAATTGAGGCTTCCTTGATTAGTTGCTCACTAATTGGCAGACTTGTCCTTATCCCCAGAATAAAGCTGACTCCAAGTGACTCTCACCATTCACCTTGGAGAGAACCCAGTTTCATGCCCGTTTGTCATATGCCATGACTATTAACAAGTCACAGGAGCAGACATTTGAGAAGGTGGGATTGTTCTTACCTCAGCCAGTGTTCAGTCGTGGGCAATTGTATGTGGCATAGTCTAGAGTTCACAAACTCTCAGATGTAAGGTTTAAGGTGATGGAGACAGACAGACAGACAAGGAAGGAGAATAAGGTGAACTGTTACTAAGAACATTGTCTGCTGAGTGGTACTGACTTGAAGGAGTGGAGTGTTTTCAGAAACTATGGAGACCCTTGATTTGCATTAGGTATGTGTCCTTGGTTTTTACACACACACACACACACACACACACACACATATATATAATTTATTCGGAAATTATAACATAAATATGTTATAAAATCAGTACAAAAATTACCATTTTGTTTCAACACTTCTGGTGTCTTATCAAGTTTTGAAACAAAATGACTAATTTTGTTGTGATTTTATAACATATTTACGTTATAATTTTCGAATAAATTATATTTGCTCTACTCTGTATTGAACAGTTTTAAGAATAGTTTTTTTTTTTTGGTTATTGGAATTTATTCCGTATACGCCAATTCTATACTTGGGTATATATATATATATATATATATATATATATATATATATATATATATATATATATATATGTGTGTGTGTGTGTGTGTGTGTGTGTGTGTGTGTGTGTGTTTTCTTATCTTCTGTCACATGATTTTCTGCTAATTAGCTTTTAGTGGTTTTATCACTAAATACTGTTTCATTTCATTTCCTCTTTAGCCAGATTGCCCTGAAGATCCGTTTAGGTGAAACCTAGGTAGGTTGTTCCTGGCTCTTTAGGATTTATTTTATGTCTCCCAGCTCTACTTAGTGTATGGAGGACTCTGCATTTTAGCTTGGGTTTTTATCTTTGGACTAAAAACTCAAGGCATTGGACGATTTATTTCGCCCTGTTCGGATGTTTCTAATTCTTTCTTTTTTTTACAATTTTTTTTCTCGGATATCAATTTGTTTTGATAGACTTACAAGTTGTGCTATTCGAGGTTTTTTTCCAACCGAATAGTTTATATATATATATATATATATATATATATATATATATATATATATATATATATATATATAGTTATATAGTGCCACGCAAAAGTTTACAACACATTACAAAAAATTTTCTTTAGGCATTTCTAACACAGGTTTAAATGGAAATCAAAGAACATATGCTTAAGTCTTTAGTAAAATAATCAGACTTAAAAAAAATAATCAATAAAAATAACCCCCGAAGGAAAACCAATATTTAATAAAGCAAAATTTTACAATACATTTATTAAATCATCTATTAATATTTCGTAGCGTAACCGTTTTTGCTAATTAGGCATTTAGAGTAGTACCCTACGAATTTCTTGCATGTTTCTTGGCTAATATTAGGTTGGTGCAAAAATAATGACGTAATAATGTATTTTTTAACGTCAAAAAACGACATTTTTACGTCATTATTTTTGCACCAACCAAATATTTTTTTCCATTCTTCACGACAAAATTCCTTTAGCTCACGCAGGTTTTATGGGTTCCTTCTTAAAAAAAAAATGTTTTCAACTAAAATTTCAAACGTGCTAGAAAGGAATAAAAAATCTTAAAAAGTAATTAAAAAATACATTGGTCTTTCCTCTTTGATAGCATAAACCTTTCAACGATAAAAGTTTGTTATTATTAAGTTTTGGGTCTTTTTTTTATCATGCTATGCTGTTTTTTCGGCGAATTATTGAACATACCTCTTTCAAAACTTTGTATTTATTATTAAGTTTTGGCCAATTTTTTCATCATGTATCCTCACTTTTTTTAGCGAATCTATGGAGGTGCCTACAGATTTTGTTGTTTATTAAGCTACAAGCGAACTGTTATTGGTCGACTAGACTAACATCCTAACAACTACTCTACCTTCAGGTGCCCAATGAAACTTATTTGACATGACATTTTGTGCGCCAACATCATATGGAGAGTTTCATCACCTTCCTTCATCTCCAGCATTGACTCACAGAATGTCCTCCGCATCACCTTGTCATCATTAGTAAGTGCTTGGACAAGGCTTAGTTTGTATGGTTTCATGTGTAATCGTCTCTTTAACACACGCCAGACAGTGGTATGAGGGATGGCAAGCTGAAACTTGCTCGACGTACGGACTTACGTGGGCTGCTCTCAAATGCATCATGAATCCTCTCCACTTGCTCTTCTGTAACACGTGGTCTTCCAGGACTCTTTGCACAGGCACCCACTCTCTTTAAACTTTCTAACCCACCGTCGAATGCTGTCACGATGGGGCGGATCAATAGCGAACTCTGTTCTGAAAGCACGCTGCACCGTGACAATTGCGTTTGTTTTCGCGAACTCAAGAATGCAAAACGCCTTCTGCTGAGGAGTCGCCATTTTGATTGATCTTCCCACAATTCAGCTGCACCGGAAGTTATACTAACGACAGCGGTGAAACTGACACCCAATCAAACTTTGATAACTACTCTATCAAATAACCACTGATTCAGTCCACTACAATGCTATAGGCCTGAAAAAACAGCGTAATGATTTTGGCGTATTCTTTTTGAAACACCCTGTATATTAGCCTAAGCACAAAAAGGAAAAAAATCCGTTTCTTTGACTTGGGAATGATCTGACGTGCCAATAAGGGCTAAAATTTTGCTGAGCATTTGTCAGGGCAAGTCGGGGAGGTTCGTCTGTTGCCCCGTCGCATCCGGGATTCGGGTGGGTTCTTTAATGATCTAGGTTAGTTCATAGGCAACGGAGAAGTCTCTGCATGATCTGCCTTCCAAATCGGTTTTGTTAGATTGAACTAACCACTCTATGTGGGGAACACTGAAGTCACCGCATATGTGAAAGTTGGACGAGAGAAGTTCAGTGAGAATATTGTCAATCCTCTCTGATATTTGATCGAAGATTACCGGCCCTTTATCCCGAGGGCGATACAGGGAAAAGACGAATGTGGTACTATGGATAAGTACTACGCGGAAACACATATACGGGAGATCATGGTCCTTGTATTTTTGTGTCCATGCCACAGGGAAATCCGTCGTTGATGTAGGCACCGATCCCGTGACCGTGGCGATCTAGGGGGTCGTATTTTGTTGTAATGGATGAGTAGCCCTAGACTGCGAGCTCCTGCAATGGGATTAAGGCATTGATACCTGTTTCAGACATGAACAGGAGGTCAGGTTTAGACTGAAGAAGATGAAGTTCCACTTCTGAAAAGTTGGAACCTAGACCCCTTACATTGGTGTAAGAGATGGTATAACCAGGGTCTACTTTTTTAGGTTGCTTTTCTAGTTGCATTCATTGTCATTTTGATTGCATTCATGTTTGTTTTGCTTTGTTTTGTGAATAACTAGTAGGCAGTGAAACAGACACCCATTGGAGATTCATGCATAAATAACCTGGGTTGATTCGCCCGGAGATACTGCCGTAACAGTAGCCATCATCATGGCATAGAGAGGCTCCACCAGATACTACTGCACGGTCCAGAAACCATTCACAAAATGGCAGTACAATAGATCAGATATTATACACTTGCTGATAGGATAGACTCTTTCGTAGTTACTCAACTCTCAGGCGGTTAACGCCAAAACCACAAAAAACGTTTACCTTCAGCACCCTTAATGAGGGAACAAATAACCCAGGAAATATTCAGGCGCGATACTTCGAGTGTGTGTCTCGTCCGCCTAAAGGTCACGGCAACAGAACTCCTCCTTGGGTCAGAAACATCGTAGCAGTCAGAGGCATAGGGTACCAAGGCAAGCTCACTCATATACTTGAGGACTTAAAGACCTACTGGGACCAGGAGGGTGACGAAGGTTGGTCGAGGGTAAATGTGTATCCCCTACCTCCATTTGAGTTACTATCAGGAGAATAGTCGTTAGGCTGAGGGCATACAGAGGGAAGTTAATTATTCTATTAGAGAGAGAGAGAGAAAATATTTTGGGAGTTTTGTAGTGAGCTCCGATAAAAATAAAATATAAAAATAATATATAAACAAAAAAGAAAGAATTGAAATAAGGCATTTGCGTTTTCCTTAAAAATCCTTATCTCTTTCTTTCTTTCTCTCTCTCTCTCTCTGTCCTTCTCTTTCTATACTTCTCTCTCAAAGCAGACATCAACACATTGAATGCTAAAGAAAATGTACATAAGAACTGTTTCTCTTGACAAAAGAAGCAATACATAAGTGGCTACAGATAGTAGAATCTATTACTAATCAAATAAATAATACATCGATAATCATATTGATCTTGGGTTAATTTTATTTTTATACTTATAAAATACATTGCGCTTTTTACAAATTTTACAAATTACATCTCAGAATTTGCTATTTTTTAAGAATCCCTCTTCGAAATTTATTCTTTATAAAATTTTTTATAAAACGTCCGGCTTAATTTTTGTGGTTTTTGCAACGTCAAACTTGAGTCTCACATATAGTTTTCCACATCGAATTTTACTCAAGCAATTTTTACAAACCGTCTGGTTCCATTTTAGCTGTTTTCTTATAAAGCAAACCATGTTAGTGGCTTTCTTTTTAAAAAATATTTTCAGAGACTCAAAAGAAAGTGTGATAAACTTTGTCTGTATTATTTTTATATTTATCTTTTAATCAATTTTTTATATAATTTTACACTTTTTATCATAAAATTATTATTAAAAAGCCAACAACACATCATTTAAGTGAATCATGAAAAGATTTATTTTCTGAAGGAAAAGTAGAAGCAGGATCTCAGTTAAAATAACATTTATAGATTCTTTTCAGAAATATACAATAGAAATAAAATGTTCAATTTTCTTTGCATCGAAGTTTGTTTTATAAAGTAATCTAATGTCCTTAGTGCCTTGTGAAATGTGTGAATGGAGTTACTTTATGACGGTATATAATGTGTTTGTAAGTTCGTAGATAAATGCTTAGTAGGCGGTTGTGGTTAATCTCTTCTATTGTGTGCATGGACAAGGCCTTAGTCAGCGGCTTCTGTCTCTGTCTCTCTCTCTCTCTCTCTCCCGTTGTGTGCGTGGTGTGTGTACGCACGTGTAAACTGACCTGTCTAATTGGTTTGAACCTCGAAAAGAAGTATGCTTCTATTTTTATATACATAAGGTGATTCAAAATCTAATTTCACATCGATGTGTGAACTTTTTGAATGTAAGATTTTTATTGGTTAGGAGACGGTGCCTTGCCCAAGTGCTGGGTCTGCAGGACCGAGAGGAGCATGGTAATCTGTAATAGGAGCGGACTCGTGAATATATATATATATATGGTCTTCTCATAATCGGGTGGTGACTCCTTATTCGTCTTGAAAATGAATTACCTACGACAAAAAGCTGTGTTGTTTTCTGTGATTATTTCTTCGAACAGGCCTCACTCAAAAAATATTGCATCATGGGTATGAAAATAAACTACATCCGGCAGCAAGACTTCTGATCGGAATATTGGGGGTGTTGAGGAGCGTGGAACCACCGCTTAACTCCTGTTGTTCCCAGGTTGACGCTAACCCGGGTTGGGAGCACCTATTAGGGTTCCAAATAGAGAACTCACAAAAAAAATCAACAGTACATTTTTATAATAAAATGACAAAAAATAGCAAAATGACAATCAATACAACAATAAAAAATACATTTTCATTGTAAAATTGCCAACAATACATTTTATGATCTACAAACTACATATCTAAAAGACATAACATTACCCTAAGAGTATAAAATTATGTATGAAATATCTGTATTTCAAAGTAGAAAATTACGTACAAAATATTTAGATTTCGACATTAAATAACACATAGAGGTTGATATGCCGTTAAACAAAATCAAAGAACCAGAAAATATTGATTCCAATTGGCAAAGGATAGTTGAGGAATCTTTCCGGCGCAATGGTCATCAGACTGAAAATTGGGTGGGGCCACATTCAATAAGGGTGAGGAATTGTTTGCCATCGTAATGGGTTACATCCATACCTACACTACACCACATTTTGCTCATATCTCGCCGTCCTTCTTACCATCGTACTGGGTCTATCTGCAATCTTTAACCACGGTTCTAACAACACTTTTGACACTGATGGGTTTTTTTACTACTGCCATCTTCGCCTCACTCCGGGATTCCCATTCTGGTGGTGGATGGCTATTATCTAGCTGGAACTTAATGAGTCCATAGAGACAGCACATATATTTACTTCTTGATAGGATTGAATAGCCCAATCTTGACGAGCTCTACGAGTGTGTTCAGCCATCTTCGTGTAAGCTTCTTGCCTGTGGCCTTAGTGCGCAGCCTTGCTTTGCTGATCAACACACACGCAGCCAAACATCAAATGCCCTTTTGTCTTTGAAGAGCTACAATAATAACCTTCAGCACCACATCCAGATTCACCAGCTTGATGTGCTAGATGTCGTCTGTTGGACGCAACCAGCACGCATCCTTAGTGACATATCCGTTAAATCTACACTGAAACCCCAATGGAGCTCTCATCAATCCAGACACAAATAACGCGGCCGTCCATGAACCAGACACCTTGCACAGGGTCATTCTTGCGTATCTCAATGAGGGTATACTCAATTGTCCTCAGATTGCGATCATCTGTTTTGTCGTCCCATGCTGATGTTATCACGTCCGCTTTTCATTAGATGAATGCTCTAGCCACACACAGGGAAATAACCCACGAATTTTCTGTATACAGAGAAGATCGTGTGATGACATCGAGGATTTCTGGAATAGCACTCCTCCGCTCCTATTACAGATTGCCATGCTCCTCTCGGTCCTGCAGACCCAGCACTTGGGCAGGGCACAGTCTCCTAATTGTTCTGGATCCTTACAAATTAGGCGTACACTTCATTAATATACATGTCACCTATATCTTATTTTACGACCACCACTACATTGAATTCATAGTGTAATTTTTACTTTCATTGCTGCAGTGTTTAAAATTGTTGCCTGGTTATATGGCCATTTAAAAAAAATAGGAAATTGCCATTTACTGGAAATTATTATTATCAAGTCACTACACAATACCCATCCATTATTGCGCACAGTGCTTTGCTTGGGGTGTTAAGGTTTCAAGGTCGTTAATTGTGCAAACTAGTAGATACTCCCTAGTTTGTAATTTCTCGCATTGGTTGTTGGGATCATCATCCGTAACATATCCCTATTTTTGAAGATTGACTCTATAGGTGATTTGCATCCTTACACTCCAACGTTGTCCTCAGATGGGGGATCATCTGTTTTGTCTCACATGCTGATGTTATCACGTTGTGATGTTAACTGGATCCTTACAGGTTAGACCATAGCTTTCAAAATGCTCTTTCATGCGTACACTTCATTAATGTACATGTCACCCATATCTTATTGTTATTATTATTAATATCGAGTCACTACACCACACCCAATGTTCCACGCAAAGCCTTACCCGGGATCTTAAGGTCTTTAAGTTTGCATGAATCTTCAAAAGTGAGGCAAACTAGAAAATACTCCATAGTTTGTGATTGCCCTCATTGGTAGTTGGGATCATCATCCGTGGCAAATTCTCATTTCTGAAGCTTAGCTCTACAGCTGTTCGGAAGTTATTTAAGTAGGGCATCACCGAGCAAGGGGGAGGGATTCTGTAGGGCTGAGAGAGACCCGAGTTCCATACTGTTAATATCATATGGTTAATGTTAACTATTTACATTATTTGGACTATTGTCCTCATCTTTGTCGCCATATTACAACGTTTCGGCCGTTGTACGCCCCGGCCTACTTCAGGTGGTTGGAATGTCGAACTGAACCCTTTATTTCGCTCACTGTTCTAGTTCCACGTGCCATGTCTTTAATGGATGTCAGTTGTCAATTATCTCTTGTTAATTCCCCTCTCCAAGTTCTCCACTGCCTTAACCGGGTATTGAACTCACACTCTTTGGGTCCTGTCACTGGATCTAACTAACGCCTTTATCCACTGTGCCATGTGGACATCTGTGTATGAATTTCTGGGTATTATAAACCTAATGTCTTCAGCATCATTTTTTACCAGAGCTCATGTTGCAATTTTTGTTGATATTGTCGCTTTCCTCTGGTACTCCTTATTACTGGTTACAATATTGTATTCATTTCTATGTTTGGTTGACTCAGGAGATTTTTGTGGCTTAGTATATGTGCTGATTCCTTAAGTTTACGAATTTCCCAATGATGTTCTTTGTCTATGATCTCAACCTGATCCCACAGAGGGCGTTGATCTCACTTTTCTCTCCATATGTGGTAAACACGCCCGATTTTTCCACTTCTCCTCGTGTTAAGGCTTTCTGGTGTTCTTGAAGCCTTACCTTAATGGGGAGGCCTGTCCCCACCCATTTATATTTCTTTCCGCAGTTGCACGGGATAGCGTACACACAGTCTCTAGTCATGTTCTTCTCTATGGGGAGTCTTATTCGGGAGAGATATGTGTAAAGTGTTGTCCAGCATTTGAAGATTGTCCTGATGTTATATGGACCGTAGATCATTTGTATTATCTCTGATAACCCCTTCACATAAAGCAGGCAGACTTTTTTTACGCTGTATGGATGGTGGGAGTTAAAATTGAGGTACTGTCCGGTGAATGTCGGTTTACGGTATACCGATGTTTTGAACCCATGCTCTGTTCGAGACATTAGAACATCCAGGAATGGGAGTGTGTTGTTACTCCCTTTCTCCATCGTCAACTGTATCGAAGGTCTTATTGAGTTCACATGGTCCACTAGAACCTGAACATCTTCCTGGTGTGGCCAGAGTATGAAGGTGTCATCTACGTATCTTAAGCATAGAATTGGATTTAGAGATATAGATTCTAATGCCATTTCCTCAAAGTATTCCATGTATATATTCGCCATTGCTTGTGATAATGACGAGCCCATTGCTAAGCCCTCATCCTGTCGATATATGTGTGATCCCATTCCGAAGTGTGTTGTTTGTGTACAGAAAGTCAACATCTCCATCAGATTATCTACTGGAATACTGGTCCATTTTTCTAGAGATTAGGTCAGAGGCCCCTCTGTCTCTGACTACTGAGAGTGCCTCCTCTGTGGGTAACTTGGTGAAGAAACTCACCACGTCCAAGCTCATCATCTGGTTGGATAGGATGGGAGCATCCTTGATTATTTCCACGGAGTGGGCAGAGTTTCGGACATATGAAGGAGACTTTTCGATCAATGGGTCAATTATATCTATAAGGAAGCGACTCAGAGGGTGGCACACAGAGCCTTGACAACTAACAATCGGCCTGAGCGGAATACCGTCTTTGTGAATCTTAGGAAGCCCGTATATGTGAGGTAGCTTGGAGTAACGCTGCGATAATTGCCTATACGTCTTAGGTGTGAAGTGATTATTGTTCTTGCTTACTATCCGTGACGGTGTGCGTTCCGTTTTCATTGTAGAATCCTTTTTTACTTTGCTATAGCTACCATTGCTAATGAGATCTTCCAGCTTTCTTGTATAATCTGATTTGTCCATCACTACGGTAGCATTGCCTTTGTCAGCCGGTAGTATGATGATGTTTTCGTTCCACTGTAGGGATCCGATCGCCAGCCTCTCCAGTTTCGTGATGTTTGACCTGGGCTGCTTGGCCTTTTCCAAGGTCTGTCTCACCTTCCATCTCAGTTTATCCGCCTGAACCTGAGGGAAGTTCAAGGCCACCTCCTCGACTCTGGCAATGATATCCAAGTATGGCACTCGCCTGATGGTTGTGGCGAAGTTGACACGCTTATTCAATACTGACTCCTTAGAGGCACTAAGCTGATATTGGCTGATATTGATTACTGCTTTCACTGGTGGGCGATGGACCTTGTGCGTCAGCTTCTGATCTTTCAATCTGTTTAATTTTTGTACTTGGCGAGCCTTGACTACATCGAATTCATGTCTGAAGGATTTATCCAGGTCATTTTGAATCCTTCTCTGGTCTTCTTCATTGGTAATTCTGTTGAAGAAATCCTTGAACTTCTGGGAGATATGAGCTTGTAGTCTCTGTTTTATCCAACGATTGTACTGGATTCTCTCTCGAACAAGGGTGTGTTCCGCTTTTTCTGCAACCAGACGGGCTCTCCTTGAATCGACAGGAAGTCTTGGTGCCAAGCCTGAAGGGATGAGTTGTAGATCTCTGCATCGGTGTAGGAATGTCAGATGGCTCGATATTCCAGAAACTGGCACGAATAACGAATCATCTGACATTCCTACCAACCAACGTATCTATTATATATATATATATATATATGAAGAGAATATTGAGCAGAGAAGGATATACATAGGAATATCGGCAGGAAGTTGGAAACATCGACTTTATAACCATCGCCAGTCTTTCAAAGATAGATGTAAAAAAAAAACACAAATAAAGTGGAAAATAATCTCGTGAGCCAGAACTCCAATAAATTTCAGAGACTGATGCGACTTATGCATAAAAGAAAAAATCCTCATGATAAAACATAAAGATCCGTATTTATTACTAAACAAACATAATGAACTAATTTTTAAATGCCGACATAAGAACAACCCAAATCTAACTAAATATATTTAGGAATAACTATATAGGAAGACTAATATTACATGATCTTTGTTCTTTTGCTTTTGGAAATATTGCTATGCACACATGAATGCGAACACATAACTGTATGTATATAACTATGTAATTGAACTTGAACATTGATACGTCTTTTGATATGTATATGTATATGCGTTTATATGGAAATATAGGCATGTATGTGTGTATATGTGTATATGTATATGTGTGTATATGTGTATATATATGTATATGTATGTGTATATGTATATATATATGTGTATATATATATGTGTATATATATGTATGTGTATATATATGTGTGTGTGTATATATGTGGGTATATGTATGTGTATATGTATATATGTATGTATATGTGTGTGTATATCTACATATGTATGTGTGTATGTATGAGTATATACATATATATATATATATGTGTGTGTATGTGTATATATAGATATATGTATATATGTGGATATGTATGTATATGTGTGTGTATGTGTACGGATAGGTGTATATGTGTGTATGTGTATATTTATGGATATATAGAATATTATAAAAGATGGACTTACAGTACTGTTATTAATGTTTTGTCTCATTTTCTCCTTTAATATTCTCCAATTGGAAGTGTGAGTTTAAAATTCTTTATAATATGGAGGTAAATTTTTAAATTGATAATTTAATTTGAATTGAAATATATTACCCTTTAATAATCATTATTGATGATAAAATATTTAAATTGGAAAATTTTTTGATATTTAGGTAAGTGTTAATACATGAAATTACCTGTGTATATCGGTGCATGTGTACCTGTATGAGTGATTGCACATGTAAAGGAACGTATGTATATGTGAGATTTGCATGGGTGTGTATACAGTATATGACAGAGCAAGGTCTTTAATATTACCTTCAAATATTACCCCATATTAACTTAACTAAAATTTAAGTAAAAGAGATTACCTCGCTAGAAACAGTCAAGAGTTAAATTTATGAACAAAATTCAAACGGATAGAGATGTCAACTTTTTAAAAGAAGTAAATGTATTTTTTTTTTAAAGAAAAAACAAGTAAATGTAATAGAATTACTTACAGTATATAAAATTATTTTTTCATGTTAAATATAAGTACGTATATTACCTGGTCGTACTTTTTAAATTTATTTTTATTTTTAAATATTATTTAAGGAAAATTTTTGACAATGACGGCATAAAATAGCTATTTCATTTCTCTGATTCAGTAAATTTTTATTTTTTATAAACTTAGTAATATATAGTTTCTCATGTATGCACAAAGGACATGGGTCATTTAATGACCTACATATTCTAGTTTTTCTTATTAACTTCCATTTTACTGTAGGTGTTTTATTTGATTCTTTTAGGTGCCAGAAGTATTTCGAGAGAGATGTTTGATTTTTATATTTATTTATCCTAAATGAACTTTAAAAAATAAAAAAAGAAAGAAAAAATGTCTATTAAAATAACAGTAAATATTTTAAAGTTGTATTTAAAATTGTAGTTAAAACGAATTCTAACCTAAACATCTTTGAAAATTGTAGTTAAATAAAACGTATTCTAACCTAAACACCTCTCAAAAAGTACTACCGGCACTTAAATGAATCCAATAAAACAACTACTGAAAAATGAAATTATGGTGATAAGCTAGAAGATGTAGGCCATTGAATAATCCATGTCCTTTGTACATACACGTGAAACTATATATTACTAAGTTTATAAAAAAAATGAATAAATAAATAAAGTTCACTAAATCAGAGAAACGAATTAGTTATTTTTGCCGTAAGTGTCATAAATTTTACATAAATAATATTTAAATATAAAATTTTAAAAATTGTAATGTACATACTTATAATTGATATGGAAAGATAATTTTACTTACTGTAAGTAATTCTAATACATTTACTTTTTTTTAAAAAGAAATATATTCTAAAACTAACAGTGAAAATATTTTAAAGTTGTATTTAAAATTGTAGTTAAATAAAACGAATTCTAACCTAAACTTCTTTTAAAATTGTAATTAAATAAAACGTATTCTAACCTAAAGACCTCCCTCTTAGTACTACAAGCATTTAAAATAATCCAATAAAACACCTACAGTAAAATTAAATTAATATGAAATGCTAGAAGATGTAAGCTTTTGAATGACCCATGTCCTTTGTACTTACATGAGAAACAATATATTACTAGGTTTATATAAAAAATAAAAGTTGACTAAATCAGTGAAATTAATTAGCTATTTCTGCCGTCATTGTCATAAATTTTACTTAAATAATATTTAAATATAAATAAAAAAAATTGTTACCTAATAATATACATACTTATACTTGATATGAAAATAATTCTACATACTGTAAAGGGTTCTAATACATTTAATTGTTCTTAAAGGAAATATAGTATATTAAAAATTAAAAATTAAAAGTGAAAATATTTTTCAAATCGTAGTTAAATAAAACGTATTCTAACCTAAACACCCCCCAAAAATCTTTAAATATACAAATAGAAAAATGCCGTAAGAATTTTTGCCGTTAACAATAAAATTTTTAAAAATCCAGACGACATGCATTTAACGGATGTCAGATTTCATTGAAAAATACATCCCTATCCCTACCCCTACCAAAACGTAACTAATAACTGATACATCAAAATACAGACATAATGAACACGCAAACACCCCTCGTCTGGTTGAATTAGATTTCTCTGTATCCTTGGAAACGTGAATTATGATTTTTGCTGTGTCTTTTAAAACCCAGTAATTTTAAAAGTTACTCCAAAATTCGCTTGAGGATGAAATGGAACTAATGTCTTTAATTTAATTACAAAATTAAATTCGGAGCTTTTAGCTTCCATTTTTGAAACATGTTTAGAACTGTGTAGCAAAAAAAAACATTGTTTGTTTTCAGGCTAAGTCTTTGAACATAGTTCTGGATGTAAGAATTTTTCAGAGAGTTGTGTCCATTTAATTGAAAAAGTGTGATACACAAATTTTCACATTTAAATTTTCACATTTAAGGTATAAAGAAAATAGATAAATATGGTGAGATAATTAAAAGAGTTGTGTCCCTTTAATTGAAAGAGTGTGACAGACATTTTCACATTTGTTATGTAAGATTAGTAGGCCTGGAAGCATGATGAGAAAGATGTTAAAAATCTGAATTTTTGGACACATCCGTGTGCTTTCTCAACAAGACAAGAAATAAAAAATGAGGTGAGACTATTCTTTCTGGGGAGGTGGGTGATTTTTTGCATTAGTGATATATTACTGAAAAGATATAGTAGTTTTAGACATGTTGTTTGCTACGATTGTGGTTGTAGAAGGTCTTTTTATGAAAACTGTATTCACTGAGTATGCCTAAGTTCCTATTTAAAACTAGATTGTGTGAATTTATTTTAAATCAGCTTATTATGTCCATATATTATAAGAAGCATACATGTACAATCAGTCTTTACTATTTTATTTGTGTATATATATATATATATATATATATATATATATATATATATATATATACAGGGTATATCAAAAATACACTTACAAACTTTGTGGGCAGGTTCCTCACATCAAAACAAGGACAAAAATCCGTATAAACATATGTCTGCAAATCCTTTATTTTTGAGTTATTAAGTTTAAATAAGGTTTACAGTAGATGGTGCTGTGTTGCCATGTAGACTAGATTACATTTGTCATTCGTGTACATTTGTGGCTAGTCTGTCTTCAATGTTTAATGTGTATACTAATGAGTTAACCGAGAAGTGTTCCATTTAACAATGTCAGGATATTCATATAGCGAGCAGGCAGATATGATTTTTTTTCTTGTTTACTTCCTTCTGAGATATTAGTGCAGTGATGATTGATGTCCTTATTTGCAGAGAAACAATGCATTTCAAAAACAGTTTTGTTTGGCAGTATCTCTTCCCACAAAACATCACCATCTGGTATGACTTTAAGTATTCATGGACTCAACCCTGAACATAGGCTGTGCTGAGGTCCAGCATGAATATGTTAGATCTTTGCTGATGCCACTTATGCATCTTGTCTACATGCAAGTCAAGGCTTTTGAGAAATTTCGGCTCACTTAAAAATATGGAAGAGATTTACTATGGTTAGAAAAAGTCTCCTATTTTCCTGCCTCAGTGGAGTTGTAAGGAAGAAGTATATGCGAGCTGAATTTGCAGCCAAGTTGAAAGATATTTTTAAGACATTTTTTTCTCTTGCTCATTCTCACCCCACCTTTTGTTTAAGAGGTACACAAAAGACATTTTCTAACAGATTTATCAGTCACCTAAATGATCAGTGAGATGACAAATAAAATTTTCAGTTTGTGTCTCTGAAGTAGTTATATGCCTCGTGTCTAGCAGAGCAAAAAAAAAAATCCCTAAAAACATGTTGCCTCTCCAAAAGTCAAAAACCTTTCAAATATTATGTCATGTCACCTGTGATTATCATCAGGGGGGACTAATCCAACAGACCAAAACAGAGATTGGTCGCAACAGAGAAAAATAAGTTCATATCTTTAGAACAATTATAAAGAATTTAAATTGTTTAAGAGATACCAGCAGATACTGCCAATTTGGAAAACTTATAAAGAAATGAAGTTTCTATAAAAGAAGAATTAATCCAACAAAGATTAAATTGATATTATATATAACACTTTTCATAGATATAAAATGTTGGAACAATTTCAATTGAGCAAAATGTCACTGAATTCCCATGTTGAATTTATGCAACAGTAAGAGTTGAATAAAAATTTAACTCTACTGAAAATCAGGAAGAAATTGCTGACACATAAAAAAAAAAAAAACGTAACCAAAATACAAATATTGTAATTACAAAAACGAACCAAAAAGAGATAAATGTACTACATTTTCTTTTTTAACCAGGTTTACCCCAAGCAAATTAGTAAAGCCACTAAGACACTAGGGGTTATTGGTTGTGGGAGAATTAGAAACATAAACATTACTCATGAGTGAGAACAAAAAGAGTAATCAGGAGGATAGTAGATAGCAATTGACATTGCATTTAAAGAAACTGTTAGCATAGAATTTACAGTTGCAGCTAGCCAACTCAACTATAAATTGATGAGATCTCAACACCAGTCTAGTACTGCTCTTAAATTAAAAAAATTCTAGGTACCATAGTGAAGAGCAATATTTATTTTGTATAATATACAAAAATATGACACAAGGCCAAAACGAGGGATAGGGAAAGGATGGTCTTCTTCTATCTTATGATTAAACTTAGCTAGCCACAATTACTGACCCAAACATACCAAAATATTTCTTACAACATATTCTTACTTCTCCACCATAATACCTCAAAATCTACATGAAGTCCTAACTAGTCTCCATATGTACAATTCTTGTCTGTGTGTGTGTGGGGGAGAGTGATAAAACAACAGTTTAAAATCTAAACCCCCAACATGTATTTAATCAATTTACAAGAAACTAAATAAAATAGTGTTAGTAATTAAAAAAAACCACAATCCTTTAGTTTTGACCACTGGCATTTTGAACACATGCAAAACATGGAAATAGAAAAATTATTTTCAAACATTGTGTATAGAATGTGGGAAAAAAATGAAAGAGAATTCAGAAAAATTCATTACAGAAAAAAAGAAATACATTGGTTAAAGTCAAACTGGATAGTGTAATCTATGCAGATTGACATTAGTAGTGAAGTCACTTTAATTCCAAAAATGTCTTTGGGGGAAAAATATTATTAGGCTCAAATTTCTTTCTCTTTTTTTTTTTTTTTTTTTTTTTTTTTATAATGATTTTACCCGAGGCAAAGTGATAAGATAATGCCACTAAGATGAAAGAAGTTACTGAGAGTGAAAGAAAATGAGACGATGTTAGTGATGTGAAAAAAGAATAAAAGAACAACATTTAGGAAGACAGGAGATGGTGATTAAAAATTTGAAGATCATAGGTGACAGGGAAGCAAGAAACCAGGAGAGTGTTCTACAGGTGAGAAAAGAAACTATTAGAATAGAACTTTCGGTTACATCCAGACATTTCAACAATAAAACAATGGGACCTAACTGCCATTCTAGTAGTATACTTAAATTCATGTGGTCAAAGGTACCAATGAGAAAAACTCATTAAAACAATTACCATGAAAATATTTATAGAAAAGCCATAGCAGTTGGAAAGAGCCTGGATTCAAGATGCCAGATCAGGATCAATAACACATACCAACCTTTTGGATTTTGTCTTGAGTCTTGAGATATATAACAAGAGCACCAGACCAGATATAACAGCAATTTTCCATGCACAGTAAAATGATAATTTTATAAATGTGCAAGATGGATTCTGCCAGGATAACCCTATTGGACTTACTATTAAGACAGGAGTAAATAGTTGTGTCATCATCAGCATAAATACCAAGTTAGGAACTGATGACATATGGTTTGGATGCATGCTGTAGTATCAGTTCCGTGTCGGGCTCTCTACTACACTGCTTGGTCAGCTTGTCTCAGGGTGGATGCTGCTTCAGCATCTGTTCTGTGCCAGGATCATACCTCGCTGCCTGGACAGATCCATAGCAGGGTGACTGGCTATGACTAGCAAAGACTAGACAAGTCCAGCAAAGACCTTCTGGCCTGAGTGGGGACACTGGGGTTCCCCACATTAAAATAAACTGACCTTTTCACGCATCCTGACTCAGTGGAGAGTTAAAGGTAAATACTGGGAATGTCATTGATGACAATAAGAAACATTGTACGTTCAAGGATACATGTGTTAATGTGAAATGATATTATAGACAAGCGTATGGTTGCAAGAAAGAAATACGACAACAGCAGAAACAGGTTTACGTGGTTTATTTCAACAGGAACGTGAGCTTTTGGGACAGCTACCTTGTGGTATGGTTCATAAGCCGGCTTCGGATCTAGGTCGATCTCTCATAGTAGTTCACACATGTTGACGGTGGTTGATGCTCCCCTGCTGACAGCTGCTGACCGCTCGGTTCTGACCGTGACAGGTCCGTTCCTGGCCACCTGTTGACTGCCTGTTGAACTTCCGTGTGACCCCTTTTATAGCGTTTTTTATGGCTTAACAAGCTCGAAAAACGAAGCGAGTATAATTAGGAGGGAAGAATTTTTATTGGACGAAAAATAGAATACTTTAAATATTATTTTATTTTTCGACCGGAACTCGTGCGTCGGGAACATTTGTAAACGAAGATAATGGTCATTTTGTGACGGGGCTTTGTCCCGTTGACATCCGGCTCTCGCGCTTGAGTATTTGCCTGTAAATCAGCCGAGATATGTCTTATTTTATTTTATAACATGATATAGGAGAGTGATCGTTCAAAGAAAGAGTAATCTTAAAAATTATAAGAATTTGATGGTTCAAGCATAAAAGCATTGAAGGAATGTATGAAACAGACACTTGATTTGAAAAAGTAGCCATTGTAGTTATTAATTGTAAGTTATGGCCTCGTGAGAACTGGTATAATTGATATTAATAGTACTCGTTTAATTAATGTATTTTAGGCTTAAATCCCAATTTATATTTTTCTTTTTTGTTTGTGTACTATTTCATAATTCATCTAAAGTTTTATATATTTAAAAAAAAAATAGTTTTTTGAACTTCTAAAACACGCTTTGAATATACGCTCTTTTAGCGCTAGAGGGCGTCGTCAGTGATGTTCTAGAAAAGGATCATTGGTCAGTTTCGGGTCTTTCAAACATCATACTGACCTCACCAAATCGACCCCCCCCCCCTCAGAGCTGATCAGGCTCTAAAGCGCCCTCTAAAAAATGCTTGTTAACACTGACTTTTATAAATACCCCGTAGTCACACATTTGATTGGAGATTGACCAACAGCCAATCACAGCGAAGCAAATTCTTTATAAGCTGTTCACGGGTAATTTCTTTTTTTTTTTTTTTTTTTTTTCCTCTCTTTACTTCCCTCCTTGGTGGATACCCCCCATCGGATACTTAGAAGGTAATTTTTTTTTCCTTACCCACTTCCCTTCACGTTTCATTTCACCAGCAATAATTACTACAGAAATAAGAAAAATAGCCATTAAAATTAATAAACAGATTTACGGCGAGTCAAGCCAAGAGTGCTTAGGTAAAAAAAAAAAAAAAACCGTTTTAAACTTTACGACTAATAAGAATATATATATAAAATAAATAAATTGCAGCGAATTAAAACCGAGAGATCTTAAAATATCTAAGAGATGTTCGACGAAAAAAACAAACAAAAAAAAACGATGGCATAGGAATAAATAATGAATAAATTAGAGCGAGTTAACCCAAGAGGGCTTAAAAATATAATAAAACGTTTAAAACACGTTAACGGATGAAAAAAAACTAACTATAATCTCGTTTATGCGATTAAAAAGGAATAAATACAACGAATTAAGCCGAGGATGCTAATAAAAATCTTAATGAAACGTTTAAACCATGTTGACGAGTAAAAACCCTAAACTATTGATTATAAAACGTTAGAAACGAAACGCGAAGAGGGGTAAAAAAAATAAAAAAAAAACCATCGGTGAGAAATTCGTGATCAAACATGCTTTGCATACAGTCAAAATAGTATGGGAAGAAGAAAAAGGAAACCGGAAAATAAAGTCAATAGAAAGTCAAAAAACACAGGGGATTTCTCATCGGTAATAAAGGACGAAAATGGTGGAACGAACTATATCGAAACTGGACCTCTTGGGAACGTAACGAAATTAAGCATTTATTCTAGATACTGGGGTAATGGGGAATAATGATTATGCAAAAAGAAAAAAAAAAAAAAATTTTTTTTTTTTTCATAGTGAAAATAAATAATAAAAGGAGAAGTAAGAGAAAAATATAATGAGAAATAGCATGAGACGAAGACGCTTTCCTACTTTTCCTTTGAAGGTTCGTATGTATTATTTACAGTGGCTTTTAACGAACCATGTAAAAAAAAAATAAAAAAAAATAAAATAAAATAAATTAAAATAAAAGTAAAGTAAAAATACCAAAAAGAAACGACTGATTTCGATTATAAGTATCCTCAAACCGTTTACGGCGATTTTAAAAGTTATGACATAATTTTACACTATTTACATTTAATATACAATGATGTATAAAAGAAAGAAAAAAAAAAAAACAACACTCTTTTACATTAGGATTTCCCCAGTTTGCTTGACCATACACTTGACCGTTTTAGCCATAGCCATTTGGCAGTTCTTTCTGCTGTTTCGGTGATGGTTAGAATGGCTTTTCGTTTTTTTGATCCCACAATCCCAATGTCTGTTAAGGCGCTGACTAATGATCTTGCCACAAAACCCCTTGTGCCTACTTCGATTGGTTTGCAGTATGCCTTCCATCCATTATTTCTACAACTTTCCAATAATTCATCGTATTTCAGTTTTTTCCTTTCATTGGCTTCTTCAGCGTTATCCTCATAGCAGACTGTTAGTTCCCACATAATGACCTTCTTTAGTTTATTCGAAAAAAGGACTAGGTCTGGACGCAATCGGGTTTTGAAAATGTGCTCGGGGAAGACTAGCCTTTTACCTAAATCGACTCTGAGTTCCTAGTCTGTTGCACATGATAAACAGTTGGGTGCGGTGATTTTCTTTAGGTATACGTACATTATATATGTTCCAAAGTGATAGTGGAAACAATCTCTCAGATGCTTCTGTGGCATACATCTTAAATAGCCTCTGACAACTAAGACCAACTTGAAGTTGGAGGATGAGCAAAGGCGGAAAACTGGCACCTCATGGCTAGCTGCTTCGGGTAGATGGAGCTCGACAGCCCAGGAAGGTAGTCCATCTAGGGGAAGGAAAACCCTGATTTTAAACCTCTGTTGCCTTGTGGTCATATACAAATACGAAAGCAGCTGGCTGCTAACACTGACAACTTTCCGTCAATTTGTGCAGCTAAGCCATCCTCAAATGAAATGTTCAGTATTCTTTTGGATCTTGTCAGTATGACTGAGACGGGGGCCATGTAGTCTGGGCAGCAAACGGCCTCCATATAACGGCATTTAACGGCATTCCAACCTTAGTGGTCACTTTATGCCGAAAATGATTTTGGTATAGCTTGCAACATTATTTCTTTCAAAAACGTATAGCTGGCAACATTATTTTTTTTTTCAAAAAACGTATAGCTGGCAACATTTTTTCCCCAAAAAACCCACAGCTGGCAACATTATTCTTTCAAAAACGTATAGCTGGCAACATTATTTTTTCTAAAAAGTATAACTGGCAACATTATTTAAAAAAAAACAAAACAACATTATCCTTTCACGGTGTTTTGACCCCAGTTACAATTCCATTGAATAAGGTTTTGTTAAAAGACATATAGCTGGTAATATTTTTCTTTTATTAAACGTATAGCTGGGAATATTATTTTTCCAAAAATGGACAGATGGTAATATTATTTTTTCCAAAAACGCATAGCTGGTAATATTATTTTTCAAAATCGTTTGGCTGGTAATATAATTTTTTCAAAAACGTATAGCTGGTAATATCATTTTTCAAAAACACACTGCTGGTAATATTATTCCTTCGAAAACGTATAGCTGGTAATGCTACTTTTCCAAAACCGTATAGCCGACAACCTTAATTTTTCAAAAACGGTCTTTCTGTTGGACGTAGTTTATCGCCATACCCAATATGTGGATGTAGTTTATCGCCATACCCAGGACGCGGATGCAGTTTACCGTCATACCCATGGACTCGGATGCAGTTTATCATCATACCCATGGACTCGATTGTAGTTTATCGTGATACCCAGGACGCGGCTAGACTGGGAGTTCACTATTTTCCCATAGCTGGGACCCTAACAGGTGCTATCACCCCGGGTCAGGGTGGATATGGGAAGATCAGCAATTAAGATGTGGTTCCACGCTCCTCAAAACCTCCTGATCAAAGGCCTTGCTGTTGTATGCAGTTTAACGTCGTACCCAGGACGTTCTAACTAGGGGTGGTGCTGCAATAGATGATATAATGTATCTGGGGCAAGTTGATTTAGAGGTAATAATGGTAGTAGCTGCAAAAATTGATGCCGGGAGACTTGTATATAAAATAGAATATAAGCTTTCAAATGCTTAATATAGTTCTCTACATCCTTTGCTTTCCCTCTTTACAAGACAAATGTTTCACTTATCTTTTGGCCTTCTTCACTGGCCCAAATGAGTTTGCTTTCACTTTGGTATTTATGTCATGAAGTGGTCTGTTTAACCTGCCATAAAAATTAATTCACTTCTTAATCTAGATTAAGACTATAGACAAAGCTACCATTGGTGGGAGCAGTTGACAAGTGCCTATGGTGAAAATAGATAATTTAATGAGAAATAGTCTTATCATAATGATAGCAGCTGGCATGTGTTTTGATGTAAACTATCATTCAAATTTCAGGAAAACATCATTGTAAACTGTTTTTTTTTCCATCAAGAATCCTTTGCTACTCTTTTTTAACCTTTGAATTCTACATCTGATGCCATGTCATATTATGCTGAGTGGTTGATGGCTGGGATTAAAAACAAAGATATTGGTCCAGGTAAAAATTTCTTTATTTACAAGAGGTGACTATTAGTAACACTGACCAGAAGCTGTAATTTCAAATGAGCAGTTTCACTATATTTTTACTTCATCTTCTAATTTACTGTAGCGAAGAATCTAGTAGTGACATACCTTGTGAGCCAAAAAAGAGGAAACGGCTCTGGTTACTTGAATTTTTTGTTGGGTGCCATATTGGTAGAAGCAAGAAAATGACTATCATGGAAATGTGTAGAGAATAAGGCTTTGTTCAAACTTGAAAACTACATTTTGAAGTATCCAGTGTTTACCCAAATCAGGAATGCACAAGAGCTGGAAATCTGAATGTCAATTGAGAATTGCAGGTTGATCCCATACCCCAAACTAAACTTGAACTTCCAAAGGGCCTCATTCTGCTTATGGCTATAAAAAAGCAGAACAAGGCAAAAGTGTACCCAGTAATGGACCTCAGGTAGCACAATAGGTATATTGATGTGTTTTCTGCTTTCACTCTAAAGCAAATGTCTGCACAAGATTAACAAGTGTCATCATTAAAGATCTAATGCATCCCTACTGGATCTTAGAGCAGCCTATCTTCGGGGATGAGTCCACGAATACTTAAAGTCATACTAGATAGTGAAATAAGGACTAGACTGCAAATAAGGGCATCAATCATCAGTGCACTGCTATCTTAGAAGGAAGTAGACAAGAAAGCAACATCTGTATACATTGATGATACTTACATCAATGAAAATGCTATGTTAGCAAAGAATCTAGAAGAATTTAGGGAAAAAAGCAATTTATTGTTAAAAAAAAAAAATTTCATAAGATTTTTATCCAAATGTAAGCAATAAATTATTATTGATTACATTTAACTTGTAAACAGTAATTCTACTTTTGCACAGAAGCCTGGAGACTTGTAAATTTGAACATAAGCTTTCAAAATTTTTATATAGTAACATTTTTTCCTTATGCAAATGTTAGATGTTTTATCCACTGTTAGATTTTTATTCAAATATAAACCATAAATCATTATTGATTACATTTAATTTATTGTAAACAGTAATTCTACTTTTGCACAGAAGTTATGTTTGTGAGCAATAAGCTTTTGTATGCCTATCATTTTTTTTCTTATACAAATGTTAGATTTTTTTTCTGTAGGGAAAAGAAAAATACGAAGCAGGGATTTCAGAATAGTGCTTTATTATAAAGATTCAAAAATCTCTAAACCTTATTCAGTATGGCAAAGAGCAATGACTTAATGTTTGAATAAACAAATCTCATTCAAAGACGTGCAAATTAGAGCATAAACCAATACATTGTTAAAAATTAGCAAAGCTTTCATAAAAGACTTTTATCTATTTATGAGCAATCTTTTCAGAATTTAGGTTATAAACCAATTCATTATTCAAAAGGAAGTAAAAATTTCATAAAAAACTTTTTATCTAAATGTAAATGGCATAAAGTAGGAGTAATCATAATTATTATAAAGATGTAAAAAGAAAAAACATGATAAGTATATATATATATATATATATATATATATATATATATATATATATATATGTGTGAATGTGTTAAGTTATACGTTAACATCCACTTTACTGAATTAATAGGAATGTGTTGGTTTCTGTCCAAATTGAAAAAGAAAGAAAGAAAAATAGTTTTTGCACATTATACTCCACTTACTTCCACAAAGATTCTTTGTGAGTGAAGTAGATTTAAATTAACAGTTAATTAAAATGCAAATAGAACCAAATGATTTTATAAAAACTCCCAGTATTTATTTTCTGTGTTATGTTTTTCTTTTTTTCCTTTTTTTTTTTTTATAGATACCCTCTTATATAAGAATCCTTTAAGTTATTCAAATCATTTTCTCCAGGCACAATTTTATGATTTAACCAATCCAACTATGAATTAAAAAGCTGATTCTGGAAGCAGACCAAATACCAATCAGCACATCATCATTATGAATCTTAACAATCTGCCAAAGGAAAATGGTCTTTTGACTTTTTCCATTCATTAAGAGCTTCTTCCAAAGTCTTAAACTTAAAGTCAGGAAATTCAGTTCTGAAATAAAAGAAATTCAAATACAAGTGAGAGGAATGCAAAAAAATTGCATCAAAATTATATAATTTAATTCTGATTATTTAATGATAATTTATGGACAAAAGATGCAAGTAACAAGGGAACTGACACTTACAATCATAATCAGATAGATGAAATTTCTGGGATACATAATGAGGATAGAGAGCCTGGAGAATTTAACACTCACAGGACATACTGAAGGCTTGAGAAGTAGGAGAGCACTGAGTAAGCTACTTAAATGAATGGTACAACAAAGATGGAGAGGAATGGTAAGGCACAAAAATTACTTATAGTAGCAAAATATAGAAATTTCCAGGATATATAATAAGGAAAGTGGGTGTGGAGAATTTAACACTCATAAGACAAGTTTATGGTATGACAATTAGAAGGAAGCAGTGAGTAAAACTTTGAATGTATGGATGGCAGAACAAAGATGAAAAGGTATGATAAGGCACAAGAATTACTTAGAGCAACAAAAGATAGTCATTTCTGGGACAAAGGAAAGATGGTTTGGAGAATTTAACACTCCCAAGACTTGTTGAAGGCATGATAAACGGGAGAAAACTGTGAATAACCTACTTAATAAGTTTGAATGGATGGATGGCAGAACAAATGTGAAGAGGCATAGTAAGGCAAAAAAATTACTTAGAGCAAAAAAGATGTGGAGAAATATTGCCTCCCAGCTCCTGAAAGTATGAGGCACATGAAAATAAAAGATTGAAAGAAACATCCTCCAAGTTTAGAGAATTCACTTATTGAAATGATTCAATGAAAAGATTTAATGAAACTATTTCTAAAAATTAGTTTTAGCTTATTTTGCTATCACTACTTCATATACATAAAACCAAAATCCTTTAATATATATCTTTAATCACAAGAAATGCCAGCTTAGGGAAAAAGTACTACAATTTACTATTTAAGCATACACACAAATACACATAAATACACATTTCTTTCTTTTGTTTTTGGATTTGATGAAGCCTAGAATGGTGAAACATGTAATCAAATCTATTTTCAATCAAATCTATTTTCAATGTAATGTTTTCCATTTGTCATTTTTTTTAATATATATATATATATATATATATATATATATATATATATATATATCAAAATGAAATGAGAATGAAATGAGAATGAATTGAGTATAAATTCCAATGTTCGTAACATTAATTGAAAAGAGGGCTCAGTACAAAAGTAGAGCTGTATTCTTTATTTTATGATATTATATCAACATGTCAATCTGCAATTTCACCTGTAAACACAGAAAACAAGCTACATATAAGGATCTACATGTTCTTGCCATTTTAAAAATTTTCCATTTAACTTTAAGAGTTTTATTTTCAATTTCAAAAAATATTTTGAAAGTGATGTATTATTTCTATAAGTAATATTAGTAAAAGAAGACATGTGCTGATACCACCGGGTTTTAAATGTATTCTTAGTACTACCAATATAAAACTTTTGAACCCAGTTAGTAGACGTTAAATCATCTACTAACCAGTCATTTACTAATGCCTGATGAGATGTGATGGTACACATCGAAACACGATTGCATTTATGTAGCATTTATTCTCATGTTGTAATACAAATTTATTTTATTTCTATACATAATAAATATTTTTAAAGACCATCAGCCATGCTTACTTTTTAATTATCTACTGAGAAAAGGAGGAAAGGAACTGATTTTTGAATACACTTTTTTTTTTAAAAAAGTAAACTAACAAAAATGTAACTAATAACATAATCAAACTAGCAAATAATATTTTATATTACTTGATTCAGGGATTGAACTCACAACTACCAGGTAACTAACTTTGCTTAACTGATGCTTTTATTTATTAGGCTATGTGATTTTAGAAAAATTCCAAGTTGGAAACTTGGAATGAGAAACTTGAGATCTCTTGTCTGCTCCTTCAACTGAATGAGAGTATATGACTTATATACTACCTGTCATGTAAATGATATAATTTTTGACACTTAGATCTAATATTATTTTTCTTAATTAAAGTCTTCCATATGCTAGGCTTACTGAGGAAGTTATTAATGCCTAGAATGTTAGCAGATTCTTTCATTCATCTTTTGTTTTTGTCTATTACTCCAACTTCATTTCACAAGTGTTGTTCATCCCAATTTTCTATCCATGATCAACCATGTTAGATTTAATTTTAATTGTCTATCCTGAATTAACGATTTCTGATGTTCCTCCAAACTTACTTTTTTTCATTTTAGTGGGTATCTGGTCACATTTTTGTTTTCCTTGCCTCTACTTCATGGAACAAAATATATATTTGGTTATGTTCTCTTCTAGGGAAGGTTTAGTTTGAGAGAGATGCAAATGACATTTTACATTACTTAATTCAGGGATTGAACTCACAACTAACAGGTAACTAACTTTGCTTAACTGATGCTACATGGTTTTAGAAAAATTCCAAGATGGAAACCTGAGATCTCTTGTCTGCTTCTTCAACTGAACTAGTGTATATGACTTATATACTACCAGTCATGTAAATGATATAATTTTTGACACTAAAATCTAATATTATTTTTTTTAATTAAAGTCTTCCATATGATGTTCATTTCTATGCTAGGCTTACTGAGGAGGTTATTAGTACCTAGAATGTTAGCAGATTCTTTAAGTCATCTTATCTTCTTTTGTTTTTGTCTATTACTCCAACTTCATTTCACAGGTGTTATAACCTCACTTTTCTATCTACACATGATCAACGATGAGATTTCATTGTCTCTCCCAGAATAAAACTTTCTTATGTTCTGCCATGGTTACATTTTTTTTATTTTAGCGGACATCTGGACACATCTTTGTTTTTCTTGCCTCTACTGCATGGAAAAAAGTATATACAATGTCAGGTTTTCTTTGAGGGAAGGTTTACTTTGAGAGAAATGTCTCTGAAGGGTGAAACTACTACTGAATATTGTCTTAGTTTTTCAACATGCTTCTAATGTAAGGGAGAAAACCCACACCATTTTTCTGACCACTTATACTGCTGCATGTGGAGGTTAATGTTATGCTTGTAGAATGTTTGTTTAATCTAAAGTTTGTTTCTACTGCTGATCATTTCCTGTTGGTATGTGTTTCAGTTACAATAAGAGTTTTACTTGATGTTGCAGGCAACAGATGATCATTTCTTCATGCTCTATGAATTTTAAAATGTTCATATATTCCCTGAAAAAAGCCAGTAGGCATACGAGTCAAAATGTTGTAACTGTGATTTTCTAAGTGTATCTTAGAAGTGGCACAAGGCCGAAAGTAGGGGGTACCCAGTGAGGATTGAACTCACTACTCAGTTGTAACTGTTCTAGCGAGACAAGCTTGCTAACCATTACACGACCTCAAGGTGCCCTCAAAATGTTGTAATAATAACAAAGATTATTAGCCTCACAGTCAATAATGTAAATAATGATAACTTTTCAATGCCATAATATCAATAAATAAAAAAAACACATATGAATTTAATCACATTTTTGTGGAAAATATAGATGATAAAATTTGGAAGTTTACTTGAATTTGTGGGTAGAAAGAGCAGTAAATTTCCCTCTTGGTGCAGGTAATTTTAACTCATCAGAAGTTTTAGGAATCAACCATTTAGAATCTAATTTGAAGTACTCAGCCTGAAAATAATAATAATAACAAAAATAATAAATTCCTCTTGATGTTTATCAAACAACAACTCCATTGTGTTAATCTCTATGTCTACTCTACCACAAGCCATTCACATCATTCTAATCATCAACCATTCTATAAGCATCATTGGATCATTATAATAACCCAATCAAATATTCCATACTATTCTCAGAGCATTTATAAGTATCAGTAATAAAATAAGAATAGCAAGTCAGTTTAATTCTCTTTCATATATAAAAAGCAACACCAAAACACATCTTCCTTCATTGGTCACCATACTTAACATTATCTTTATTGGCAGTACAAACTGAATTTTGGAAGATTTGCTTAAAATGTTTTGCCACTCAATCTGTATTTGGTTTATTTGAAAACCAGGAAGAAAGAAATTCTCATTGGTTAGGAATTAAAGTAAGCATTATTAACTGAATAGAATATATGCTCAATTTATTTTACTATTTTTTGAACAATCAAATTTTTTGATTTTTAATAAATCTCTAATATCACAATGCCAATTTACAGGGTACACCATCTATTGTATACCCAATCCTGAAATATTACTAATATAGCATAAAGACAATTGAATCAATGTCATATATCTTTCCATTACTACATTAGCAATCTCTCCTGCAAGAAAGGCTTGTTAACCATCACTCTACAGTAACTTATGATATCACAATTTTGCATCTTATTGTGGAGTACTGGTTAGTTAGTCTAAGAGACTGATAATGTGTATGAATGATCCTCACTGTTATAACAAGCATATGGTTGTAAAGGAAAGAAACAAACAAGGATTAAAATTTTAATATGCATTTATTTTGTTATTTTTTAACCAATCAGATTTATTGATTTTTAATGAATCTCTCCTAATGCTTTAAACATAGAAAAAGTACCTTGAAAATCATTGTTTAAATTATTCCAACAAACAAATCAATACATATGATAGTGATTGGCATTGCATTTAAATTTTTGAAGATTGTTGGTGGCAGGGAATCAAGAAACTGGAAGAGTATTCCACAGGCAAGAAGTGTGACAGAAGAAACTATTAGAATAAAACTTACAGTTAGTTTTAGCAATTTCAACAATAAAATGATGAGACAAAGCTGCCAATCTTGTACGACATTTAAATTTATGAAGTTGAAGTACCAAAAAGAAAAGCTCATCAGAACAATTACCATGAAAATATTTGAAGAAAAGGTACAGAGAAGCTACATTATGGTGGTTAGAAATTAATTGAAGCCAAGATGCCAGGTTATAATTGTAGCTGCTGAATCATCAGTGGTCATTACAAAAAATGTAATCTCCAAATGGCAGCAGAATATTTCCAATTCATGTTTTGCTGGGAACAATGATATTTATTAGTAAGGTATTTAGAAAAGTTCATGTTAATCAAAGAAAACCATTGCATGATAGAGATGCCTGCAATTTTCAAAATTGTCACAAATCAAATTAAATCTTGCTTTTTTTATTTCATTTATGACACTGCATTTTAGGAAAACTCATTTTATTTTAAATTTGTTAATGAACAATCTTACTTACAATTTTGAAACCCCATTGGTATTTGCTCATAACTTCAGGACCAACAATGTGGTAGATTCCAGAACAATCTTTCTTTATAAGTAACATCACTGCCTCACAAAGATCTTTGTTATATGTTGGACAAGAAAGCTAGAAAGAAAAATCAAGTAAAAATTAGTTTACTTTTATTTCATATCTAATAATAATAATAATAATAATAATAATAATAATAATGATGATTATAATGATAATAAAAATGGTAATGATGAGGATAATAATAATGATGATAATTTTTAATTTTTTTTATAAAAATGATCAGTGGAAAATGTCATGAAGCCATTCCTGCCCTTAGGTCTGTGGTTGGGACCTGGAAGAAAATGTGTATAGAACAGAAATGTAAGGAAATGATAGTGGTGATTATAATAATAATAATAATAATAATAATAATAATAATAATAATAAATGAAGGTCTAATTATTGCAGGTTAGGACCAAAACCTCACAAACAAATTCTATCACTGTCACATTTCAAGGATGGAACTAACCTGAAATGCAGGATCTGCAGAAAATATGAAATTGTTGACCATATTATCTCAGGATGTCTGGAAATAGTAAAAAAGCAATATACCCACAACAAGATAATGACATATGTGCAATGGAAAATATGCAAGAAGCACAAAATCAAAACCACTGAGAGATAGTATGAGCAAAAACCAGACAGGGTTACCCACCAAAAATGATGTAACTATCCACTGGGACATGCCAATTCAAACTGACAGGAAAATAAATGCCAACAGGCCTGATATTATCATAAAAGACAAGAAATTCAGGAAGTGTATGCTTATTGACATGGCAGTACCATCCGAGAGAAACAACTCCATAAAAATTATTAAGAAATTGTCCAAATACAACAACCTGGAGATTGAGATTAATAGTATGCGAAGAATAAAGACTGAGATTGTACCAATAGTAATCAGACTTCGGGGCTTTGTGAGAAAAGGAATGAACAATTTTACTAACAGTGTTCCAGGTAACATCAACATACAAGTTGCCTAGAAAGTCACCCTACTAGAAACATCCTATATACTAAGAAAAGTGCTATCAATTAAATGACAACTCTACTATAGGGCCTAGGGACCATAGTTTGGACCTGGTTCTACAGGATATAAAGCAGAAAACATTACATACACAAATGATAATAATAATAATTAGTAAAAAATGTGTAATTTTTTCAAAATTGCTCAGTGGAAAGTGTCATGATTTTTTGGCTTACATAAGCCATTATCAAAGATGTCAATTACTGTACAATATATTAAGCAATATACGGACAAGAGTGATGATAGTCTGTGATTGTTTACATGGATGATTTCCAAGCAACGATAAACACATGCATATAAGACACAAGAAGCGAAAATTGCACTGCAGCTCATGACGTCACACATGACCATGTGAGAGTGAATTCGAGAAGTATTAATTATGGGAAGCTGTTGGTATAAACCAATGGCTTCTGTTACGAATTATAGACATTTAAGGATATTTGTAGAGATTTCCATACTTAATACTACTCGAATTCACTATTTTCTTTTCCTCTCCCTCTCTCATCTTCTGATCTTTAAGATTATATCGTTTATTGTGTGTGTTTGTCACCACAAAATGTATCCTTTCCATTTACATTTTTAATGTATTAGACATCCGACAACATTCAGATTTCTCTCACTTAAACCGTCTTTGACTCCCCTCTTTAAAACTTCTCTGTTAAATTTTAATCCACCCCTTCATCTTTAGACCTTCTTGTTCTTCTCCTGTTCTTTGCTCGTCTGTTACCCCTCTCTATAGCTTTCATTTATTCTAACATTCATCCCACACTCTCATACATACACTCTCACTAAATTTTATTTTTTATTCCCAGAGTTGTTTTTTCTGTTTTCTTTTTGAATTTGTAGGTTTGATGAATTGGATTGTATTTACGATTCCAATGAAATAAATTATGACCATGGAATATTAGGGTTTAAAACTTTTTATTATATATATATATATATATATATATATATATATATATATATGTATGTATGTAAAGAAATATAGTCTTAAGGTGTGCTATATTTATGGAATAAAGTGATCAATATCAGAGATAGAGCGTGTGTAAATATAAAAGTGAACATAGAAGTCAACACTTAGAGGCGACAGTCTGTTTCCTGCTATATGCAATCGTCAGGCCACATATGCTGTTATTTTTCTCGGCTATTTATATATATACGGGTTAGTGGTGCATTGTGGGTATTCTATTATGGCAGTTATTTTACCGGAAGTCGTTTATTTATTTGGGTCAAATTATATTGCTTGTTTTTATTTTTTATATTTTGTTTCTTATTTTATTTATTTATTAACGTAGTAAAAATTTGTTTATATCACTTATTTAACAGTTTTGTTTTGGTTTGAGAATTTAATTAAAGCTATTTGTTCAATTTTGGGGTTGATTGTTGTAGTTCATTCTAAGTATTATTTTGGTGGGAACAGTTTTTAATTGATTATCTTTATTTGGGATTGGTTTGTTTATTTATTTACTTGGATGAATTTAGATCAATTTATTTTACTTGCATATTTTCTCTTTCCGGTTTTCGATTTTTAAGTAACATAGTATTTATTTATGTTTTATTTCTATTTTTTTTTTCTTATTGTTATTTTGTTTATTAGTATATTTATTTGTTTTTATTTTTTTTTTCCGTTTTTCATTTTTTAGGTTACGTAGTAAAAATTTTTTTTCATGTCTGCATTTTGAGATGAGCTTGGATCTTTTGTTTAATAATTTATTTTGGTCGGGGAAAGTAATGATAGCTATTTTTTCCTCCAAGCAAAGTTTGCAAGTTTTTGATTGGTTGTTGTAGGCTGATGATTTTTTCCTTATCTTCCAAGATATTTTTGGTGTGATGTGCGTTTTGTTTTTAATTTCCCAGATATACTTAGAAAGCATTGTACTGTTCGCATATTTACTATTTGTGAAAGATGTTTTGTGTGTATAATTTCTTTGTTTCCAGGGTCCTTCAGTTACTCCTATGTATACTTTTTCTTCATTATCTGGTGATTTTATCGTGGCTTGGTATATTACGTTGTTTTGTAAACAATTTCCGTTTAAGGGACATTCGTTCTTTATTCTGCAGTTGCATGTGGGTTTAATTTGTTCATGTGGTTTGTTGATAATTTTCCTATTGTGCTTTTTTATTATTTGTGCCATGCTCTCGGTGCAGCTGTAGCTGATTTTTACTGTATTTTTATTGAATATCTTGTGTAAGGTGCTTGATTCTGGGAAGTGTTTGTGTAAGAGTTTGAAGAATATTTTTCTTACGTTTGTTTTTACGTTCTTGCTGTACAGTGGGTTGAACTATATGATATTTCTTCTCCTGTTGGCCTTTTTTGTATTCTATGGTGAGTATGTGAGTATTGCTGGGAATCCGCTATCTTTTAGGGCCGTTTCATAGTCTTTCTTAGCTTTGTTAAATAGGGATTCGTTGGAGGAATTGTCGGAGAGCCTGCGGTTAATCGATTTTGGTATCTGTTTGATTATAGAAGGTGGATGGTTGGAAGATGTGTGTATGTAGAGTGGTTTGTCATTAGGTTTTCTATATGGTTTATATGTGCCTTCTCTTAGGTTGAAGGTAACATCTAGAAAATCTACTTCGTTTAGGTTAGTTTTTATATCTATGTCGAATCCGTTATTTTTAAAAATCTTTATTATTGCTTTTCTAGTTTTGTCTGTGTTTTATTTGTTACAGTTTCTTAAGATTATGAGACTGTCATTCCTGTAGAGTCATGTGTCATTTCTATCTATTATTTTGCTCAGTTCGTGTAGTAAGTAAATGCCTATGATTTTGCATGCCTCTGCACTGTCAAAGCTTCCCATTGTAGTGTCAAATATCCCATCTTTCTTTAGCCACGCTTCTTCATTGTGAAATAATAATGATTTACGGGAGTGCTTAATGATGTTGATTTCACTTGGTTGTATTATTACTTGTTCCTGAGCTAAGTTGATGGCCTTATCTACCATACATTCTGTTATGGATGGGTAAAATTCTTTTATGTCTAATTGTAGGAATTGGAAGTTTTGTTTGTTATTTATGCTGTGGAACTAGTCAATAGTTGTTTTCGTATTTTTCCACTGGTTTACTCCTAATTTCTTCCTAAGTTCAGAATTAATTCTTTCTAGTATTGTTTTACTTATTTTACCTAGTTCGCTTTTGGCTGGGTTTATGAGTCTACATGCAGGATTGGTTTTGAAATTTTCTTTATGGTCTTTTAGTGTGATAAAGGCTTGTGCCTTGCTAATACAACTTATTCGGTCATCTAGGTCTAATTTTTGGGCAATTGTTTTAGCTTCCTTATTGATATCGTGTTCTGTTGTTTGGGGTGCCTTTTTGTATGTTTTGGTTATGTTGTTCTTGAGTAATTTATTGTGTGTAGGAGGACTTAGTTTGTATAAATTTCTCGTTTTGTCAGCAGCGATAAATACACTTGCTGAATTGTTTATTTTAGTTATATCTGCTTTTAGTTTTTTTGGAATGCATCTTGTTTTTTGTGGAATTTTATGTTTCTAACTAGGTCAGTTAAGTCTTTCTCGAAATCGTCTAATTCTTTTTGTTGTGGGGGGCATTTTTTTGTTTTGAAGCCGTATTTTTCCTTAAGTGTGTTGTTATTGTGAAGGTCCTGGTTTAAAATGTGGACTTTCCATCTCATTCTTTTTAGGAAACTTTTTATTTTTTCAATTAATTTTAGTTTATATATAGGAGGGGATGGGATGGGAATGTTTTTTAGGGAGTAGTCGAGGTTAAATTTTTCCATGTCCATACTGTGTTATAAATGTAGCGAAAATGCTCTACTGTTTACCAGGAGCTGAATATAAAGAAATATAGTCTTAAGGTGTGCTATATTTATGGAATAAAGTGATCAATATCAGAGATAGAGCGTGTGTAAATATAAAAGTGAACATAGAAGTCAATACTTAGAGGCGACAGTCTGTTTCATGCTATATGCAATCGTCAGGCCACATATGCTGTTATTTTTCTCGGCTATTTATATATATACGGGTTAGTGGTGCATTGTGGGTATTCTATTATGGCGGTTATTTTACCGGAAGTCATTTGTTTATTTATTTGGGTCAAATTATATTGCTTGTTTTTATTTTTTATTTTTTTGTTTCTTATTTTATTTATTTATTTATTAACGTAGTAAAAATTTGTTTATATCACTTATTTAACAGTTTTGTTTGGTTTGAGAATTTAATTAAAGCTATTTGTTCAATTTTGGGGTTGATTGTTGTAGTTCATTCTAAGTATTATTTTGGTGGGAACAGTTTTTAATTGATTATCTTTATTTGGCATTGGTTTGTTTATTTATTCCAGGTAGGTCAGATAGATTTATTAAAAATGAATAAATCTGATTGGTCAAAAAATAGCAAAATAAATTGAACATATATTTTGTTCACTCAGTACAATTCTTTTCTGGTTTCTTGCTTCCCAATCAACTTTGATCTTCAAAAATTTAAATGCAATGCCAATCATTATCTATTGTCCTTTTATTTAATTGTTCTCTCTCCTTAATAATGATTTTTCTCATATTATCTCATACTTATCAACCCCTTTCATCTTAGTGATTTATTTCCTTGCTTTGGGTGAAATGATTAAAAGAAATATATATATATCTATAATCACGATATATCATGACATGAAAAAATAACTCACCCACCTCCACCCTCTGAGCTTACTTTTTTATTTACTGTAGATCTGACATTTAATTGGTTAATCAAGACATACCCACAATTCAATTTTTAATTCTGACCTTATGCTCCCCACCACTTAACTTTCGGAAATGAGATAACACTTTGTTTTTAAATTTTCTTAAAAATCATTTAATCACCAGATATTTACCATAGCCTGAAGAATTACAATCAAAGTATTAAAATATAAAAGCTTTCCTACAGCAGTTTCAACATGTTTTTATTATAATCTCTTATAATAAAAATAATGATAATAGATATATATTTATTTTAATCATTTCATATGAGAGTTGAATGCAAATACAATTTGGAGTCTTGATTCAAAGTAGTAAAAAGAAAGATGGTGGACATCCATAGAACAGTTGCATTTTGTTATATGGTTAAGCATGGATACTGAGGGTTGGAAGTTTGTAAATTAAAGGCCATGTTGCTTCAAGAAAATATATGAATCCCCTAAAGGAATGCATTCAAAATGCAATTTGGTGTACAACAACTGATACAAATTCACCATGTGTGGAAGAAATTGCATTCTATGATATAATTTAGTAAATAAAAAATTAAATCCAGCACATAAATGTACACAAATTATAAAGATGTAAAATTTAGACATTATAAAGTAAAAAGAAACCTTTTTTTATCATTTCACTCGAAGCAAGGCAATAAAGTCAAGACTCAAGGGGTTACTGAGTGTGAGAGAATATGAGAAAAAGGAAACATTACTAACCCTTTGCTTGTCCACACCATTTTCATGTGTACTATACAAACATTCAAGATTGTTTTCAAATTTATAACTATTGCAAGGCAAGTCAACTTATTTGGCAAATACAGAATGTGCTCATATATATTGCTTCACATAATAAAAACCTGGGCATTACATGTGATGCACAGAAAGTACAAATCATAAGTTATGTACATTATGCTTTGTGTATTACATGTGATGTAAAGGTTATAATCATTTCAATAAAGTGGACAAATAGATATCTTTCATTTGAAACCTTATATTATCAGTCAAGCATCCTGTGGTCATATATGATGTGCAAAATATTAGATTAGTCCTTTCCTCAGACATCCTGCTCAATAGTAGACTCTTTTTTTAAGCATCCTTAGTTTTACCACTCTTTTAAAATCATGGTTCGTGTGCACAGATGTGGAAATCACATGTCCTGTGCATCACATAAGACGCACAGAACAGGCAAAGGTTTAAAGAGAGAGAACAATAAAACAACAGGAATTAAGAAGATAGAAGATAATGATTGACATTGCATTTAAATTATTGAAGATCAAAGTTGGCTAGAATTAAATAAGAAAAATATATGTGTGATTAGTTAGGTTCCCAAAGAGAGAGAAAAAGTGAAAATAGAGAAGTGTGATGTTCCCCCTGGTGTCACTGCACCAAATGTGATGTCTGCCTAGCCTCGTCTGTCATGCTATCCTGTCCTGTGACGACCAACTGGCTTGGTATTGGTCGCAGCACCAAATGTGACGTTCTAACCTTTTGGTGATTCGGATGGGAATCTGGTTAGATTCAGTATCAGCCTTGTCGTTCCCAGCTCGCCTCCAACGTCTGGTTACCGAAGTAACTGTTTTGATTTGATCTTAGGTAGACGAAATCAATCAGTCGCCAGGCCGTAATGCAAGCTGAGTCCGGGCAAGGGCAACACCGCACAAGTATATGTAAAAGAAAATAAAATAATAACTCGAAAAGTTCAAATGTGTTAAAAAAAATGATAACAATATATCTGGTTGCTGAATACAGGACTGCGTCTTCTTCTCAACCTGCTATATGGATTCGTGACACTTTGTGTTTGTTAGGCGAGTCTTAACATCTTAAGTTGTTTGTTCTTTAAGAAACTGGTTCTTGGTGTATCTTCAGGTGATATTCGTAAAACTTGTTTTGGTGGTGTGAGTCAAAGTCGTTCTTCAAAAATAAATTGTTCTTGGTTAGAAATTGAGTCGTGATTTGCGTGGAATCTTTCAAGTCAGCTATCTGCGAGGCGGGTGCAACTCCAACTGCGAATTTCACTCGAACTCGAACTGAACTGGTTTTCACTCGTTGCAACTCTGCTTATATAGACGCCGACCAAAACCAGGGTGGGCTTGTCGGGGTTTGAGGTTCCTTGATAATTCTAAACCCACAATCCACTTCTTTGTTTTCGGTCAGGAAAATTTTATTATTTTCCATTTTTGGAAGTCTTTCATCTTCCCACCTTCTTCTGGTCTCATATTGGTATCTCACCATGCCCTCAGAGGGTGTCAACGGGTTTCCCCTCTCTCTCACAGTGGCATCTCACACCTATCCCTTCAGGGGGGCGCAACAGACCACCCCTCCTTCTTCACATGATTACCTCCGCCTAACGCTCATGCCACCATCCAGCCAATGGGCGCTCAGCGGCGTGGGTGTGGCCAGACTAGCCTCGGTTTAAAAAATCTTGCTCAAAAAAAAAAAATTATCTTCTTTTTTTTCTTTTTCCTTTCTTCCCTTTCTTCTGCCCAACAACAAACCTTAGACTCTTATCTTAACCGAATCACCTGGACTTTATCAATCGAGACTTTTCGCCAACATCAAGTAGGTGGTCATCTGATGAGATCGCATTCTGGCGTTAATTATTCCTGATAAAGTAATTTTCTTATCATAGCCAGCTCCTGACACAAAACAGATGCCTTTTTCAAAGATATTCGTAGATAGCCAATGGCTCAGTCTTTTGTTTTTGTAATTCTGCGGTTGATCCAATCAGACATTTTTCTGCGACCCAATTAATTTTTATCTATTTAGAATTCTGCCCTGTAGGTCACCTGAACGACCTGAAATTTTCACCATTCAGTGCGCCGTCATGAATCAAATCAAATCCGACACATCCACGACCTTACCTTCCTCGCTAATGAGAATAAAGCCTTTAGCATTTTTCTTTGTTAAAAAAGAATAACATCGCTTAGTGTCCTTTTTGTGGTGGCTTCTTATCACCTAAATTTAATTCTCGCCTTTTTTTCTTCTTTCCTTCTAGTGACCTAAATAGTGTCACAGAAGGGCATGTAGGTGTAGAGTTGTAATGGAAGACATACAGAGATATATCATTTACATACCGGTCCGAATGATGAGTGATGTAGGAACCTCACAGAGAAGTGCTTTCTCAGACTTAAGTTTGCTTAATCCATAGGAGTTGGAAGGATTTGTGGATGAATCTTCTCTAAGTCCAATGTCCTTTCCTGCAATTCAATGAGTAAATAAAAATAACTTTATAATGATAAATCTGAGATCACGGGGAAACTTTCTTTCAGAATCAAAAAAGAACAAAAGTTGCTGACCAGGTTCGATGTTGCTTAACTTCTGTGATTTTGTGGGAAGTGGTGTTTCAACATGCCTAGAGAAATTAGTTCATGATTACTTAACATGATTTTGAAAAATAATAAAATAGAGTGAAAAACACATTTGTTCATGTGGGTGTCTTTTCTGTCATCTCAGTTCAAAGGTCGGGGGATTATTGAATCAACTTTTTTGAGTTATATTTGGTGAAAACCCATTTAAATTTATGAATGTCTTAGAGCAGTTGAAGTATTAAAGACTAACAAAGCCTGAAGTTATCCACCTTCAAATCAATAAATCAACCATTCACCCTTGCATGGAATACTGCTGCCATATATGGTCTGTAGCACCCGCTATTCATCTTAAGGTCCTCAACAAAATCCAGAGATTGATATGTAATGTGACTGACCCAGATCTGGCTTCTCATTTACAGTCACTCTCTCACAGACATTCCATTGCTTCCCTCCGTCTTTTCTACAAATACTTTCATGGTAACTGCTTTGACAAGCTACTTTCACTAGTTCCGAAACTAAATGTGCTACTAGGTTGGCCCTTTCACCGTTGAAACAGTTAAATGTAGTTGTCTCTTCTACTCCAATAACTTCATGTTTTGCACTTTCTCTTACTTGCTTCCTTGTTAGCTATAATCTCCAACTATTCAAATGTAATGTCAATTGACATCTCCAGATTGCCTTGATCTATTCCCTGTCCTTCTCTTCATCCTTTCTTCTTTCATGGCTCTTTACTCTTGCTCCCACTGTCTGTAACCCTTTACATGCTAGTGGCACCTCTGCCTTGCTTGGGGTGAAAAGCTTAAAAAAAAACAAAAATCATCATGTGACAGATAACACTTGAGAAATGATAATCAAGCTGCATTCATATATGCCAAAAATATCTGCAAAATTAAAAAAAAATATCACTTCAGGGTATGTGAGACCGCCTGACAAAGATGCATACTCATATGTGGCCTGCCTGACACACCAGACGAGAAAATAGACATGTATATATAACCCTGCTCCCCATGGTTTACACCTGGTATCCTATTAGTATTTAATCAGACATCAGTTCATGTTTAGTTTCAGTGGCTGGAAGCAGCAGGGTCACAATTAATTTTTGTGATCAGGCTTTGGGTCTGTTTATAATTCCATTTATATTTATACCAAGAAACATTTTGATTGAAATATTCTAAGGCTTGAAAATTGCCTCATTATTCAAGCCTTAATCTTGAAAGGGTTAAGTTCTAACTTAACATGTTAGTTTTATGACCAAATTGATGTGTTAGTGAGTCTGAAGATGATGTCTTCATAGTATAATACCAATAAAGAAATAAGTTTGCATGAGATGATTGGACAGGAAATATGAGTCAGCAAAGGGATCTTCTAATTCCAGTTTTCTTTAATCCTAATGGTATGTAAGTTATCACTATTTTTTAAAATTCTAGATTTATGATTGTGAAAGAGTGTAAAGGAAAACAAACTTTTAATTTTATTTTATGATTCATTTCAACATCTCAGACACTTTTGTATAGAAGGGTGCTGGCCCTGGTTCAATGTTTATTTACATGAGAATGCAAGATGGTGATTTGAGGTGATTAAAACTTAGAAATAAATTGCAAAACTCCAAAAGGAATATCTTAAATAATTAGGAGAAAAAAGGGGAAAGAGAATGAAAGTTATATTCAACATATAAAATGAAGTGGATGAGGGAACCAGAAAAAGTTGAACCCCAAACAAATTTGGAGAAAAGTCTTAACTTTGGAATTTCACATAAATGGTCTTCTTTCTCTGATAAGGAAAAAATATTTGCTTGGATTTTCCGAGATGAAATCTGATCTGAGAGAAATGGATTCTTACTACTACAATGTTATGCTCATGAAATGAGTTTCATTAAAAGTTGAAGAAATAGGTTTTTTTTTTGGCTGGTGCCATGTATTTTTTGGAACAATGGACCCACTGAAGTACACAAGCAAAAGTCAAAATTTTTACATGCATCAACATCAACATGGGATGAGGTACCCAGGTGGAGATTGCTATATAAATCGAAAAAGCATTTGGATTTTTTGGGGGAGATTTTGAAACAGGGTGTGAAGAAATCCATATTCCTCAAAGAAAAGAGCACATACATTTCATGGATTGGGTGGATGCACAGGCACAAGGAAAGCCTGTGATGTGGCAGACATACTGCAAGATGTGAAGGCAGTAGTTGTTAGGATTGTTAAGGTAACTATACAGAAAAGGGAAATACAAAAATAGTATAATTTGGTGCAAGTGTAAAATGAGACCAAAGACCTCAAAATACTTTGAAATCACCATTTTGCTATATAATGTCTTGAAGAGGCATATTCATCTAATATTCTCATCAATAAATTATCATTAATTTTTCTGAAGTGGTTGCTTATTTTGAAGAGATCTTGTAGTGATAGAAAAAAGTACACTATTTCAAAAAAAAAAAAAAAAAAGAAAAAAAGAAAGAAAAAAGAAGATGGAAAAGTTGGCAAATCATTTTGGTTTGCCATAAAGAAACAAAAAGAAAAAAAAATAAATAAATAAAAGGGGCCAAAAGGTCATGATTCTTAAACGTAGGTGAAGAAAAAGGGATTGTCAAATGAGTTTCACCTGTGAACCAATCAGGAAGCATGAGACAATTTTGAAATGAATTCCTTTATCTCAAAAAAAGACAGAGGGATGACCAGACAAAGGAACCAGAGAGTTGATGAAATAATTTTGTCTCTTCTCCCTTGCCCTACATTATCAAGACACCTAAAAATTCCACAGAGAGTCAAAAGGATTACTACCATCAATGCAATACATACATACATACATACACATTTATAAGGACTCTCTTTCCTCTCTCTCTCTATCTTATGATAAAGGACTCTCTTTTCTCTCTCTATCTTATGATAAAGGAATTAGATGTTCAACATGACAACTTATATGAACTTATTAAATCTTTGCATATTGTATATTTTATTTTAAGAGATATGAATTTTTATCAGTATATACAAAATATATCTTTGTACTAATTATCTTTGTATTCATTTTTAACAGGCCCAAAATTGGGGAATATTAGGATTAAGAACGTTACCCAAATATAACCACTTGTAAACAAATACGTAAACCTTACAATCTCTCTCCTTAACTTTGATGTTGAAGGACTGGACATAAGATCATGCTTTGGGGGTAACAAATTACTATGCTTTCTGGAAGAGTTTAATAACTCCACTGTGTGGGGCACAATGAGCCACTCGACAATCACTTTTGAAAAACAGGAATTGCTTCAGGGAGCGTGATACAGTTAACAAAGATACTCATATTTGGCCTGCCAGGCACACTAGATGATAAAAGGAACATGTATATATAATCCCCTCCTCATGATTCACACCTGGTAATCCAAGAATATTTAGTTTGGGATTCACTTCAGGAAGTGTGAGACAGTCTGACAAAAATGCATACTCATATTTGGCCTGCCCAACCAAAAAATGAACATGTATATATAACTCCCTTCCCATGTTTCACACCTGGTAACCCAAGAGTATTTGGTTGGGCATCAGTTTGTGTTTTGGTTTCTGTGGCCAGAAGCAATTGGGTCATAATTGATTTTCATGATCAGGCTTTGGGTCTGTTTATAATTCCATTTATATTTGTACCAGGAGACATTTTGTCAATAGGACAATATTCAACCCTTGGTCTTGAAAGGGTTAAAATTTAACTTTCAAGTTGCCAAACATGTTAGTTTTATGACCAAACTGATGTGTTAGTGAGTCTGCAGATGATGATACCATCATAGTATAACACCAATAAAGAAATAAGCTTGCATGAGATGATTGAACAGGCAATATGAGTCAGCAAATGGATCTTCTAATTTCTTTTTTTAAAATCCTAATAAGTAATTTGTCACTAATTTTTTTATATTTTTTTCAATCAATTCACTCCATTCAGAGAATGAGAAGTCTTTAGAAGGAAATGGAAATCCAGATCAAAACAGGAAACAAAGGATAAACATCTATTCCTGTTCAAAAGACTGGGGAGGAGTGTGAACCGGATGATAGGCAAACCTACCTACTCTAATGACTGTGAAAGAGTATAAAGCAAGATAAATTTAATTTTATTTTCTTTCATTTCAACATCTTGGACAGTTTTGTTCCAGGAGATATTTTGAATGACATCATATTGTTCCAATATTCTTTTTTAAGCCTTAGTTTTGTAATAGTTATCATCTAACTTTCAAGTTGCCTAAGATGTCAGTTTCATAATGAAATTGGAGTGTTAGCCAATTTGAAAGATTACATGAAACACCTTAAAGCATTGCTTAGATCAATTTCACAGACCATAGTGAGTTTGATCCTTACTAAGTGCTCTACTATTACAGCCTTGTACTAGGCTAAACTATGCTTAGTAAATATCAATAAAGATATAAGAAATCTACTTTTGTAAGTCATTGTCAATGATCAATCTTTCTAGATATTGTGCTACTGTGTTTTTATATCAGATGCAGTTAAGATGAGTAGATATATCAGATGCAGTTAAGATGAGTAGATATCTTCAAAGGTATTTTTTAAAATTAAGATTAGATAGTAGACTAATGAAAATAATTCAAATATACTTACCAATTGTGTTTATGTAATTTGGAAAATTTTCTGGATTTGGAGAATTGAACACATAGAGGAGAAATTTACAATTTTTATATTACGTTCTTTTCCAAGTTTTCCAATGTGTGCTACTGCTTCACAATTGACTGTATTTGTCTGTAAAGACAAAAATATGAACAGATTTTGTTTAAATAATTTCAAATTGGGAAAGAATAATAACCTAATTCTCTTATTTTGAAAAATAAAGTACTATCATATAGCCATATCAGATTTGAAAAAAAGGTTGTAGCATTTTTTAAGTGAATTTCAAAGACAATATTTAGATTAGTGTTTTCTTACAATGTTTGTGTGATGTATGTGGAGTATTTCTGCAATATCCTGTGCCATGTAATCTGGATTCATTTTTATTAGCAATTTGATTTTTTTTATCATCAACAACTATTGAACATTTTCAGTTTTCCAGATTAAAATATTAATATCTGAACCTGGCAAACCACTTACAAGCAATACTCTCATCAATTGTGAAATAAAGAAAAAACAAAACTGTTAATGTATATTTTTTGTGTGTTTGGTTAAAAGAGGTTAGAGAGAATAAAGATCAAGTGACAACAAGGCATCCCATAAAAAAACTGATGAGAGATACTCAGTGAGATATAAAACCAAAACAATTTTATTAAAATAAAATTTTTCTAAATATTAGGGATGCACAAATTTGGTGATTTGTGCACCTAGAAAAGGGGATAATAAATTTCTGGATAAGTCACTTATTTTTTTCTAAAATAAGGCCCAATGGTAGTTGTAGCAAAGAGATCAAGTTTACAATCAAAATCAATCAATATGAAATATAACAAGAAAAATACCGTCAGATACAAAACAATTCAAATTACAAGAAGGTACAATAAAAGGGTTTCTGTGAGGTTGAACCCAGTTAAAATGGTATATTTACCTTGAAGGTATAAAATATGAATGTTAATAGTTCCCGTAATTTGATGTAAGTTGTTGAAGTTCATGATGGTGTTGGGGATGCGCAGAATGAACTAAGATTTTTGCTATGGTGTTAGAATATATCAGAAGGAATTTTTTGTCAGGTTGCGTGATCTTCTCTTGCATCCACAACAATAAATAATACTTGATATAAAACAAGGCAAAACATGTATGCAATTCAAACAAACAAATGCATTTATATACAATACAAATATTATATACAAAATATTATTACAAGATATTATTGTGTCGGTATGTTTGTTAGTGAATGAAGATTTTGTTTGTTTTTTGGTGTCTTGGTGTATTTGTATTACAGTCTATAAGAATTCGTAGTTAGTGTTTAAACACCGTTATTATGTTTTTAGAATTGAGTCATTTAGAAGTAGTCTACCCTTAACTGTAAGTATGAAATATGTCCAATAATAGTATTTACTTAAATTGTAGTGAGTGTTAATAATTCACTTTGGATAAGTAAAGTCTTACAAGTTGAAGTTCTTTGTATTCACAGGGTAATCTTCAAGTTGAGTTTGTGGGTGAGTCAGTTGTGGTTTCGTTTGTGCGGGAAAATTATAATCACAAGTTACATGGATTAGATTAGCGCTTCTCTGTGTTCACTGGACTGACTGAATTATCATAGATGATCAAAGAGAATGTATACTTTTAGATTTTTGAATGACGAAGAATTTCGTAGAAGATATTGAACGGGAAAGATTTGTCGAGATGGTAGTAGTAGTCGTCACATTTTTAAGCTTGAGTGAGTGGTCGAAAAATGGTCTGCTGATGATCTGTCTAGGTCTGCATCTGCCGTGTCACACGTGCTTTTGGTTCCTTTTAAGAGGTCATGATCACGTGGGTGGATCCAAAACGATTTTGCGCCAAAACTTCGAAGTGCACGTGTGGGCAACCTGAATGGTAGAAATGAACCAATCAGAGGGCTAGATTTACGAATGAAAGTTGGAATAGTGCATTACTCAAAGAAGGTAAGATTGGGCTAATAGACAAGCCCAATAATGGAATCCATTTGTGCCTTCAGAGACTTCAACGTAGAATGTTGTTTTGAGAACAATACTTGTTCTCTGTTGTGAAAATGACTATTTTGTTACAGTCATTAGGGTGAAAATAAGACTTAATTCTGTCATGAAGACGACAATTTCATTGTCAAGACCATTGAGGAGTAAGTTTTGTGGCTGCTTCTTTGAGTCTATGCTTGGTCAGGTTTTCAGATGTTTTGGAAGGTGTTGAATCTCTCACTCCCCTTGAAGGTTGTATTGCAGGGGTTTTATAGCCAAAAGGTTGGCTGATTTACCTGAAAAACTTTGATGGTCAACTCAAGAAGTTCAGATTTCAGCCAGCTCAAATAGCCAATGGTTAAAAATCATGTTTATCAAAGCAATTTATTGTGGTACAAAAAAAAACTTGTTTTTCTTTCCCTTTCCTTCAGCTTCAATTGACCCCCTTTCATTTCTTGATCAAGGAGTTTTGCATACTGGATGGCAAGGTACAGGTAATTATTTTATTACCATCATCCTTTCCCCACAATTACTGAGAGCCAAAATTTACCCAGAGTGAAAAAAATACTTTTTAACATTCTTTCCTCATAAGAAAGATGCATCAAACTTATATTAAAGTTTTGTATGAAAAACACAAAACGTTGTGAACAAAATTAAGCATTGATAAGATTTAATGTTGGTTAAATATAGTTTTTGTTTTAAATGCTCTGACAGTGTTTATCATCAACAAAGTATATATGTGGCTAAAAAAGTACTGATATCAAAATTGAAGAGAATTTTTTTATAACCTGTTAACAATTAAATGGCATTGGCACTTATTATATTAAACAAAATAATTTTTCACACTATCGCACAATCTCCATAAAGGGCATATATATCTTTCACTCTTTGTACAGCAGTTTTTTCATTTCCAGGAATAAAAAAAACATCAAATGATGAAAATGCAACTCATTTTCCTCCATTTTCAGTTTTAATGCAAAAACATTTAAAATTAGCAATCCACACACAAATCATATAGAAAGGCACATTGAAAGGTCATTTTCAGAATGTGTACGTATGTCATAAATTTCAGTCATATGTGAAATGCAATTTTTGGTATTCTGCCATTGAGGTAAATAATGCTAGACACTGTAATTAGTTGAATCAAATGATTGTTAATCTTCTTCACTAATATATTCCCAAAACTGGAAGCTGCAGTAATTTACTTCCATTATTTCAGAATTGATTTCTGATAAAATTTGAAATTAAATCGTTCTCATCTTCTTTAGCCTATATGTATTTATAACGACCTGTTTTATTTACAATAAATAGATGTAATAGCATTGCATGTCGTTCTGTTGCATAAGAAGGAATAAGTGGTTGGCATATGTTATTAGGAAACTATTCTTTTCAAAATCTTTCACATTATATAGCTATTTAAAGGGAGATAATAGATGTCTAATTTTCAGATAAGGGAGGTAACCACTATTTCTTCAAAATATTTATTTAAAAACAATATTTATAATTCTACAAAAAGTAATAATATTTTGCATATAGGAAATGCCAAATGCTTTTTAATGAGTTTTAAAAGCTACTTCACGTAAGTACTTTCTTAATCCAAAACAGGCTTATATATCATGCCGTATAATTATATACAAAAATTGTTTAAAGTAAATGTGTCCTACCATCTTTAGTTCTATGGTGACTAGAGAGGTACTTCCCAGCCTTGCCTCCTTGTGTTTTCTCGTTAGTGTAATTCTTTTCTTGATTTTAGCATACTTTAAGTCCAATTTCGTGTAGCTTTCTTTGTACAGTTCGAACACTGACGTCAAGTTCACACTTCTCCTTTACTTTCTTCGCTGTCACCTTTTCTCCAGATGATAATATAGCAGTATTGACGGCATAAATCAACCCGCACATTTTTTACTTTATGAATGTGTAAGCAAACAAAAAGCAAACAAGAGAAAGAACACAAGAAAATAAATTTTCATAACAGGTACAATAAATGACAACAGTTTTACAATTATTAATATGAGTTACTTCCCTTTGACTGGGCTAAAGTCTTTTTAATATTTTTACCTGAGCTCACAAAAAGTTGAATTATCTTGTCGCTAAAATATTCACTGAAAGAGAGTTTAAAGAATCTTGTAAAGCTGAAAATATGTTGATAAACTCTTAGCTTCAAAGAAGTTGGAGAAATGAATGTTCCGTAATAATGTCTAATTTGTTTTCGTTGCTCGTAGTTGAAAGTATATTGTTCGTAATTGTACTTAACTTAAGTTTCGTAAGATTCAATAACGTAATAAATTAATTAATTGAATAGTTTTTTAGTAAGTTGCAGAAGTTGGTGAGTTATTTCGTTGAAATCTTAGCTTGAATTTCAATGAAGTTATTTCATGTTAAAGAACTTGAGATTCTAACTTTGTACTTCGCTGCAGTAATGATACAAGCGTCGTGAACTCGTTTAGCAAATTCTAGTCGTCGTAAATTCTCACTGATTGGGTTCGCTCGTACCTTCAATTTATGTTTATTAATTACGGGACAGGATCCTGATGTAGTTGTTGCAATCCGCGACGTCTGACGAAACTTTCTGAACAAAACACAATATTTTCTTGATCCGCCTGGTGTAAAAAAAAACCCCCACAACTACTCATCAACTCCTTCAAATCTCTAACTGCCTAGACGCCGGCGTTCAGCGTTTTTATGTTCTTTTCTGCCTTCCTTCATTTGCATGCGGGAATCCACTTTCCGCGGCTTTACGAAACTATCCGCGTGAGGATACGTGACCATTCGCAATACAAACTTGCTGGGGGTGCCCATGTTTCTTTTTCCGGTCAAGAAGTTTCCTCCGGGTTCTCAGAGGTGCAGGGTGCTCTTCCGTCAGGTTTCCCACATTCCCCCTATCTCCACTGATTTGGTCATTCTCATATTCGGTATCTTCCTCAGACGATGATTGTGCAGATGAATGTTGGCTTTCCGATTCACAATTCATTCTGACCCACATATCGCTCCCAGACGATGTGTCCCTTTCGTCTTCCCCTGTAACGGAAAATTCGTCGCGCCTGCGAAGGTCTTTCACATGGCGGGGTGTGCCATTGACCAGCACTGTCTGAGGACTGATTACTCCGTCAACCCGTCCCTTGCCAAATCTTGTAGTGCACCGGCCGTCCGGTGGTTTGACGCAAACAGGCTCCCTAACTTGGTATGTGGTACTTCTTCTTACTTCAGGAGGTGACGGTCTGGGGTCTATGCC